>CM068962.1:88622894-88666364 GCA_035128595.1 Eptatretus atami | reverse complement strand
AGAGAGAGAGAGAGAGAGAGAGAGAGATAGATCTTCAAAGGGTACATGACCTTTGACCTGTTCAATCTAAAATTGAATCAGTTCATCTTTTTTTTGCAGTCCATATGTGTATCAAGTATGGTTGAAGTATCTTGAGTGGTTCATAAGTTATTGTAGTAACACAGATTTTAAATTAAAGGACACTTGGCCTTGGGCCTATGACCTTTTGAACCAAAGATTTAAGCTGTTCGTCTTCATATTACAGTCCATAATTATGCCAAGTTTGGTCCAAATCCCTTCAGCGGTTCACAAGTTGTCGTGGTAACGAAAACCTGCGAATGGTTGTGCCTGCAAATGACACGATACATCTCTCTCGATTTTGGCTCACAATCCCCACAGAGCACAAACACCAGCTGAAGTGTGTGTGTGTGTGTGTGTGTGTGTGTTGTGTGTGTGTGTGTGTACGTGTTGTCGGTGGTTTCACATGATAATTCTTGTGACCATTACTATGTTTACATAATTTTGGGCGAACCATCCCTAAATCCTTTGACATATTTTTGTGTGGGCATCTTACATGGACAGAGGATATCCACTAACACATTAGCATCAAATTCTACTTTCCGATTAAAATGTTTTTTTTCATTACTTGAAACCTATCATTGACTGGGTTGTATGTCATTAATGTTTGTGCCTATCTAATTGCAAATCACTGCCACGCCATTTCTTTTACTGCTTTTGTGACCAGAAAAGACCGGCATTTTACACGATTTTGCAGGTACACAGGTTTTAGAGATTACAGGATTACAAGAACAGGATTTTACAGGTTTTGTGAACAGAAAGAAAACAATATATTTATATATTATATGGTAGATAGATACTTGTTTTTATGTGGATGTGTATATGACCAAAATCGGTGGCATAGTTACACCAGCGCGTCCGCTCTGAGTTGGAGGCCAGCCAAGTCAAACCAAAGATATATATATATATATATATATATATATATATATATATATATATATATATATATACATACATATACATATATATTGTTGCGGGCCGGGGGTCGGGTGAGAAGACCACTAGGTGGGGAAAGCCATCTCGGCTCCCCGCAGACTCCCAGAATTGTAGGCCGTCGCACACGGATAATTCCGTGACGCGCGGGTCGCTTAACCGACCGTGGACGCCAAACTCACACACGTGACTTAGGTCCTCCGCTTAGTTAATTCGATTACCAAAAATAACGACGTGATTTAATTACCGGGGAACACGCCATCGGTACGCCTTGTCCGAACGGATCACTCTACCGGCACAGGATCAGATGGTGGTGGGTGGTCGTATGGCAGCTTCGCTGCCGGGGTAGCTATCATTCCTTGAAGCGCGACTGTGTCGCTGATGCAGTGCCCCTCTACCAGTAACACACTGGAACTGGTACTCATTTCGCCGACCTCGGAAGGATGACAGGCTGAGTCAACCCCTTGGTGTATTAATTCAGCGGCCGACGGGGCTGAACTCAGGACCTAGGATCCCAAGCCGCCACCCTAACCACTGAGCCAACACCAGGCTTACCGGATCAGATGCAGCGAGCGACACTGCCAAGGACGTACCGGCAAAAGGAACGGATTGTTGGGAATAAATGTCCCGGCTAAGCTAGGATTTGGACCATGCTGGACCAATGGAAGAAAAAGACAAAAATGAGCAGGGAAAATTAATAATATTTATTTACAAGGGTGAGGTAAGGTATGTGGTACGATCAAGATTTATTGGGGGTGTTGTGCAGAGATAGGGAGAGATATGTGGTGCAGCAATAATCAAGCAACTGATAAAAGCGGACACAGAGCAGACCTAACCCGAAAATAATAATAACGATCTTCTTCAGGCTTACTTATATAGACAGGCGTCAGAACACACACACACACACACACACACACACACACACACACACACACACACACACACACACACACACGACACACACACAACACACACACACACCCACCACCCGATGAAGAGGATTGATGCAAGACAGGAGAGGAGTTGAGGCTACGTCCCTCGGTACCTTTGTATAACTGATACGCGGTACCCGAAGCCCACCAATATGTTTGGGGGAGTGCTCTGTGGCGCATATACCGCCCCCCCCCCCCCGACAGCTATGGCGCAATCGTCTCTTGCTTCGCGCAGCTCGCGTCGAGACCGTGAGCGTCAAGGAGGGGCTTGAGTTGGGAGGGTGGAGTCAGCATCGTGTGGTCGGAGAAGAGGAGGAGGAACCCAGCGATGATGACAAGGCGGAGTCGAGGTCCAGCTTGAGCAGCAGGGCAGCAGAGAGAAAGCTAACGGACCCGCTCCGACCTTTATAGGCCCTGTGGCACGGGCGGAGGGCCACCCCGAAACTTGGTGACGTCACCTGAATTGGGCGCTCTGATTGGCCCCGACCCTCTGCACAGCCCGGCCGCGATGGCCGGAAACTGCAACATTCTATTTCCGGCAAGATGACCCTACGCCGCAAGGATTCCCCGTTCTGACCTCACGACATGATACAAATCGCCCACACCGAACTCCGCGCCATGAATCGCCTTGCAAGAACACCCGGGCCGTGCCCTGATGACTGGCTGAGGGCAGCGTCAGTCTCGCACGCCCGCTCGGGCGCCCCCTGACCAGTGCTGGCCAACGCGCCCGCTCCATGTGCGCCACCATGGTCCAAGCTGTACAACATGCCGCCGCCCGATCACAGCTTCACTGGCCGCAGAGGCGAGAAGGTAAGATGTTATGGCGAATAGACAGTAAGATGTGTCCATTCGTGCCCGGCTCTATATGCTAACAAAGTGTCGCGAGCGGCGCACGGGTCTGCCTTCGAGCATGTTCCGTACAGTGCGCGTGGATCCGCCATTACGCACGTCGCTCAGATTTACCTCAGGAATAATTCGAAAAGAAGAGTAGAAATGACGTTAGAAATGAAATGAAGAAGAAATGATGTAAGCAAACCTAGCTGTGAGATCATCGCAACGCACGCCCTTGTTGTCCCACCAGACAAAAGGGAAGGGACTATCTACACCAGTGTTTCTCAACCTTTTTTTGTCCCACGTCCCACTTTGATTTTCAAAAAAATCGTACTCCCCACAATGATTGGAGACACTCCAGTATATACTACATATGTATTCAAAAGCTTTATTAAAACTTTATTGCAAAATTTATTCAATTGTACTCACTTCAATGGGAGCCCTGCCCTTGACGCTGGCTGCAGATTTGTTTGATTCGAGAACAATTTTGTCGGTTTCAGCCTTAAATCACCACGTTTTCGTGATTTCCAGTCGATTTCTCTTAGCTTGCAGCAAATCGGTAACAACACCAAATCCACATTCGACTAAATAAGATGATAGAAAATTTATCAATACTTCCCTTGCCAAAGTAGTCGAGTTTGGGTATTTTTTTCGCCCTCCTCAGACAGCCACATCATGGTTCCTTTGATCTTGGAAAGAGTTTTCACAGATTCATCTTGTTGCAACTCGCATAACTCCTCTTGGTATTGCTCTAGTACTTCAGATAAATCCACCAGAAATGGTTGAGTCAACCAAGAAGGGAACTCATAGCAAAGCTATGAAAGCGATCATATATTGATTCATTAATTCTGAATCCTCTGTCCACCAAAATATTGCCAATGCCCCACCGGTGGGGCGTGCACACCACCTTGAGAAACACTGATTACACGTATATTAATGGAATAACTGTCTTGGACCACTATCTGTTGGATGCATGCAGTTCTGAGAACCGCAACAATATGTATTATATATAATATATATATATATATATATATATATATATATGGCATGTGCTGCATCCTTGCTTGATGCTGAGCATTCAAAAGGATAGAGCACAGACAAACAATTGCGAGGGGCAATGGCAAACCAACCAGTGTAACCCTGCTTCCAAGAAACTACGACAGTAGCACCAATGCGCTGTAAAGAGTATGGGATATTAAATCAAATCCATTACAATTTGGGATATTAAATCTAATCTATAACAATAAATGTCAGTGTGTGTCCGTTAGTCCGTCCATCCGTCCGTCTCCTCCATAAATCCAAAACCATGAAACCTAGCGGCCCCAAACTTTGCATGCATACGAAGAAAACTCCAAGGAAGTGCAAGAATGAAAATTGGTTGTTTGGGTTAATTTAAACACCCCTTTTGAAGATAATTTAGGGGGTGCTCATCACGAGAAACCAAAGTAAGCCTTCCCAAGATGGCGACACGCCATCGTGGTGAGCTCTCTGTCAGCTCAATCGAGTCTGAAGCCGCCATTATTTTGTGGCCTGCTCAACAATTCCTTGACTTGGAGCAGCCCGCAATGGTTTCTTAATGATAACGTTTTTTTTCACATTCTTCACATATCATTGATTGCGTGATCATCATACCGACAAATCACTAGATACATTGCAATGCTTATAAATGCCTGGACACACCAGCGTGCATGGCTTTATTTAATTTCCACACATTCCATAACCTCAAAAACAAAGAAATGTCAGGAAGTCAAAGTTGTATCAATCTTTTTGAAACACTCCTTCGGTGTCGTTTCTCTGTCTCTGTATATGCTCCGACTGAGGCTCATCACATTCCGTGAAAGACGCATTCTTTTCCACACTCGAGTCTGTGGTTGATCAGTGCCCCAGGCGAGATACTCTTCTAGTGTTGGGGGATTTCAATGCATCGGCTGGAACTGATAGGGATGGTTATGGAACGTGTGTTGGTCCCCATGGGTCTGGAACTGTGAACCAGAATAGCATTAAGTTCCTTGACTTTGTAAGAAGTCACAGACTTAGGGAGGCTGGTTCATGGTTTCAGTGCCCACAGGCTCATCGCTGGACTTGGTATTCCAATGCTGGTGGTGTGGCAAAGGAGATTGACCATGTGCTCATTGATGGTCACCAAAGGATGATCCATAACTGCAGGGTCTACTGGAGTGCTCAGTTCCTCAATATTGACCACAGGCTTGTGGTAGCAACTCTGAAGTTGCAGCTTTAGTCTGTGAGAATGGTACAATCCCAGCTTAGGCTGGATGTTGACAAGCTCAAGAATGAGTAGGTGGCTGAGGAATTTGTGAACAGGCTGAGTGGGGATTTGGGGGGTCTGGGTGCTTTGGGGAATCCTGAAGTGTTGGAGAGTGCCTTCAAGACCACCATCCTTGATGTTACGGGTGGATGTCTTGGATCTCACCATAGGGCGAAGAAGAATTTTGTCTCTTGAGGGACACTGGATACCATTGGCCAGAGTCGCAGGGCCAGGCTTAATGGCAGAGCTGAGCTGTTCATGGATGTGAGGCATAAAAATGTACGTGCGCTGAGGATGACCAAGGAGGCCGATGTGGGAGGAATCTGTGAGGGGGTTGAACATCACCTGTTGTCAGGTGATTCTCATCCTGCTTACAGGGGAATTTGCATATTGCGTTCCTCCAAGCCCGACCCATGGTGTACTACATTTAGAGTGGAGGGTGGAGGACTCTTGACAAAGGAGTCCGAAGTGAAGGCCCGCTAGGCCGGTTACTTTGAGTGGCTGTACCAGGCTGATCCACCAGCTGTTGAGTGGGCTGTCAGGGGTGTTACTATCCCGAATGCTGACGCTCCAATCACCTGTGATCCACCTTCGTTTGTGGAAACACAGGCTGCGGTGAACCGCTTGAAATGTTCTAAAACTCCTGGGATCTGTGGCATCCATGCTAAACATCTCAAGGCTGGTGGAAATGCTGCACTTGCATGTCATTGCATGCAGTTCTGTGCTCTGCCTGGAACACAGGCATCATCCCAACTGACTGGAAGAGGGGCCTTGCTGTCCCACTCTGGAAAGGGAAGGGTGATCGCCAGGACTACAACAACTACCGAGGGGTGACGCTGCTCTCAGTGCCACGCAAGGTCTTTGCTCGGATAATTCTTGGTAGGGTTCACCACCATCTGCTTGAGCACCAACGTCCAGAGCAGTCAGGCTTTACACCAAAGAGGTCAACGATTGACCGTATCCTTTCTCTTCGGGTCCTCACTGAACGCAGATGAGAGTTTCGGCAGGGGCTTCTTGCAGCCTATGTTGATCTCTGCAAAGCATTTGATTCAATGAATAGGGATGCCCTCTGGAGGATTCTGTCTTGGTGGGGTGCCACCAAAACTGATCAATCTGATGTTTGAACTGTACTCTGACACTGAGAATGCTGTGAGATGTGGTGATACCATCTCTGACTTATTTCCAATTGTTTCTGGAGTTTGTCAGGAGTGTGTGCTGCCCCCCACACTTTTCAGCACTTCTATGTCTGGATTCTGGGAGGGATGTCGGAGAGACCAAGCTGCGGTGCATCGTTTGGGAATGTCAAGGTCTCTGACCTTGATTTTGCAGATGATGCAGTCATCTTTGCAGAGATTCTGGAGATCCTTTTGGAGGCCCTCAGATGCTGAATGAGGAGTCAGAGCCGCTGGGATTATGGGTTTCTTGGGTCAAAACTATGATCCAGGCTTTCAATGACATCTTGGATGCTGCTATCTTGTCTGTACCTGTTCGTGGTGAGGATGTTGATGTCACGGATAGAGTCACTTACCTTTGCAGTGATGTTCATGTCTCTGCTGGCTGTGAGAAAGAGGTCAATAGACGTACGGGTCGGGCCTGGGGAGTCATGAATTCACTGGATCATAGGATGTGGCGTTGTCGGTACCTGTGCAGGAGGACGAAAGTCCGAATCTTCAGGTCCTTGGTGCTTCCAGTCTTGCTCAACAGGTGTGAAACTTGGGCTCTGACCAGGAATCTGAGATGGAGACTTAATTCCTTTGGTACCAGGTCCCTTCGGAGAATCCATGATATCGCTGGTCAAACTTTGTGTCCAACGAGCCGTTACTGAGACTCAAATGAGATTTGTTACCTGCATCGTCCGTGAGCATCAGCTGCAGTTGTATGGACATTTGGCTCGTTTTCCTGACGCTGATCCTGCTCACCAGATTCTCTCAGCAAGGGAGCCACATGAATGGACGAGGCCAATGTGCTGACCATGTGCCTTGTGGTTGCAGCAGGTTGATCAGCATCTCAAGCAGATGGGGATGTGCCAGGCATTTGCCTTGGGAGTTGGTTTGTAACACAGACGCACAAGTTTGTAACACAAATCTCCTCTCCCCCAAACCTTCTGACCTCATGCCCATCCATAATCCACCCCAGGGGCGTGGTGTGCTCGCTGTCATTCCTGGAGTTTGGATTTTCGCCTCCTTGGAACGTTCGACTCGGTTGTTGTTGTTGTTTTCAGGTCGTGATTCCTCTTTATTGCCGGTCTTGTAAATGCAAAAAGTAGTAATAGGTCATGGGGTAATCACATACTGAGAAAAATTGGCCTTGAACCCTACCTAATTAACACAGCACTGCCACCCCCCCCCCTCAGTGTGGTGGCATGTCACAATCTTAAGCTGACAGTTTTCCCTACTTAAATTACATCGAGATGTCTCCCCTGCTCGTCCACGAACCATGCTACTCCATGTACCCCACAACATAATATAACATATATATATATATATATATATATATATATATATATATATATATATAACACACACACACACACACACACACACACTCTATATTGTTACGTGTCCACCTCGAGGCACCAAAGAAAGTGTATCAGTTACCCAGAGTATGTCACAGCAGAAAATAAATAAAGACTTCAATGTGACCTTTGTGTTGTTTCACAGGTGAAACCAGCAAACAACAAGAGTACAGAAGGTTAAATTTATGTCGTATGTTATTAATCCCTACTGTCTGTCTTAAAAAAAACAATATTACTGATTAAAAGCAACACTTAATCACTTTCCTAAAAAACCCCAAATTAAAAATTTTATCTTCATTTTGATGTGGTTTCTCGAGGCAGTGGGCAGCCTTTGGTGGTGTCTCTGATCTCGTGTTGTCATTGTTGAAGCACCATTGGTTTCTCTTGTGTCATGTTTCTGTCCTTGTCGGGGCCAATTTAGCCTTGGCAAGATTCATTGTAACCCAACTGGACTTTCGACGGCAAAAACAATGATCTTACCCACTACAATTAACTTTCATCCACAGCACAAGTAAATGTTACACTGGTCCATAACCCTCTGATGCAATAACACAATAAATTTGTCCTTTACAATATATACTGTAGTATATACATATACATATACTACACCATAATCACTCGTGTATGAGCCGCGCATCTCATCAATGTTCGGGGTGTGTATTTTCCATTAGAACTAAACTGAAAGCTTTATTTCTCCAGATTTCTCACACCGACGCAAGACCAAACTTCGTTCCTGGCTGCCACCATCTTACAAACTCAGTGCATTGTGCGTTATCTTATGCAACATTGAATGTGTATTTTTTTGTTCTGAATAACAATTATTTTAAAAAAAAATTTAAAATTGTTCATCTTTAGAAAACACATCATTTTTCTTTTAAAATCTTTTATTAAAACTGATTAAAATGAATGCACCGACATGTCAGCAAAATAATAATCATTGCAGCACATTAGACTGTGTAAGAATGATCACAAACTAGTGACTCACTGAAGTCTTGAAACTTACTAACGAGCACTTACTGTGCCAATCTGATAGACGTCACATGTCACTCGGTAAGAGTCGTTAGGTACATTCAACATGCCAAGTCGTTCGTCATGTTGTGTTTCATACAAGTTGGAATCCATCCATTATGCTGATTTAAACACCATCTGAAATGGCTCTCTCCAAAGATTGGCAAAACACTGCTTTTGAGATCTCCAAATTCCCAGTCCTGCGCTGTAATTCGTTTTTGCTGGAGTTGTATCATTTTTGGGGTGCTGGTTTTACATATAAACTGGTATTTTTCTGAGAATTTTATCTCACAAGTGCCCTGCGTGTATTATACACGATAACGGATTACCATATACATTAGTTATTACGGTATTTCCATAATCCATTGGGACCATACTCTGTGCAGAGTGTTGATGCTGCCTAAGCAGTCTCCTTGGCTATTGGGCACAATCCTGGACAGGTCGCCACTCCGACAGAGGATTCCAGCATGCTGGCCTCATTTTGCCGACCTCGGAAGGATGACAGGCAGAGTCAACCCCACCTGGTATTAATTCAACAGCAAGTGGGATTTGAACTCAGGATTCTAGGATCCCAGCCAACACCAGGCATATATTTCCATAAATAGAGTTTTAAATATATATGAATATATTAAACAGCATTTTTCAGACTTTTTTGGAATACATAGTCGAGGCTTGTGGAAGAGCTAGTACTAGTACACTGAACAGATCAGGACGTAATAGGACAAAAGGAACAGCATAGAGAGGGTGGAAACACCAACAGCAGAGCCGAATGCCAAGACAGAGGGATGTGGACAAACAATTGGTGTGCGGAGGAATGGAGGGCATGAAACTCTCAGGAGGGAAAACTGGGAATTTGGAAGGATTGGGGTGGGGTTAACGAAGGTAGAAAAGATCATGGTTTTGGGATTGGGGAGGATCTGAGATGGTGGTGAACAGCTGTCTTGAAGACCTGGAGGGAAGAATGACTATTGTATCTTGTTCCAAAACATTTTTAAAACCCCTCATAAATATCTTAACAAATATCTATATCATGATAAAATTACATGAATTTTATGTGCATGCTTTGAGGGATCTAAACACATCAGTTGAATTGTGATTATGTCATCCTTACAGTATGTATCCCCTTTTTATAGATAATTAATCGACGCATCTCATTCAAAATCCAACAGAATGGTCATTTCAGAATGGATTTTTTTTTTCCTCCCCACGAACATTAACTGGTATTACAATCATTACTTTGATTGGTATCACTTTTAATGAGCATTTTATGATCTGTGCTCTGAGTGATGGAGTACCCCACAGTGCTGACAGTACCATCGAGCACTACCCAAAAGAGTTAGTGTGCAGTGCTCACTTGGATGTGTAAACACCACTCATGCCTAAAGCCATAAAGGAAAACAATTCTAAAATATAAGCTTTTATTCACAAAATGCTTTGACTTGAATGTATTCCCTGTTATTATGACTATCTGTGAGATGGTGCTACAAAAGGACATTACTCAAAGTGATTGCATTCGGTGTGAGCTGGAAAGAAAATTTATCTTTCTTTACTCCAAGTCCAGAAACCCCAGAGGATAAGAGAGCTGTTACCCGACTTTGCTCGAAACGAAAATGAGAGCAATAATTAAAACGATGTGAAAAGAGTTTGATACATCGGTTCATATTTTGCATGGGTTATTGAAGACATCACCATAATTATGATGAAATAAAAATATATTAGTTCAATTTTTTTAATGGGGTTGTTTTGAAAATCGACCCATCAAATGTATGAGACTCTTGACAGAGCGTTGGATGCTGCCAAAGCAATTCCAGGGCAAGGATTATGCTGGGAGGTTTGCGATTGCCTTGGAGTTTGTAATTTGTTCAGGGTGCCGGCAATAACTCACCTACTCTTCGTGATAGACAATGTGGGATCTGTAGCATCCACCGAGGCTTAATAACTTCCGAGGGACGGCACACACATTGATACATTGCCCTGCATATGAAACACTATCGTGGTAGTTTATATTTGAAAGAGTTGGGCTGAGATTCAAATCGAGGCTAGACAGCTTAAAGTTGAGTGCACATACCCACAGGTGATACTGCGAGGCCGTGTTATAAATAAATAAAAAAAAGGAATCTTAAAGATGCTTTGTGATCTTTGATGTGCATTTGAAATTGGTCTGTTTATTGTCTCCCCTGAGCACATACTTCATAATGTTGGAACCTGAGGTTCAAATCCCATATACCATTGTATCCATCCATCCATCAGGGCCATACTCAGTAGAGCATCGGTGCTGCCAAAGCAGTCTCTTGGGCTATTGGGCACAATCCTGGACAGGTCACCACTCTGACACAGGATACTCAAATGGCTCTCATCCCAGCAAGCTGGCACTCACTTTGCCAACCTCAGAAGGATGACGGGCTCAGTCAACCCCACCTGATATTAATTCAACAGCTAAGCAGGATTTGAACTCGGGGCCCAAGGATTCCAACCCTGCCACCCTAACCATTAAGCCAACACCAAGCACACTTGTGTCATGTGTTTGTAAAAGTGTATTGTTGTCTCCTAATTTTCTTGTTGTATGTGTCATATGTTTACAAGGTGCACCATAAGCTATAGACCGTGTTTTTCTTTTTAAACACCAAATGCACAGTGTTGATTTGTTCATTGTCTCCACACCCATTTTATTGCTGGATAATGGATTGTCGATTGTGGATAATGGATACAGTGAATTCGGAGTTGGCAACCACAACATTTGTTTTTTTCTTATCTTTACCTGCTCTATATCGAAATCTGATGATTGTGCATTCAAATCCCAACCCTGTTGGGAATGCATTGACAAAGCACAAAGTACCGGAGGAAACTGCATTGGCAATCCTATCCTATTCAGAAGATGGTACTTGGACCTGCCATGATATAGTTAACTGATGCTGATGATGATGACGATAATAATAATGTTGATCATGTGTACAACCACCAATGGGGACAATAAAATATATCTCTAAATGTCATACATCATACAATACAAAAATGGTTGAATCTTTCACCCCACACCTTCATCATCATATCTTTAACATATCTCCCTTCCCTTCCAATCTCCCATCCATCCTTTCCTTTTCTCCCTCTTCCCCCCAAATATTTGACTGTCCCTTCTGTTCCCTATCCTCTTTCCTTCCCTTCCATTTCTCAAGTTATATTTGATTGGATTTCCGCAGTGGCCACTCCTCCTTTTGAATCCGTAATATCTAGATCACCCCTTATCAAAATTAGATTCCAACTTATGAAGGCAAATCTAACAAGAACGACGATCACAATGTGGTTGGTGGTAGTATAGATGTTTTGGAGAAACGAGATGTCATTTTGAATGGCGATGACCGATAACGTATTACGCCTTCTGTTTGCAGATCTCGGCCCGGCCAGAGACTTGGTAACAGAAAGAATGGCATTCTGGACATCAAAAGAAACACGTGAGTCGAAGTTTAACTTCATTTTAACTTCACCTACTGTGGAGTACACTAGTTCTATATTGTTTGTGGAAATGTGTCATCAACTTGATAATTGAGGTGCACAGCAATGCCCACACTTCCTTTTCCTAAGTTAAATGCTTTGGCACTTTCTGTTGAGGCTGAGATAGCTCTGCAGCTGGTTGGCAAATATAGATTATTGTATTACTAGTGACAGAGAAAAGTGAAATGAGGGATGAGAGAGTACGTTTAATAGTGGACAAATAGCATGTTAAAAGCACACTTTCTTGTAAGCATGTTTGGATTTTGTAAATAAGGATTGAAAGTAAACAACAAGATTGATTGATGGAGGTGAGAACAAAATGAGAGGTTTTTGAAAAAGCAGGAATGGATTTCCAGGTCCTCCAACCACCATTCATGAACACAAAGGGTTTGCAGCAAAGTAGTAGGAAGAAGAAACTTACAATTGAGGGGAAATGGAAGGAAAGCATATCAGGTGATTAAAAAGGGAGCGTCACGAAGGGTGCGAGGAATGTTGTAAAAAGTTAAAAGGAAGGTGGTGATGAGATTGGAGAAAAGGGAAAGAGAGAAAGGGGAAATAATGAGATGTACCTGAGGGTGTTTCAAAAAAACAAAAATCACAAAATTCGTGGAAATAAAATGTATATAACCCCTAAATTTAGAAGTCACACCTTTCATTGCAAAGCAGTCTGAAAACAGGGTGCGGAACCCTGACCAAGTTTACAAACTCCTGAACAAATACTTTCAGTTGAACGTCAAATTTCAATTGTACTCAGATTGATGCAACTGGTAGTGTGGTGTCGAGTTCCCAAAGAGGTCTTGGTGTGAAAACTAGTCCAGAGCTAGGTGTTGCATGTTTAGGCTTACCTGACAGACAAGGTGTTATTTTTTGATGCCAAATGAGCAACTTGTTTGGAACCCTTAGCTGTTTGGAACTTGAGCTTGGGAGGTCATGTTCTTTGTTTATAATTTCAGCCGCAGCAATGGAAGATCATTTAATGTTGTCCATGAAGACGACATTATAATTTGTACCGAGATGATTCATTCAAATCGTTTTTGAATCGGTAAACAAAGGAAAAACAGTTCATTGTTGAACAAAATGCGAGAAGAAAGCTTATAAAATGGACTTATTTCACACATTGTAATTGGTTTATGCAACAATCTGACTCGGAGGATGTGAGAGCAGTGCAGTGGTTCAAAATGAGGATCTGGAGGCAGATATATAATAATTGAAGGATACAGATAACTGGTTTGAGTGGGCAGACAGCGTCACACTCTCTTTGTGGTGCTTCTTTATCAACCTGCCTAGATTGTACTGAAAGCCAGGCATGGAAGGTGAAAAACACACTCGATCAATCCTCGAAAGTGTTGACACAAATGGGTCGTGATGTGCCCTTTCCTGTTGTATCGGGCCATCTATTTATTACGTACTCTTGATTGCCTGTGCCTCCTCCCCATGCACTCATTTGTTTCACACATCTCTTTTACTTCTTCACTCCTGTCACTCATATCTTCTCCCAAACATCTGATCTCTCCCTTCTCTCCCCACTTGTCCAACATTCCACGACCTTTTTTTTTTTTTTTTTTTTTTTTAGCCTATCATCCCTTTTTCTCAATTTGCATCTTCCTAATTTTCCCCCTCTTTCCATATCCAACTCCGTTTCCTACTCCCGGTGTGTATGTAATAAATAAATGCACCCCATCTGCTCTCCAAAAAAAACGCTTGCTATCTTCCTTTTGCATGTGATCCATTGTCTTATCTGAATTATTTTTCTTAAATCTCCATCTGCTCTGAGCAATTATCTTGCTCTATACAGGAGTGCTGTCTTATTTGATGCAAGTGCCAAGGAGATACTCATAATTACCAAGAGATACCAAACTTTTCTACATTTCAACTCATAAGCCGCAAGAACTGCACTCGGTGGAGTGCACAACCTCTGCCAGGCTGAACAGTTTACGTTTCGTATCCCACTGATGGGCCGGTTCTGAATCCGAACCTCCAACATCTAATCGGCTTGTTCTTGTCACCTACCCAACTCATCCACAACTTTTTGGAATATCGTGCTAGATATCGTTTTCGGCCCTCTCTCTCAACGGTGAAGAATCACTTAAAAAATTATTGTATCCGGATCCTGATCTCCACCAAAATCTAAATGATTCGTCCTTGTCACACACCCAACCTGTCCGCCAAGTTTTGTCCGAATCCGTCCACAACTTTTTGAGATATCTTGCCAACAGACAAAGAAACAAACAGCGGTGAAAACATAACCTCTGTCCACCTTCAGTGGCAGAGAGTAAATATTGGCAAGAAAATTTAGTTTTTTTCTTCCTTCTCATATACTCTTATACAATGAAATATACGTATAAAAGCTTGGTGTCTCTTGACTATTCTGAGTATCTCTTTGATAGAGCCTTTTTGAACGCTCCATGTATATATACGTGGGTCCACACACAAGGGCAAGGAGGCATTTGCCTCGCTGGTTTTTCCATATCTTGTAATTCATTGACCTGAGTAATAATTTTATTGTTGGAGAGTGACATTATTTTGTATCAGAAGGTTGTATCAACAAAACTTGTCAATAAATTATCAACATTCGTTGAGAAAAGTACGAAGTGCTTGACCATTGCCCAAATGGCGCTGCACCATTCGTAAGTGGCACGGATTGACAGATGGTGCGAGAAATACTCACGATAGCATTTTTCTCTCTCTCTCTCTCTCTCTCTCTCTCTCTCTCTCTCTCTCTCTCTCTCTCTCTCTCTCACCCACCCCGACTGACCAACACCAACCAGCTGGTTCAGAGACATCGACTGGTCCAAGCTGAAACAAGGCCAACTTGTTGCTCCCACAGCACGCTTTGTGCACCGGGTGAGTCTTTCAAGCAGCCCAAACATATCAGAGCACACGATTATGTCCCTCATTCCACTTTCAGAACCATTCATTGTGTTCAGTAGAACTCGTGAAATGAGTCCGCTTTCATGCCTTTTTAATGCCACAATTTTTCACGGGTCTGGTGGAACAATCTCTTTTGTCGTGCAAAAGGAACAAGAAGATCTGATTGGCGAGGAGTTAGTAAGGTCCTCACTTTCGAGGAAGAAAGAGAATTTTGTCGGTGATCCTAAGGGTAGGAATGCTGCATTTTGAGAAAGCTGAAACCCTTAAATTTATTTGAGCAAATCAATCAGGAGCCTTGACATTTGCTTGTTAAAAACGAAAGCCTTCAAAATGATTGATGTTGATTTACACTCGATGGCAAGATCTTAACAAAGCAGAGGTTCCTCCGGTGCAGATCCCGGCTGGCCACATCTGTCTCTCCAGATCCCCCATGCAGGTTCGTATGGGTATGGGAGAAGGTGCTGAGAGGTTTCCCATGTGAACTATATTATCTTTGAAACACATGAATGAAATTTAACAAAGATGGATTATTTTTGTTCATCTTCCATCTCCAAATCTGACATTGTATGTAGTTGCTCGATTGTTTAATGCTGCTGGAGTTGTAAAAGGGATCATGCTTCAGGACATCCCCACCCTCCAACAACACCTTAATCTCTATAACCTGCAAATATCATTGGCTAAGGATTTCAAGTTAAATGCGAACCTGTGCAAGCACAAACAAAATCGTTTTTAACCGAACAACAAGCAGCCTGCTTGTTATTGTAGCACGAGCGGACAAGTGAAAGGTCACATAGAAACCCTAACAAGATGGCATACTGGCAGACAACAACAAATGATGATTGATGTTTTGTGTGTACACGCCATTAACAGCTGAGCGAGTGGGAGGAGTGGAGGGAGAGATGATGAAGAGATGATAAAAGGAAAGATGGAAGGAAAGTGTATGAATAGGGGAGGGGGAGGGAGGGGGGAATGGTTAAAATTCCCCCATTATTGCATCCATATCATGTGTATGGGTTCTTTCTGCCGCCAGGTATGACCGCCATAGATGATTTTCAAGCTCGATCGGTGGTGTTACAAGCTAGAGGGGTTCGACATGATGAATGTGATCCATTTTATCAATTTTTTTTTAATTTTACGGAGCATTTGTTGAGACGTATAGATTTCACTTTGTAGAGTTGGCTTCTTGTGTTTGTTTAAGTACATCGTACAATATTTGTCTCGTCCTTCTTGTCTTTTTTCTGTATGTCACTGTGCCGTTACAGGTGTTTATTTTTCGAATTCGGGAAACACCAAAGTCATGTTTTCAGGAGCAGTGCACGGCATGGCAAGCCATTAAGACGCTGATAGGAGCAGAAGCGATGGCAGCTCTCTCCACCCAACTCGTTCTAATGTTTTCAGTCATACGATAGGTTGGGAGGAGGAAGGAGGAAAGTGGTGGTGGTAGTGGGAGTGGGAGTGGGAGTGGGAGTGACATAATAGTCTGGAAAGTGCTGGGGACTGAGCATAAGAGAGGCACGTTAATGTAGCCAGGTTGTGCCTTCTGGGTATGTTGACACTAAAAGAGACCTCTTGGGTCAGCTCTTTGGCTACACAAAAAGAAACCGTGGAGCGACGCCAGAACAGTGATGGAGAACCTTGCAGCCGAAATTTGAGCTAGTTACATTTGGACTAGAGCCAGGGACCACTTGAAGCCATGAGGACCGCAGGTGAGTGTGCTCTTGGAATGGCGGTCTGGCTGTGATTCGTTGGTGGCTTTTACTGCCACGTCGGGGCTCTTTAAAGGGGGCGAATCGTGTTTCCGCGCGATGGGGATTTAAAGTACCATCAGGAATGAGCATTTGTCGCCCCCGACCTTTCATCATCCCTGCCTAAGTAACTCTTGAGTCCTACTTTTCATGCTTGTTTAAAGGCCAACAGGCTGCCAGTTTTATTTGAATGAGGAAGTCACTAACAGAAAGTTGCTCCCAACGTCATTGTTCATCATACACAAGGATACACAATTAACTTCGTCGCAGGAGGAGGTCACTTGGCCCATCATGCCTGCGCTGCACCAATCCCAGTTTCCATCACCCATCCACACACAAGCAGCTGTCCGCAAGTCCTGCCAATGTCCTCATGCCCCTCTATCACCAATACATCCAGATACCCGTGTAATTTCCATTTAAATCTATCCACCACCCTCCGCTGCCACTATCTTTATGGGGAGACCATTCGATGGGTTGACCATTCTCCGAATGAAAGACCTCTTTCTTAAAACTGTCCTAACTCCCATCTTCTTTACCCTCAAGCTCTGCCCCCCTGGTCTTAACACTGTCCACTCTGCTGAAAAACTCCGCTTCACCAATATTGTCCACACCCTTCATTATCTTAAACATCTCAATCAAATTCTTTCATAAATACCTCCTTTCTAATCATCATCATCATCATCATCATCACCATCACCATCACCATCACCATCATCATCATCATCATCATCATCATCATCATCATCATCATATCCTGTGATTAATCTTGGTCTACACTTCTGTATTGGTTTGTGCACGTTGGTTGTTACTCAGTGGTTTGAAACAGAGGGGTTTGTTTATTTTGTGTGAAAATGTCCATATTTATTTACACAAAGACTTTATGATTTATTTACACAAAATCTTTGATTACACATGGCATTGTAGTTAATGGTTGTATTCTGTACATGCCTGTGTAACCATAATACAATCCATGCTAGTTTCTGGAAGTTACCATTAATCTTTGTTTTTTTCTTTCGTACACAACAAATGACAGTGGTTACCATCATTTGCTGGGGTTGCAGCTGTGCCGCTGATTCAGTGCTCCCTCTAGGTTACCGAAGAAATTTGGAATTTGTTCAGGGTGCTGGTGATAACTTTCCGTCTCTTCATGGAGGACACCATGGGATCTTGAACATCCACTAATTTTGGCAGAGAGGATGCTCAATTTAACGTCCATCCGAGGGACGGCACCCACATTGATGAATTGTGCTGCCTGCGAAAATCCCCGGGATGACAGTTCATAGCCGGATCAGGATTCGAACCCAAGACAGCTCAGAGGCTGGTGTGCGTACGTACCTCGGGGTTAACATTATCATGCTGTGACTTTGAATGAATAATGGGAATTATGATTGTAGTTCAATAAATGAGTTAGTTTTTACCTCTGCCACCGAAGGTAGACCGAGGTTATGTTTTCACCCTTGGCTGCCTGTCCGTCTGTCTGTGAGCAGGATATCTCAAGAAGTTAAGGACGGATTCGGCAAAAATTTGTTGGACAGTTTGGGTGTGTGACAAGGAGGAATTGTTTCGATTTGGGTGAAGATCCGGATACGGATCTGGATACTCGAATTTTTAAAGGTGATGCTTCACCATTGAGAGATTGGGCCAAAAACTATATATAGCACGACATCTCAAAATGTTGTGGATGGATTCAAACAAAATTTGGTGGATGAGTTTGGTATGTGACAATAACAAGCTGATTAGATTTTGTTTAAGGTCTGGATGCAGATCCGGCCTGTCAGTGGAATACAGAACAGAAGCTGTTCAGCCTCGTGGAGATATGCTCTCTACCGAGTGTCGTTCTCATTAAGCCTTCCACTATAGCATAGGGGAGGGCTTATTGCTGTTGTGGGGTTTGTTGCTATAATTGTCACCCCCAGTTTTTAATGACACCACGGAGTTTCCATTTAGGTGTTTTTTTCTTTTCTTCCTACACTCTCAACACTTCAAATTTTCAATTTCTGAGCTGTATCTCGGAGCCGGATGGGTCTTTCGGAATGAAATTTTGCATCAATAATGTGAATAGAAAGTATGCGGGTTGACGTAATGTTTTTGACCTTGACCAATTTTTAATATCATGACCTAATTCAATAAATTTCAACATTTTTCACCATAACTTGACTAAGATTTGTCTGATCAGAACGAAATTGCCCCATGAGATAGCCTAGACCTAGAGCAAGCCACATTTAAACTTAATTTATATCATTCTACTCCGGGTTAAAGGTCAAGGTTTTACACCCCGAGATGCAAGAAACCATCATTTAGGTTTTGCTCCCTTTTTCTGACAAATTCTGAGCTGTATCTCGGATCCGGCTAGGACTTTCAGAGCGAAAATTTGCCTCAATAATGGGAATAAAAGGTGTGTGGGGTTGAGATAATTTTTGACCTTGACCGAATTTTAAGGTCATGACCTAATTATAGCCATTTTAACATTTACACCATAACTCGAGTAAGGTTTGTCCGATAAGAATGGAAATGGCCTCTTTAGCCTAGAGCAATGTGCATGTACGATTAATTTACATCGTATCCTCCGGTTAAAGGTCAAAGACAAATGGTGATCTCAAAAATACGCATTTGCTGTCCGCTCAATTTTACCAATGCAGAATCTCAAAGACCACTTGGCCTTCCAAGATGTTCTTGAAACATAGCGTACTGCACTAAAGTTGTGAACATGATATTTGATTTGTGTCCTTGACCTACTTTTTTGGGGGATTGTGACCTGATAAACAAAAAAACACGTTTTTGATCATCACGAGCAATTTTTCTCTACGATTTCATGAGGTTGGGTTTATGAATAGGAAGTAGATGGGGATACATTTTCTTAATTTACACACCATCCCCAAACGTTAAAAGTCAAGGTCATATGGTGGTCCAAAAAAAAAAATGGCCGTAATTGGATCACAGGCAAAGGGTAAGTCACGGGCGATTGCCAATGGTAAGCCTCCCCAGCGTAGGCTTATCTTTGGCAGGGAGACTTACCATGGTGATTGCTTTGTGATCGCAGATATCTAGTTACCTCCTCCACTATACTATAGTTAAGGTGAAGGAGGTTATGTTTTCACCCCTTTCTGTCTGTTTTTTTAAATGGATTTCGGCAATATGTTGGTCGTTGTGTGTGTCATTCTGTGTGTCTGTCTGTTTGTTTGTGTGTTTGTTTACCCTGTAGTAGCCACACCGTTTCAGCAATCATGACCAAACTGGGTACAGACGTCGGCCATGGTCCAACTTAGACACTTGTCGTTTTTGGTGAATCTAGGTCAAAGGTCAAGGTCAAGGTCACCGAAAAACCGAAATTCTTATTTTCGCAATAACGTTCGCTAAAATGGTCGTATCGACTTCAAATCAAATCCAAAATGTTATATCTTCAATACTGCATCCAACCATATGTCTCATTGGGGTGTCATACCAACACCCTTCTTAGCGGGCGGGGTCGAATGTCAGGGGGGTCGGGTCAAAACTTTCAAATTGCGATAAAAACGCCATTTCAAGTCCGATTGACTTCCAAGTTATGATCATGACCAAACTAAGTGCTATAACTCATTAAACAGTAGCACTATCGACGAATAAGAACCAAATTGATTTCCAGGTTTGTTTTTTTCAGAGATCATGGAGATATGACAAAGTTATTCCGGCAATTCCTTGCTCAACGAGCAATTTCATTTGTTAAAGATTTCGTAAGTATATTGATACTTCCATCCTCTGTTTGTGTGTTTGTGTGTTTGTTTGTAGGCACGATAACCGAGAAGGGAAGAAGCTACCAATGTCAAATTACACCCGTGATTCAGGAGGGTGATGGCTAGCGCTGATTAGATTTTGTCAAAATCGGTCAAAGGTCAAGGTCACAGTGAGGTCAAACATTCAATTTTGATGGTTTGGTACAGAATCATCGTAGAAACTTCTGGTTTGCGTCGCTACCTTCTCTAAGAACAGCTTTTATTAGACAAGGTCAGAGGTCAAGTTGACGATTTCGTAAGTACCAGTCTATGACTGCTTGTTTGTCTGTTTGTTTGTGCGCAGGTTATCTCAAAAATTGTGGACAGATCCAGATGAAATTTTGTGGACAGGTTGGGTGTGTGACAAGGATGAACTGATTAGATTTTGATAAAGATCCGGATCCGGATCCGGATCCGACTACAATAATTTTTTAGAGATTCTTCACCATTGAGAGATGGGGCCAAAATGATATATAGCACGATGTCTCAAAAAGTTGTAGACGGATACGGACGAAACTTAGTGGGCACATTGGGTGTGTGACAAGGAAGAATTGATTCAGTTTTGATGATGATCCGAATCCAGATCCGGATCTGATAATTTTAAAGTGATTCTTCATCATTGAGAGGATTGCGGGCGAGATACAACTAATAATATAGCACCGATATCTCAAAAAGTGTGGACGAGATTTTGAATAAAACTTTGGTGGCATGTTGGGTGTGTGGCAAGGCCGAATTGATTCAATTTTGGTGAAGATCTGAATCCGGATCTGATACGAGAATTATTAAATTTTTTAAGTGATTCTTCACCATTGAGAGATGGGGGCCAAAAACGACGTGGTACTGTATGGCATGATATTTCAAAAATGTATTGGGCCCGATATGTTTTCGTGGATCAGGCATTACATGGCGGAGGTATGCCGTGTTAAACGAGTGCCCTTCTAGTTTGTATATGTTCTTGTCCATATATATGTCAGTGTGAACTTAGGTCAATTAAATTAATGACTACAATTGCGAAACTATGGTGATTGCATCATTACTGAGAATGTCTTTTGGACAATATGGTTCATTATTCCCTTGGGAATGTCAATTGGACCTCTGGAACTGTGCCGAGATTCCATATACGATGATTTCCACCAGAGTCAAATTGGTGGTCGATGCCTGGTCATGGTGGATGAATACATATCAGCTTTAGTCCATTGCGAAGTGTTTAAGTGGATACATCATGCATTACTGTCCAGACACTGATTGACTCATGAATGTCTGTAGGGAGCACCGTATGCAAACTTCCATCGGTTATTGGGTGATCGCGCCAAGGGAGAAGAGGAAAACGCTGCCTTGGACGACCACCTTTAAATGCAGCCAGACTGCCAATGGAATGGATACAGAGAGGTCAAAATGAGTCATCATTAAAAACATCACCCAGTCCAACAATGCACGTTTGAACAACATGTCATAACACCATTATTTTTGCAGGTTGATGTGAGCAATGATTGAAAAGCCATTTTTTCCCCTCTATAACATCGAAGCTCATGGAAGAGCTAGGTGATGGAGGGTATGAAAGGACCCTGGGGCATCAAGGCAATAGTTGGACAAAATAAGCAAAGGAGTGAATAAACAAGAGAGAGGGAGAGAGAGAAAGACAGACAGAGACAGACAGAGACAGACAGACACAGACAGAGACAGACACAGACAGACAGACACAGACACAGACAGAGACAGACACAGAGAAAGACAGACACAGAGACAGACAGAGACAGACAGAGAGACAGACAGACACAGAGACAGACAGACACAGAAACAGACAGAGACAGAGACAGACAGACACAGAGACAGACACAGAGACAGACAGACACAGACAGAGACAGACACAGAGACAGACAGAGACAGACACAGAAACAGACACAGACAACAAAAACAGACACAGACACAGAGACACACAACAGACACAGACAGACACAGACACACAGACACAGACAGACAGAGACAGACACACAGACACAGACACAAAAGACACACAGACACAGAGACACAGACAGACACAGACACAGACACAGACAGAGACACGAGAGACAGACACAGAGACAGGACACAGAGACAGACACAGAGACAGACACAGACACAGACACAGACACAGACAGACACAGACAGACAGACAGAGACAGACAGACACAGAGACAGACAGACACACAGAGACAGACACAGACACAGACAGAGACAACAGACAGAGACAGACACAGACACAGACAGACACACACAGAGACAGAACACAGACACAGACACAGAGACACACAGAGACAGAGACAGACACAGAGACAGACACAGAGACAGACACAGCAGACAGACACAGACCACAGACAGAGACAGAGACAGACAGACAGACAGACACAGAGACAGACACAGAGACAGACACAGAGACGGACACAGAGACGGACACAGAGACGGACACAGAGACGACACAGCAGACAGACACAGAGACAGACACAAGACAGACAGACAGAACAGACACAGACAGAGACAGACAGACACAGAGACAGACACAGACACAGACAGAGACACAGACAGAGACAGACACAGACACAGACAGACACACACAGAGACAGACACAGACACAGACACAGACACAGACAGACAGAGACAGACACAGAGACAGACACAGAGACAGACACAGACAGACAGACACAGACACAGACACAGACACAGACAGAGACAGAGACAGACAGACAGACAGACACAGAGACAGACACAGAGACAGACACAGAGACGGACAACAGAGACGGACACAGAGACGAGACACAGAGACGAGACACAGAGACAGACACAGAGACAGACACAGAGACAGACACAGAGACAGACACAGAGACAGACACAGAGACAGACACAGACAGATACAGACACAGACAGAGACAGACAGACACAGAGACAGACAGACACAGAGACAGACACAGACAGAGACAGAGACAGACACAGACAAGGACAGACAGACACAGAGACAGACAGAAACAGAGACAGACAGAGAAAGAGAAACAAACACAAACACTGCAACATGTAAGCAAAAAGGGTCAGGCTCGGAAGGGTTAATTGGGGGTAATTAAGATTGACTTTTAAATGTAAAGGCAATTTTCATGTGTGCTTCGCCAGAGCAGCCCGTGGGTCCTTTGCTGCTCACAGTGAATGTTATTTCGTTTATGATGGCGTGCTCCATTGATCAGCCAGACAGGATAATGGGCTGTGCAGTTAATGTGTTTGTTCCGTTTGCATTCTTGACTCGAAAATCCCTGTTGTCTTTTAAGCTTGCAGACTCGTCATACATACATACATACATACATACATACATACATACATACATACATACATACTGTTAAAAGAATTACACAACAATACCAATTAATTTGTAATAAAAACATAACCTATGAACCTCTGCTTTGCCTTTTCAAACCTGTCTGTTCTAGCTGATGGTATACATACTTGCCAATGTCAAGAGATACCCACAAAAACAGGTATTTCCTTTTTTTCGATTCCTAAAGGGTATACATGTTAACTGTGGATTGAACTCGTGTCTTTTACCTTTTCGACTACACCTTAGTGTGGAAACATGAAAAGTAAATGATCGTGAAACCATGGAAGGCCAAAGCAGGGCAGACCAGCTCTCAACTGCATCAACATATACATGTACAACCACCCACAGGCCCCTAGACACAAAGCGACACCACAAAGACACTACAGTGACATCCTCCAAAACATTCCCCCAATGAAGAACGGAAACTACAAAAAACACCTCCACACCCACATCACCATAAAAACCAAACAATCAACAAACTAGGCCCAAGCAGTATACTGAGCAGTAAACCCACACCCATACCCATCCATGACACAGACCAACTACTCTCCAGGTCCGGTAATGTTCAGCATGCACACCTCCGCTGTGGACACAACCCACAGCTCATACACTACAAACGCAGACTCAACATCACCACCGACGACACCTGCAACCTCTGCCAGGCCGCCCCACATACATCAAAACACATTATGGAAGACTGCACGGTCCTGGCTCCACTTAGATAAGAGCACAACACCATAGATGCGAGGGATCTCTGCGTCGCTCCTGGGAGATTGATCGGCTATCTCCATTCCGTGGGCCTGTTCAAGCAGAACTGACCTGGGCAACACAACAGCAACTACATCGACATGTTGAAGAGACTAGAGACGTCAGGATACGGCCTGGAGACAGAGAAACGACACACAGCAATGCTTGAACGAGAGGACTGGAAACTGAGGCTCGTTGTCATCCGAGTTCGGCCTGAAAGCCAAGAGACGACTGAATAATAATATCAAATCGTGTATCAAGAATACACAGAAGAATAAGCAAATCCGATGATGAACCATGCTCTACACGCTCTAAGCAATAGCTTACCTTGTCTTCACGAAGGACACTGTGGGATTTAAAATGTGCACCAACTAATGTCGGCAGACGGGACACCAGTTTAACGTCCATATGAGGGACGACACACACATTGATGAATCGCCATGCCTGTGAAACACTGGGATGACAGTTTATAACTGTGTCCGGATTCAAACCCAGGCTAGACAGCTCAGAGGAAAGTGTACATACCTTTCAACCATCCTGCCAGTCTTGTAGGCAGTGATGAGGCCAATAAGATATTTCACTAGTAAGAGGTGTCTACAACCATCCTTGACCATGTTGTGGAACGTCGGCCGAGGCCTTCACTTTTTTTTTCCTCCTTTTTTCTTCTGCCCTCACTTTTTCACCTTTGTTCGATTTCTCCGCAACTACTTTTAGCGATTGACGCATAACTTTGAACATGGGAGCGCCTACCCTTGGAGAATCTTTCAACAAAGTTGCATGATGATTGGATGGAAAATGTGGTCGGCGTTCCAAAAAGTTTGTTTTCTGTAGGCATAGGTTGCAGGGTGTTTCGTGTATCAGGAATAAAGAGTTTCATGTGTAAAGAATTTGTAGAAACAAAAAGTCATGTTTTACGAGAATCTTTAATTAAAGCCAACCATCATACATCTACGAGATGTTCCATTTTATTTTCTTTACAAGATCGAAGTTCTTGGAAGAGCAAGGTGATGGAGGGTATGAATGAAGTGTGGGACCACGGGACAACAGTGAGTTGGATACAGTGAACAAGTGAATGAATTACGAGGAAAGGAGGGGAAGAAACACCGCAACCTTCAAGTAAGCCGGTTGGGTTCGGGAAAATTAATGGGGGAAATGTAGATTGCGAGTAAGGATGCAGGATAATAGGAAATGGTGGTGCACCATCAGCTTGAATCCCTGGAAGGAAGAATGAGGTAGAAAGGTCTCTCAGGAGAATCAGGTTCCTCAGTTGTGAGAAAAGAGTTGAGGTGTTCAGTAACCATGGATTTTGGGAGTTTCACCAAATTATTTTCAGTTTGACCAAGAAGAGGGTCTTGTGGAAGAATGCATGCATCCTTGAGAAAGCAGATCAACATTTGAGGATAGGTGGTAAAAAAACAGAGGACAACTACCCGACTGCGATGTGAAGACAATAAATATTAATTGTGACTGAATTTCCAATTGTTCTTCGTCGTTGAAATGTAACACATAGGCTGTGGTTTTGTATCAATTGGTGGGTGTGGGAGCCTGGCTGTGCCCCCTGTAGTTTTGAGGAGGAATTTGTAATTCGTTCATGGTACTGGCGGTAGGTAGCTCGCCTTCTCTTCGTGAAGCATACTGTGAGATCTTTAACATCCACCAATGAATGCCGGCAGGCGAGACGCCCAGTTTAACGTCCATCCAAGGGACGACACACACATTGATGCCTCGACCTGTCTGTAAGACACCAGGATGACAGTTTATAGCTGGGCCGGGTTTCAAACCAAGGCTAGGCAGCTCAGAGGCGAGTGTGCACAATGTGACCACTCCTTGGCTTTTTTTCACAAGATCTTGGCTATTCGTTGTTCACCTTGGCGTCTTGGTTTTCTATAGGTTTTCTTGGGGTATAGGTTTTCTATTATCATCGCTTTTCCGAAACCTTGTGAATTCTTGGCTTTTTTCATTGGCTCACCTTGGCATTTATGAAAATGAGGAGTGGTCACACTGGGTGTTGATACCTCTAGAGTCTCGACTCTAGACCATCCTGCAATCCCAATTTAATTGAAATTAACCAAGCAAGATAATGCACAAATATCGTTAAAAAAAAACCCGTTGCCTTGATGACCACAAAACATAGAATAAAACGTTTATTTAAACGCATTGACTGTTGTAGATTGACAAGGTGAACATGAAGGTAACATGAATTTTTTTTTTTTTACCGAGCAGAACATATTATGCTGTTAAAATCAAAATGTATATACAATGCCAATAATAATATTATTATTGATTATTATCACCTCATTATCATTATAATATGATCATTCTTAACACCAAAGAGTAGTTTCGCATTTATCATATTATAATTGAAGAATATATCACTTTTTACTAATGGTCGACCCGAGAAATATTGGGGGATGGAACAGCAGGATTTCAAAGGATTTTAATTCGGGTAATTCTGATGGACAAATTACAGGCATTTCATACAAACCTTCAAACGGTTTTTTTTTCCATCTTCAATGGAAGTTGCTCTGCATTGGCTATATAATGTTTCAGGGAAAAAAAAACAAAAAAACAAATGCACCTGCTTGTTAATTCCCATGATGACGTCACTATGTTGCGGCAAAGATTGTTTATCCAAAGCTTAACACGTCTCTCAAGACATGAGATGAACTGAACGCGTGACGTGTAGTTACGAAGCAAATATAATTATGTCATTCGGAGCCAATTTTGTCTTGACTCTCATGCCATCCCCCATCCCTGTCCTATAGTCTTTTCTACCCCCATGAATCCTCCCTTACCCAACCTTCTTGTTTGTAGGTTAATGTGTTCCCTGATCCCTTCTTCTCTCTCCTCTTTTTCCTGTTCATTAATTCCCTTGCTTGTTGTGTTCACCTGTTTCCCCCCCGCTGTCAGTTCATTGCCTCGTACCTTTTGTGTTCTTGATCTTCCATGAGCCTCGATTTTGTAAAAAATAAAAATAAAAATTAAGTGAAAAACCTCTTCTTGTGTTTCACACATGAGGGTTCCGCTTTACTTTACCTTTGCTTTACCATGAGGATTCATATATAGTCAAGCCCAGCAAATCGAGTCTGAGTTTGTAAAAACATCTCTTTTAAATACAAGTATAGCGTATAAACACATTGTTACAATTTTGATGATTCCTGGATTCTTGAGGAAATCCGTTCAACTCCTTAAATAGTGCGTCCGTCTCTCATATTGGATTTCGAATCGGCCTGGACTAAAAATACAAATTAGGTTGAGTTAGGCACACTCGTAACAAGCATCCATATTAAATTGATCATGCATGAAAATGTGATTTCAGCAGAAATATAGACCTGTTAGAGCATTGCAGTGATGGTATAAAGAGGCTGCCAGAAAAACAATGGAAAGAGGCAAAGAAAGATCTAACGGGCATTCAAAAGAGGTGTGTGTTGGGGGCATGTGGAGAAGGATCCAAAGGAGTGATGAAAGTTTATCAAATGCCATTCAGGCCAAACCTTCCCTTTTGATCGAATGGTGATACCCTTTGGCTGAAACGTCAAGTTGAACCTCCTCGGTCTTTGTAACATATTTACAGTTGAATTGCCATTGTTTTAATCACTTTGCAGCCCCTTGCATGGTCTGCCATATACTGTCCTGGATGTAATTGGGTTACCCATTGTTGTAAATGTATATTAAGGTGAAACTTCTGATTGCGTCATCTTTCAATGTGTCCTTATTCGTCGTCTTGTGTATGCAGCACATGTCTGTGAGTAGCATCAGTTGTTGGAGGTGAGGCTGTGCCTCTGATGCATTGCCTCCTCCTATATGTTAGAGGAGCAATTTGTAATTTGTTTAGGGTGTCGGTGATAGCTTCTCTATTCTTCTCGAAGGACACTGTGAGATCTTGAATAGCCACCAACTCATGTCGGCAGGTGGGATGGAATGTGGGTATTGTGCAAGGAGTGTCTGTTGTGTCCTGAAAAGGTTTTGGTGAAGGTGAAGACATCAGAAGCTGCATTCAACATCGACCTTGTAAGGGTTCCAGAGAGAGAGAAATCTTTGATCTCATTTGAAAAATGCTTACTTTCGAGGCTCAGGAGTCACAAAGCTATTTCATCGGTAAAAATAACTAGAAAGTAAAAATAACTAGAAAGGATCCAATACATAATTTTGACAGGGGTATTACAGGAGCAAAAACTTACAAAATATAAAGATTCATCTCCAGCTCAATTTCGATATGCAATATTTCCCTGGAACTCAATCTCTCCCCTCCCCCCCCCTCCCCCCGTTCTCCTCCTCTCCCTCTCCCCTCTCTCCCTCTCTCTCCCACACTTCTCTCCTCTCTCCACCTTCTCTCTCTCTCCCTCTCCCCCCTCTGTCCCTCCCCCCTCTGTCCCCTCCCCCCCTCTGTCCCCCTCCCCTCTGTCCCCCCCCCGTTCCTCTCTCTCCCTCTCCCCTGCTCTCTCTCTCCCCTCCTCCCTCTCTCCTCTCTCTCCACCTCTCTCTCCACCTCTCTCTCTTCTCTCCTCTCTCTCTCTCTCTCTCTCTCTCTATCCCCCTCGTTCTCACCCCCTCCCTCTCTCCTCAAGGAAACTCCTATTAATTATCTTCATTATTTAAATAATGGGCATTTGTACTCTTCGTAATCACATCTTTCAGAACCTTAAAACACCTCTCCCTTTATTTCACATCAGCAATTATATCCGCTCTCCACACCTTGTTAATGATCCTCTTGATAATGATGCCCTCCTTTTCCTCTCATTTTTATCTGACCCTTTGCCTTGCACCAGATCAAGGAAAATGATCATGTGGTATTAACCCTTTATTTACCACTTTACTGGTACTTTAATGTCCCTTCAGTAAACAAGGGTTAAAATGGAAATATCTGATACCTGTCACACCCACTGAATCTTTATTACGAGTCTCAACTCATGTCTTCAAGTCGGATTTGTTTTTTTTTTTGCATTCCCGAGTCCGACACCGACTCAACAGGGACGTGAGATCGACACAAATTTGAGTGTTAGACTTGAGTTCTGCATCATTAGTGAAGCCATACAGCCGTATCATGTCTGATTATAACCTAATTTCCGTGTAAATCTGCAACAGAGCATGTCACCTGCTGAATTTAGAACCTTCATGTTTAACTGTTTAACTCAATTTCCTGTGAAACACTAATTTCACACAAAAGGCTGCCTTGCTTTTTGGTTCAATGAAGCACTGTTACCATTGTGATGTCATCGTCCTATGGCGGTATGAAAACGAGGGACATTAAGATGGGACTTTAACCCAAAAACTTCACAAATCAACGGATAATTCACATTATTGCAACAAACGTACATTCATATACATTGTGCATTCTAAAAAAATTAATTGTGGTCACGTGAGCACGAATTGTGACCAATCATGTTGAACGTTATGTCATGATGTAATTGATGTGCTGTTTTGATTAGCCAACTCGAATCAGCAGCGCTATACAAATGATATATCCACTGACTGCTCTTTAATTCCACGCAGTTTTGATCAAATACCATATGTACACAATCAGACATCTTCTCCAACTTGTAGCAACAAACAGTGCAATTTTTAGGTGAAGTACACAATGTGATATTCCACCATAGCAGGGGATGTCTATACTTTTACACCCCAGCCACCTTTACTCTGGATTTTACCTTGCCATCCGTCATGCTAATATCTTCTGGTGGACTATGGTTCACAAAGGTATGATGACCTTCACTCTTGGGTGACCATGTTTTAGTCATGACTACGCAGTTCTGCATCATTGAGGCATCATCAATGTCCTGTCGATTGACACATCTCTTAGATACAGAAGGTGCACAAGTCCTACCCATTTCTCTGATTGACTTTTCAGTCCACAAACCATCCCACCTCCCATAACCTCCAGCTGGTGTATCATCATCCAGAATCCTCAATGGGCTTGTGTGAGAACTGTGTGAGAGCAGCCCTAGGGGGTCTTTACTTTTGTTTGTGTTTGTCGGTGAGTCCCAGGTTGTCATTCCCACTGCAGAAATCGCTCCTGCCTCTGGAGATCTACATGCAGGACATTGTTCCATGCACTCAGGACTTGTTAGAGGAGTGTCTATGAAAATGTCATCAGAGCTGCAGGCAGTGAATGATTGGCTCAAACTCCTGTCTGATAGCCCAGGCATTGGGTCATTCCTACACATGTTCAGTGGAAGAGTGCAGCATTCGATGTCAGGAAAGTCGGTGCTACAGCTAAGAAAGCTGTCATTGCTTGAAGCGTTGTGTAGGTCAACACAGGGATCTCTGACTGTGGAATAAGGCCTACAGTGACCAGATGACTGTGATGAATCTTCCTCTTCAGTATCCATCACCATGTCCTTGGTAACAGTAGATCCACAATATAAAGGCAACATTGACTCGCTTCTGCCTCCAACACCTTCTGCAAGTTCCAGCTCAATGTTTCCAATGCTAAACTGACTGACAGTGATCGTGGGGCACTGACCCTGTAGAGACCTGGATAAACACGCGTCTTGGTATTGAGAATCACATGACTTGGAGTTGATATCGGAAAGGGTACAATGAGTGGCTTTTAAAGGAGTCGCAGTGACATGGTTGCCACATGTTTTTTCTTCCTTTTTGCTGTTTTCTGCCCCGTGCTTGTCTGTAGAAGCCTCCATAAGTTCTAAGCTTTTTGTGAAGGCATCTCGTACATTCATGGAGATGATGCTGCCATTCCTCTTGGCTCTTGCCAGCGCTTCACGCCGTTTCACTGCCTTTTCCTGCCGCTTTTGCTCCTTGTAGAACTCAGAGAAGTTGTTGACAATGATCGGAATGGGCAACGCTATGACGAGTACCCCAGCGATGCAACACAGGCCACCAATGATCTTCCCCAGCAGTGTTTTAGGATATATATCTCCATATCCGACTGTTGTCATGGTGATGGTAGCCCACCAGAAGGAGGCTGGAATGCTGCTGAACTTGGTGTCTTTCTCATCCTTCTCTGCAAAAAATACTAGACTCGAGAATATCATGATGCCCATAGCCAGGAAAAGTATGAGGAGTCCCAATTCATTGTAGCTCCTCTTGAGTGTGAAGCCAAGAGACTGTAGACCGGTGGAGTGCCGCGCTAGTTTCAGGATGCGTAGAATGCGCATGATGCGGAAAATCTGAACAACCCTCCGTACATTTTGGAACTGCAATACACTCTTGTTGGACTCGGTCAAGAAGATGGTCACGTAGTAAGGCAACACGGCTAGCAGATCGATGACATTAAGAACGCCTTTGAAAAACTTCCACTTTTTGGGTGCGGACAGGAAGCGAAGCACGTACTCCATCGTGAACCAAGCGATGCACACTGCCTCCACATGTGCCAGGGTCGGGTTGTCGGCTGGTTGACCGAACCGGTCCACGTGCTGCAGGTTCTTCAGTGTGTTCAATGAGAGTGCGATGGTGGACAGCACAATGAAGAGAATGGAAATAATCGCAAGTATCTGTGGAAGATGAGTGCATGCAAACATTTTAAGCACATTTTGTGGTCAAGCCCAGGCAAAATGAACAATGCTGGGAGGTCATGAAGATTGAAATTGCACTACAATGAACAATGCTGCAGTTAAAAGAAAACAACACAACATTGAATGCAAACAATGGAGACATCTACAAGTTACACATGCAAGAGTAGAGGAAGTGGGAATGGCGAATTGAGAAAAATAATTAAACAGAATATAAGGGTGGAGAAATGTAAGGGAGATGTAGAGGAAGTAGAAGGATGTTGAAAGAGGGTTAGAAAAATACAGTGCCGACTGAAAGTCTACACCCCCTTTCAAAATTTTCACCTTGTGTCGCCTTTTAGCCTGGAATTAAATTACATCAAATCAGACTTTTTCCACATTTAGATTCACATAATAACCCACAACTTCCAAATGAAAAACAAATTCTACAAATTTAAGAAAGTTAATTAAAAATACAAAACTAGAATATCTTGGTCGGATAAGCGTCCACCGACGTTATCATAGTAATTGTAAATTAGCTTAGGTGGAACCAATCACCTTCAAAATCACACATCAAGTTAATTGGCCTCTACCTGTGTTAAATTGTAGTGATTCTGATTATTTCAGAATAAAATCAGCTGTTCCTGTAGGTTTCCTCTGCTGGAAAGTGCATTTAAAAGCAAAGACTCAACCATGAGCACCAAGGAGCTTTCAAAAGACCTCCAAGAAAAAGTTGTGGAAAGGCACAGATCAGGGGATGGGCATAAAAATATTTAAAAGGCCTTCAATATCCCTTGGAGCACAGTCAAGACGATCATTAAGAAGTGGAAGGCACGTGGTCCCACAAAGACCCTTCCTCGATCAGGCCATCCCTCCAAACTGGCTGACCAAGCAAGGAGGAGACTGATCAGAGAGGCCACCAAGAGGCCAATGGCAACTTTGAAAGAGCTATAGGCCTTTATGGCAAAGATTGGTTGCTGTGTGCATGTGACAACAATATCCCAAGCACTCCACAAGTCTGGCCTGTACAGCGGGGTGGCAATAAGGAAGCCATTACTCAAAAAAGCCTACCTTCAGTCCCATTGAGGTGTGCAAAAAACCACTCCAGAGATTCTGAAGCCATGTGGCAAAACGTTTTGTGGTTTGACAAAACCAAGATGGAACTTTTTTGCCGAAATGCAAAACGTTACGTTTGGTAGAAACCTAACACGGAGCATTACCCAAAGAACACCATCCCTACTGTGAAGCATGGTGGTAGCAGCATCATGTTATGGGGATATTTCTCATCAGCAGGGACTTGGACACTTGTCAGGACAGAATAGAAAATGGATGGAACAAAATACAGAAAATTCCTGGAGGAAAACCTGCTGCCCTCTGCAAGAAAGCTGAAATTGAGACAGAAGTTCACCTTTCAGCATGGCAATGACCCGAAGCATACAGCCAAAGCACACTGGAGTGGCTATGGAACAAAAAGATAAATGTCCTTGTGTGACCCAGTCAGAGCCCCGACCTAAATCCAATCGAAAATCTGTGGCATGACTTGAAGATTGTTGTCCATCAACACTCCGCGTGCAATTTGACTGAGCTGAACAGTTTTGTACAGAAGAATGGGCAAATATTACCCAGTCAAGGTGTGCAAAGTTGGTAGTGACCTATCCCAACAGACTCACAGCTGTAATTGCTGTCAAAAGTGCTTCCACCAAGTATTAATTCAGGGGAGGGGTGGACACTTATCCAACCAAGATATTCTAGTTTTGTATTTTTAATTAATTTTCTGAAATTTGTAGAATACGTTTTTCACTTGGAAGTTGTGGGTTACGGTGTGTAAATACAGGTGGGAAAAGTCTGATTTAATGTAATTTAATTCCATACTATAAGGCAACAAAATGTGAAAGTTTTGAAAGTGGGTGTGGACTTTCTAGAGGCACTGTAAATGAGTAAAGAGGGTAGGAGGGAAGGAATCTGTATGGTATGGAGGGAGAGTTCAAATAGGTCACAGACGTTATATGGAGTGATAGGTCAGAAATACCTGATCGGCGATGTAATATGCATAGATGGTTTCATATTTCATTATAAAGTAAAACTATTATGAAATCAATGTCTTAAACTACCACTTGTCTTCTTAGGGTACTTTTGGTTGATGGAACGGCTCGTCTTGTCTTGTTAAAAGAATCCCTTTCACAGCTCACTCGGGAAGCTATGCTGGACTGACCTCATGAGGTAGGTTTCACAACACCACTTAGAACATTAATCTCTTATACTTCATTAAATCAAGCAAGTGTACCAAAAATCAAAACACACCAATGTTATGTTCTTCTATCTCCATCACAATAACGTAGAGCAATTTCGAACCGACATGTACCAATTTTTTTTCAATGTGTCTTTGTGGATTTTAAATTAAACAAGTAATTAAAACACTTCATACTGGAAGGACACTCGGTAGAGCACATAATGCCGTCAGGCTAATTAGTTTACGTTTCGTATCACATCCATAGGCCGGATCAGGATTTGCACCTCAACCAAAATCTAATCAGCTTGTTCTTGTCATCGAACCGACTCGTCCACCAAGTTTCATCCAAAGCCGTCCGTAACTTGTTGAGATATTGTGCTATACAGTATATTGTTGCGGTTTTATTAACTGTATGTCGAAATTGAAATGCACACAGAACGTAGACTCTTAGAATAGTTATTTCCGTAATGTATGTAAAGAATAGTGCCTTCCCTGTAGGGGTTATTATGTAGTTAAATCCGTTCGGATTGATATAATCCGTCTCCGGAGATTGATATAATATAATCCGGGGCTGGCGCCCCGTCTCGACCCGTGGGGATAATGGAGCCGTCAGGGCCGTCATCAAGTAGGGTATGCGTGATTTACTGCCATGGCTTCTTGGCATGTGCGAATAACATCAGCATTCTGGAACGTTCGCTGAAGCCATGGCTTTGGAAGTGCATGCCAAATTCCCAAATTCCCAAATTCTCCTTATTCTTTAAAATCCCACCAAGTCCTGATTTGTCTGTTCCTCCAAGGGAGAAGTTCGACCATTCGGGCTGGCGTTGTTAACCGCCCGTCACCACAATTTGAGTCTGGGAGTTAACCTTGGACCGCCAATGCCGCGACAATATATATGTATATAATACTGTATATACAGTATGTACAGAAAGTTCTCCATTAAGATCGTCCCAGTTAACATTGTTTCATTATTAAGTCACTGAAATACTGTATATTAGAGATCATACTCATTTAAAGTCGTTCACCATTCCATTATAAAGTCGTTTTACCTCTAATTTAGTAACAAAGTCATGGGTTTCCTCGTTTTAATGAAGCTACAGTATACATTATACCGTAAATGATGCAGTGTGACCACTCCTCATTTTCATAAATGCCAAGGTGAGCCAATGAAAAAAGCCAAGAATTCACAAGGTTTCGGAAAAGCGATGATAATAGAAAACCTATAGAAAACCAAGACACCAAGGTGAACAGCGAATAGCCAAGATCTTGTGAAAAAAGCCAAGGAGTGGTCACACTGAAATGATGGTACATCGGCGGTACCGTAAATACTGGTGTGTAAGCCCTCTTCGAGTACCTGCATTATCGGCCTTATATGCACCAAGCTGTGCATTGATAACATCGGTGGTTGCGTCTCCCTCTCCGATCTCAGGCGTTTGACAAGTACGGTAGTGATCCACCTGACTAGCTGCCACGTGTTTACGTGTTAAACTGATGGAAACATCCTCAAGTATATTGATAACATCGGTGGGTCCTGGGCTGAAGTTACTCAGGTGTACATGAATGGAGTGTGGAGGAAGTTGTGGCCCGGATGTGTCAATGACTTGAAAGGATTTGAAGATGTTGTTCCTCACTGTGAGAGAAAGTTATCCTCGGCTTGGCCAATAAAGCGGGGATTTGATGAGGTGGAACAAGCCGACGTTACACAATTTCTGCAATCACACAGATAAGAGCTAACCAATGAAGATCTGAAGCAATGAGAGATGCTGATGATATTCAATTGATTATTTTTTTTAATTATTAAAAAAAACTTATGCTCTATATGTAAATGATGTCTTTTGTCTGGTGAGAAATTTTTCCCTGGAACCTAACCCCCCCCCCCCTATTTACATCAATTCTTATGGGGAAATTGGATTCGCTTAAAGACGTTTCAGTTAGTCGCACTTTCCAAGAACGTAACTACAACGTTAAACAAGGACGGACCCATACTGGGTGGCCCTGAAGTAATAGCGCAGTTGCCGGAACAATAGTCACTACAATTTTATTATTACTTTGATCATTAATTGATTTTTGTTTGATGTTATTAATTGATAATTATTTTGAGTGCAGAATCCCCAAAAAGTGGAATATTTAAACCATGGAGTATCTTTTTCTGCTTAAATGTGGATTCTCTGACTGCCCCGTTACTTGTGGGTCACCCGGTATACGCGGTTGTGAGCCATCCACGTGAGGAAGGAAGGACAAAGTGCATCTACATAGATTAATGTGAGTTATGCCTTCGAATTCCGTTTAGCAATTAAGATACGTCATTTATATGGGTAGTTATGCGTTGTGAATGTGAATTAGCTTAAGTCCATGATCTTTTCCTTTCCTGATAACATGAGTCAGGGGTTCAGATAGAAACGTTAACAAGTGAACCCATCCTTTAAAATATATTATATTAAACATTGGGGCAATACCCCTGGGTGCTCACCTGGTAGCGGCTGGATAAGATAACCAGGGAACCACAGGTAGGTATGGATGACCCACACAATATATAACAGAGAAGAAAATAAATACCTATGGAATTTTTTTTAGCACCGTGGACAAACCATGGACTCGAACTATTTCCCACCAGCAACACACACGCACACTGATAATGCCATCCCTAAGTCCTTCACTTTAGCGGAGAATTTGGTGCAATCGGCTTGAGTGGGAGGGGGACAAGGAACCTCATGGTCAATCCCCCCCAAGAGGAAACCATCCATTAAAGGTGAAGGGGTAAGTCCAAGTTCTCGCCCTTCCGGAAACCCCCGCAATGACCCCGCTTTACCAATCGGACTCTGTTGCTGGGCAGAGGACGGGACCCAGCCAATCATGGAAGGGAGGCTCCAACCGCCCTCTTGAGCCTGCGCCAACGGGGGTCTCCTCGCCACGGAATGAGGGGGGGGGGGGGCAGGGAAGAAATAAAAGGGAGAGAAGTGGCGAAGGAAACAAGAGCATCTGCACTTCTTCACTCCTCGCTTGCTTATTCCAACCTCAATTCAGACACTTTTTGAGACCCTCTTTCTGCTTTCTTGAACTTCCGCTTCTTCTTCACTTTCCAACGTTCTTGACACTTTACTGACTTTTCAACTGATTTTTTCATATTCTTCACGGCTTTTTACCAAGCTCATGCCAAGCCCTGCGCACCTTCGCCACAGCCCGGCGTTGCACGCTGCTCAGTCACAGCAAAGCTGCCCGCCACAACTCGCATCACTGGCCATTATCCCCGCTCAAGCTGCACATTCCATCGTGTTCAGCCAGAGATCGTCGGGCACCATAGATGACTGGGGAGCGGAGCGAGGAGCCCGGGAGGGAACGTGTGGGAGGTGAGCCAGAACGACCAAATCATTGAGCGACCATAATCCAGCTGGGTTGTGGAATGTGTGTTGGGGCACATAGATGAACCCTCACTACTTCTTTCCCACTGCAACCATCTCTCTCTCTCTCTCTCTGGTGTCTGGTGCCTTTGTTTAGAATGCTAAGGATTGACTTATGGCATTGGATGGCGGGTTTGTTGCATCGGGGACAAGGGAGAATGTATACATATATTCCCGACATAATTATGTATATTCCCGCCATTGCCTATTCTTGGGTTTTCCCGCCAAATCCTTGTTTGAATCATAACCACCATTTCTCCCGCCAATTTCTGACCTGCTTGTAATAAACTTTTACACTTAGAATATTTGTTATTACAGTGCAGCGTCTTTATCACACACTTTCTTCACCTCATGTTTCCTCAATTGAAAATCTGTGGCATGACTTGAAGATTTCTGTCCATCAACGCTCCCCACGCAGCTTGACTGAGCTATAACAGTTTTGTACAGAAGAAATGGGCAAATATTGCCCAATCAAGGTGTGTAAAGTTGCTAGAGACCTATCCCAACAGACTCACAGGTGTAATTGCTGTCAAAGTTGCTTCCACCAAGTATTAACTCAGGGGTGTAAACACTTATCCAACCAAGACATTCTAGTTTTGTATTTTTAATTAATTTTCTGAAATTTGTAGAATTTGTTTTTCACTTGGAAGTTGTGGGTTATGATGTGTAAATAAAGGTTGAAAAAGTCTCATTCAATGCAATTTAATTCCAGGCTATAAGGCAACAAAAGTTAAAAAAAATTTGAAAGGGGGTTTACACTTTCTATAGGCACTGTGTCACCACATATGTATCTCAACCCATTGTGGATCATATAGGTTACTCGTAAATTCACTTTTATTCAACTTATTACTGAGTGGAGCATTTTTTTTCAGAAAAGGATTTAAAGGAAAAAGGAAAAAAAGAAAAAAATCAAGAACAATCAGATGTAGTAATTCTCAGGTTTCGTTTTTAATTGCGTCCTTTGTTTGACTTTCCCCGGCTGAGTGACTGCAATGTGGTCGTTAAAGATCCCATGGTATAGCTTACAAGGATTAGAACCCTTCGAGATAATAGTTCATGCTTGCTAGCTTATATATTCTCTGGAGTATCAACCTTGCCTCATTAGAACCCTTCCTACTTTATAATCACCATAAAGACACCATGAATGCTGAGCCTATAATGGGAGATGTTATCAGATGAGATGTGTGCCTTGTTATAAAGATGAATTACAGAGAACGGATTACCGATTATGACGTCATCAAGTTGGGCTCATTTCAACCTCCTCCTCTCTTTATAAGCATCATCCAAAGGAACAGCTCCCACCTCTCACAATGACGCATAATATATTTGATTTCCCCAACACACTCTTATCTATTCTTTTCATTTTTAAAAATTTTGACATTAATCTGAAGCTCGTCGTGGCACATGCACATACATCACATGGATGACACAGTTATGACAGTAAAGGTCTGTAGTTTTTCATGAACTAGCAAATCATTTGTACCCAATGGACAAATACACTTCCTAAATGAGATTTGAACCTGTGTTCCCGATAACATGAGTCAGGGGGTTCAGATAGAAACGCTAACAAGTGAACCAATCCTTTAAAATATATTATATTAAACATTGGGGAAATACCCCTGGGCGCTCACCTGGTAGCGGCTGGATAAGATAACCAGGGAACCACAGGTAGGTATGGATGACCCACAAAATATGTAACAGAGAAGAAAATAAATACCTATGGAATCTTTTTTAACACCATGAACAAACCATGGTACAACACGGGTGATAAAGGTTGTGGTCACGTTTCATCGAAATTGTGTGTGGCTTCATAAAAGAAAGGAAATACATATTTTCGGGGGCAATCCCCCCCTCCCCCCCCCCATATGACCACCCGAGACCTCTATTTTTTTAATTGGTGTGAACAATCCATCTTGTATACCCCATGTTCCCCACCACATCCCTCTCCCTTCCACAGATCTCCTAATGTCTCTGTTCCCCACTGTTTTGTCCATCCCTCTCCCACCCCTCTTGTCTCATGCCCCCCTAGCTGTGCATTGTGTGTTAACTCTCATATGAGCCTCGACAACTGATAAAAAAAAACTTTGGTACATCATGGGTGATGAAGATGGTGGTCAAGTTTCATTTGAATTAGGTGTGGTTTCTGAGAATTGAGTAAATACCTATTTTGGGGGGCAACCCCATAGACCATCCCTCGACCTCGATTTTAAAAATCTTTGGTACATCATGGGTGGTGAAGAGAGTGGTCGTTTCCTCTGAATCTGGTGTGTAGTTTCTGAGAAGAAAGCAATACATATTTTGGGGGCAACCCCCCCCCCCCAATTTTTCTAATGTCATGAACAAACTTTGGTGCATCATGAATGATGAAGGTTGTCGTCAAGTTTCATCAGAATTATATGTGTAGTTTCAGAGAAGAAGTTGCAAGTATACATGGACGGACGACGCGCCATCCCATTCGCTCCCTGGAATTACGTTCCAGGTGAGCTAAAAACGAATGTCAAAATATTGACGTGATTGCTCTCTTCGGTTAATCATCTAATTGACGAGAGCCAACATGTTTCGGCTGTTGAATTATGATGACATTACAAATCTATCTTTGTACCTTTTGGACCAAAACACCCAATTAAACAGGCCAGTGATAAAAGACAGAAATAAGCATTTTCCTCCTTTCAAAAAACACATGTTGGTCCTTCCTTGGTGAAGAAAAGCTAGTAAATGATGATATGAGGAATACATACAATTCTCATCACACAGCTCAAAGTAAGTTAATGCTCAAACTTACATTAATGTTTGCAGGAAGATGGTGTTTGCAGGTAACATTAATGTTACCTCAATTTCAAATAATGTATATCCAATTATTGAGTGTGATGTCGACTTGTGATTTTGTTGTTATCTTCACGATGCCTTTTCTCACAAAGTTCAAATTGGCAATTATTTTTGGCTGCAGAATATTGTGAAATGACCTGCAAGTACTTTGGTTCTCACTTTGGTTCTCACATGCATGCGACTAAATTGGGTGAAATAACTGCAAAAGTATTGGGCCACCCTGAAAATAAACATTTTTATTCTCACATTGGCATGTCGTGATATATGAAAGGTGTTAGATCATGTTTTATTAAACACAAATTGATTATATTTTACGATATGAATACCATGCATGGAATTTCAAAATTTGGTGTGACGACGTTTTCATGCAAAACAGCAGATATCCATTTTGGAATGGTTTCCTGAAATTTCTGGAGAAATTCCATTGCAAGGTTGATCCGTGCAATCTAAAACGTTTCCCATATTAGTTTTTTTTATTCTGGTTTTTTTTCGTGTCCCAATAATCCCAGACGGTTTCTATGATGTTAAGGTCAGGACTTTGACCGGGGACATTCTACGGGTGGAGTTCCTGACTCTGTTGTTCTTTGTAAATTAGTTTTAACGGTATTTGCAGTGTGTTTGGGGCCGTTGTCATGCTGAAACACAAAGTTGTCGCCAATTAGCCTCCTTCCTGATGGGATGCCATAGAGGATTATTGTCAGATTATTTACAGAATGCCATTTGTACTTGTCAGAATTCACTGTTCCTTCAATTCTCATCAAATCGTCAATGCCAGCAACAGAAATACATCCTCCACCATGCTTCACAGTCGGCTATAGACACATATTCTTATACTTAAGGTGATAAGTACAAGAATATGTGTCTATAGCTTATTGTTAGGCTTCGATAACCTATTACAATTATTCCGTAACCTGTTAGTGTTGATAACCCTCCTTCCGACATAATGCCTTATTTTTGTTACAAACTTTGACTGTCACTTCAATGTACCTTTCCCCACTGATTAGCATTCCAACTCTGATGCTATTGGGTGTATATATATATATATATATATATAAATATATATATATATATATATTATATATATATATGTATATATCTATATATACATAAACATATACACACACATATATATATATATATATATATATATATATATATATATCAGTCTGTTGGCTTTCTTACCTTTACACAGAAAGGGCTTTTTGACAGCACCTTGCTCATGGAGACCATTTTTGATGACACATTCTTACAGGAGATGAGTCCATGTGAACCCTTGATGTCTGTGCTCGTTCTTATGTAGGTTCAACACTTGATGTTTTTTTCTATTTCTTAAGAAACTTGTCTTTAAGTATTGCTCATCTGTTTTGCTAAGTTTATTTGGCATTCCAACCCATATCTATCTTTAACTTCTTGGTCTCATTATTATTATTCTTCTGTATTGTTGCTTGAAAGCCACATTTAGAAATATCTGTTTTGTGAAACATTTCTCTCTGGGAATTGCCTTCTTGGTGCAAAACTATTATCGTTGAGTCTTGACGAGTTTGTTATCATGGGCATGGTGTGGGTTTATATAACCTGCAAGAGAGACATTGCAAACTAGAAGAACACTAAAGGGGCTGTCACACCTTGACGTTTTAGCCAGCGTATGGCAAGGTCTCAAAATGTATGTAAAACGCTGGCGTACGCTGAACTATTGATGTTTTTTTTTTAAAGTTTTGGGCGTATGCATAACGTTTATTAGCGTACACAGAACGTTTTAATCACATATAGATAACTTATACCAACGAATGCTGAGCGTGTTGTCGGCGTTCACAACCTATGCTCACGATAGTCTAACTTATGCATAGCGCGCGGCAGCGTATCGCCGACGATCACGTGGCGTAGGCTATTCATAGGCTGCGGCTCGACGATTCAAATCATAACCGCACTAGACATCGAAGTGTGAAGCCGCTGTCACACCTTGACGTTTTAGCCAGCGTATGCCGACGTATGAAAAAATTGCCGAACCAAGATGGCACACGTCGAATACGTTATGGGTAAGTTTTGTATATGTTAAGAGCACGCTGGACTACGTCGTAGTACGCTGGCATACGTCATTGTACGCCGAGTACGTCGAGAAATTTTCAGCATGTTGAAATTTTTCGACGTACTCGACGTATGACACACATTCCGCATACGCTGGCATAAGTTGTAGGCACGTTACGCGATCGTTGACACACGTCGACACACGTTACTTATACGTTACTCATAAGTCGAAACACGTCAAGGTAATGGTTAGCGTCAGTGTTCCAGACTCCTGGTTTTTTTTTTTCTTCGGTATGACGGTTATGATTTAAATCGTTGAGCGACAGCCTTTTAATTATATGATATTATAACCGCACTAGAAATCGAAGTGTCAACATGACCGTCATACCGAAGAAAAAAAACAAACCAGGGAGTCTGGAAAACTGACGCTAACCATTACCTTGACGTGTTTCGACTTATGAGTACCTTACAAGTAACGTGTGTCGACGTGTATCAACGATCGTGTAACGTGCCTACAACACGTTACTCATAAGAAATAAGTTTCGGGTACGCTAAACATTACCTCGACGTGTTTCGACTTATGAGTAACTTCACGTAAGTTGTCAACGGTGTGTCAACGATCGGTAACGTGCCTACAACTTATGCCAGCGTTATGCGGAACGTGTGAGTCATACGCTGGTATAGTCAGGAAATTTCAAGCATGGAAAATTTGTCTAACAGCTGGCGTACTACAACGTATGCCAGCGTACAAAGACGTATGCCAGCGTGCCTCTTAACGTATACAAACTTACCCATAACGTATTCGACGTGTGCCAGCGTTTTAGCCCAATTTTGCATACGTCAGGCATACGTTGGCTAGATCGTCAAGGTGTGACAGGGCCTTTAGTAGAGCACATACCTCCACCAAGATCAACAGTTTACGTTTTGTATCCCACCCAAAAGCCGGATCTGGATTCAGACCTGAAACAAAATCTAAGCGGCTTGGTCTTGTCACACACCCAACCTGTCCACCAAGATCCATCCGAATTTGTCCACAACTTTTTGAGATATCGTGCTATATATC
>CM068962.1:88610634-88621306 GCA_035128595.1 Eptatretus atami | reverse complement strand
CACGGAGCTATGCTCTGGAGAGTCACAAACAGACAGACAGAGAGACAGACACACAGACACAACAAAAATAGTGGTCACTGCTGGTGCCCACGAACCAAAAACAAGAATGACTGGCAGCTGAGGGGATGTGTAGCAATGGGATTCTCAAGTGTGTACTATTTGTGAATGCCTTTACAGCTGGAGAGGAACTCTGGGAAGGGTTTGAGACAGCAAAGGGCTTACCTTGGGTAGTCTTTCATGGTTGCTTTATACAGCTTCTTTGGCTGGAAGAGAATGGGTGGAGTCGGTGTTTTATAAATAAATATATATATAATATATATATATATATATATAAAATCTAGCCACCTGGATTTAATTGATTAGGTGAGAACCAACTGGTTATTCCCTTCATCGCATGTGAGAGATGTGGGTCTTCGTTTTTTCATATATATATATATATATATATATATATATATATATATATATTATATATATATATATATATATATACAGTATATATATATTTATACATATATACATACATACATATATTATATACAGTATATAATATATATATATATATATATATTTATACATATATACATACATACACATACACACACACACACGAGTTTGAGGTCTATTGTCTCTGAAGGTAAAAATGGGAAGCCACTGGAGCTACCCAAAGTAGGGAGCTATACTTCATGGCATTGCAGATGTACATATTTCTCGTACATCATAATGAACCGATCACAGCTGAATTATCTCTCTGAAGGATTTTGTGCGAGGCAGCAACCAGCTTTGGAGGCAAATTCAGAGATATGATCTTCCCAAGAGAAATTTTGGTTAATTTTAAGTCTAAACACCTCCAAGGACTGCACATCTTCCAGAAAATGAGCATGGAAGTTGTGTGATTTGCCATCTTTACTTTGTGGAGTGAGGACGTAAGACTTTCCCATGTTGAAAACGAATTGATCAGTTGTTGATTCAATCCAGTTCAGCAGGGATGCCACTGCAGTTTACCTATTGGAAAGGTAAGGAATTTTCCAGCACATGGTGAAGTCACCACAAAGTATAATATAAAAAGTATGTTTCAGGGTGATAGCAAGGTCAATTATACAAACCAATAACAGGATTGTTCTTAGGACACTGCCTTGGGGAATGCTGACACTTTCAGAGGTAGAATGAGAAAGAGAATGTTTTTTATATGGAGCAATGACCTATTTCTCTGCAGGAGGAAATATGTCAACAAATCAAGTCGTGGGCCGAAATGGGTTGCCAGTTTCTAAAGAGCAAGGCAGGGTGCCAGACAGGATATAAAACACAGAAGATGTTAATTGGAATGGCCTAATTTGCTCTTTCGGTTGAGGTTCAAAGTGTCATCTAATAAATAAAATTTGTCATCTGTCTGTTTGTTCGTGTTTCTTGAAAAAAAACATTGGGCTGACAGCCACCACATTTGGCACACAGTCCAAGTCTGACCCGGGGTTTGTCCTAAGGGTATTTTCATCCACCACCTCTGCCTTTATAGATCCCGACGACAGCCAAGACTGTGTGTCTGTATGTTCGCGGTTTTTTTTGCAAAGACCGCAGCGTCAATAACCACCACATTTGGCACACAGACCAGGTCTGACCCGGGGGTTGTCCTAAGGCTATTTTCATCCAACACCTCAGCTGTTAAAGATCCTTAAGACCCCTAAGATCCCTAAGACCCTTTGAGACCTCAAAGACCATTTAAGACTTTGATGAACCCAAAGACTGTTTAAGACCTCTAAGATCCTTGATACCCCTAAAACCCTCGAAGACCCCAAAGACCTTTAAGACTCCATCCATCCAGGAAGCCATCTATGAAGCTATGTGACTATATGTCTTCACTACATACTGTTTGAATGTCAGTTGCACCCTGACAACACACGTACATCTAGTAATTGCGTACTATTGCAATGTACCTTTTAAACCTTTCGACCCTTAAGACAATTGAGACCTCTTAGACCTTTAAAGATGCTTTACAACTTTTAATACCCCAAATATCCTTAAGACCCCAAAAGACCTTTGAGACCCTTAAGACCCCCAAACCCAAAAGACCCTTAAGACCCTAACAACCCTTTAGACCCCAAATACCCTTAAGACCCCTAAGATCATTAAGACTCCTTATACCCTTCAGACAGATTAGACAGCTTGGACCCGTGACCATTTCGAGCATTAAACCACTTGGACCTTTTTTCGACCCTTTTTACATGCTTGAGAGATTAGACCCTTTTGACCCCTTACACACTACCACTGAAACAAACCCTTTAAACCATCTAGAACCTTTTAAGCGCAAACCACACAAATATTTATAGTTTCTTGCAAAACACAGACAATACTTTTTCAGCAAGAAATGCACAAACTCGACCCACCTTGTGGGTCAGTACTCTGCTATCTAATGTATAAATAAGAAAATTTGTTTGTTTGTTTGTTCATTTATGCATTCAGACTCTGCAGGGACCAGTATGACCAAACTTTGCATGGATGGCTCCCTCTTTCATTCTGAGGAAGGTCTAGGGCTATGTTTGGATTAAAAAAACAATGGTCCTAGATAAAACCAGATAAATTGGCCTTCAGGCCTTGATCGGGTCTTGTGCTTATACACCGTCTGCTTTATTTCCCCAGGAGTGATCAGTTTATATGTATTGTGAAAATCGCATGTTGACGTTGTTGTGATTTGTTAACAATGCAAATTTAATTACTACAGTGTTTACATGTGCACCTGTTATGAAAAAGATTGCTTTACACAGGTTTATTACAACACCTCCGTGTTCAGGCCTCGAGTGAGTATGTTGCTCATACATTGCCCGAGTTTTCCCTAGGAGTGATTGAGTGATATGTTTTGTGAAGATCGTATGTTGAGGTTGTAGGGATTTGTTGACAACAACACAAATTTAATGACGAGTTAACTGGAGTATTTCATTGAATTTTCCTTGAGCAACGCTGGGTACTTCAGTTAGTTTTTAATTTTGGAGAAAGAGCATGCTTAGTTTGGTGGGACAAGGCAGAAACTAAACCTCTGGTCAAAGATCAGAGAGCTTGATAACATAATATAAACACTTGTGGTTAGCAAGGATAATACAGTATATTCCATAACTTTGATCCTTTCAAATAATCACTGGTAAACCTTCCCATAAGTAGCAGTCTTGGAACTCTTTTTGAAAAGAGGATAACATTGGAAATTTTCCATGATGCAGGAGGTGACACTGTGAGAAGTCAGAAGGACATGATGAATGGACAAAGAAGAAGGAGCAGAACAATCAAGAGTGCAGAGGTTTTGAAGATCAACGTACTGTGATACCTTCAGAACAAGTCGCTGAGCAGTACTTGCTGCAGGCCATGTCCGGATTAATCCATACCCCAGGTCAGCCTTTTTACCCGATCACTTCACCATTCCATGAGCCTGGAGCTTGCATACCAAAAACACCATCAAGGGAAGGGTTTGAATTCACACATCCTGCCAACTTCCACAACTGTTGAAGACTGCTTGATTCATGAACTTTCACAATAAGAAAAAGTTGGAGAACACTGTCTTCTTCTTGCTTGTGCATTGGAGAGGATTTGATAAACAACAAAAGCCTTCAAGCCTAACACTACAGACTCACATGCAAAACCGCGTGGAATCTCCATCCCGAGCTCTGTGATGAATTCAAAATGAAATGTATTTTTTTTTTCTTTTTACAGGAATCAATTTTGTTAACCGAGTACACTAATTATATTATACTACGGTTGTCATTACAGGGTATCTTTTCTTTCTCTCGATGCATAATTTTGACTTGCAGTTACTCCCACAACCCACGGGCATGTCGCAGAGTCATCACAGATAACACAGCGGGGCTGAGAAGGAGAAAGCACGAACACCCGTGAGATGAGGCTAACGAAGCTGTGGTGTAAAAATCGCATCTACTGGATTCATTTTTCATCCGTAAGGTCAAAATAGTCAGACAGACTCTTATTGATCAGATGATTGGTGCTTTGTGGCAGCATCACGTAGGTTATCAGCTGCTTAAAGCTAACAATTGCAGTTTTGTCGATGTGATCAGAGAAAATTATGTGGAAAGAGTTTGTGAATTGTTGGAAACCTAAAGTCGAGGCCCTAATAAATTTGATAGACTGCATACTGATGAGTTTGTTCACTTACTGGAATTTATATGGCATATTGAGTATGGAGAGAGACTTGCTCACACTTGCTCACATACTGTTGAGGTTCTTGATGCAGGATTGCCTAATTCGCATTGACATCCCAAACATAAAAGTTGCTCTTCGCCTATACCTGTCGACTTCTGTTATTATATGCAAAGGCAAACAGTCGTTTTCTAAAGTAATTACAATCAAAACCCCCCTATGAGAGCAACGACGAAGCAGGAGAAACCAGAACAGCGCTTGGTTGAGCGAATACCTCCACCAGGCTGAAAAATTTACGTTTTTGTATCCGACTGAGAGGCCGGATCTGCATCAGGACTTGAACCAAAATCGAATCGGTTGGTTCTTGTCACCTACCCAACCCATCCACCAAGTTTTGTCATAACTCGTACACAACTTTTTGAAATATCATGCTATATGTCGTTTTTGGCCCCATCTTTCAATGGTGAAGAATCACTTGAGAAGTTAAGAAAAATTCTCGTATCCAGATTTGGATCCGGATCTTCACCGAAATCAAATCACTTCGTTATAGTCATACACCCAAACTGCCCACCAAGTGTCGGCCGATTCGTCCATAACTTTTTGAGATATGGTGTTATTTATCATTTTTAGCCCTATTACTCAATGGTGAAGAATCACTTAAAAATTTGAGTATCACTTCATTCTAGTGTCATCAAAATTCTCGTATCAGTATCAGTAAACATTTCAACAGGTATGAAAGTTGGCCGGACTCAGATCTTCACCGAAATCTAGTCAATTCTTCCTTGTCACACACCCAACCTGCCCACAAAATTTCGTCCAAATCGTCCACAACTTTTTGAGATATCCTGCTCACAGACAAACAGACAGAGAGAAAAACAGAGAGACAGGGGTGAAAATACAACCTCCATCCACCTTTGGTGGCAGAGGTAACAATGCGCCAACTATACTGTCCAAGCAGCATCAATCAATTACTTCCACCACTGAAACTCCTTTCATTTAAACTGACTATAACTTGTTGCTGAGTTCATTCTTCCTTACCCTTGTAGACCTTAATAACCCACAGCGCTTATCTAAGGAATGAGGATCATAGTTTCAGATTGTTGTTGTTGTTGTCTCTCATTGTGTTGTTGTAGATATCTACACTATATTTTCGAAATTGCAGTACCATCCATCCAGCCATTGGGACCACACTCTGTGCAGAGCGTTGGTGCTGCCTAAGCAGTTTCATTGGCTATTGCGCACAATCCTGGACGGGTCGTCACTCTGACACAGTATACCAGCAAACTGGCACTCATTTTGCCGACCTCAGAAGGATGACAGGCAGAGTCAACCCCACCTGGTATTAATTCAACAGCAAAGGGGGATTTGAACTCAGGATCACAGGAATTTACACCACTTAAGCAATAATAAGGATGTATTTAATTATGTCTTCTTGTTAATCTATACCCAGGGATGATAGAAGGGCAAGTAGGGCAGGATTTATTGAAGGGCAAAAAATGTTGAATAAACAATTAAATTTATATACGGTGCTTATATGGGACTAATTAACTCTACAGCACCTGAGCAGGCAGTTTAACTGTGGGCAATTACTCAATGAAAGTTGATGCAGGAAAAAAAATTAATGATTTCTGCATTGAACCAAATAACTGTAAATATCTTCTTTTTCTGGTTTAGTTTTGTCTATTATCGGAATATCTTGGTAAATGTCCTTCCAATTGTGCTGCATATGGGCTCAAATTAAATGCACAAAGGTACTCTTTCAGTGCCGTTTTGTGAGGTTGTTCTAAAATTTTTTTTTTTAATTAGGTCGAAAACTGGAGAACGACCCAGAGTTCAGGCTGGGCATAGCAGTAAGTCTTTACTATTGCCAAGGTAATGGCAAGGTCTCGCACAAAGCATCACCATGTCTCACCTTTAATTCTCAGTATCGTGGAAATGATATCTGGAGATAAATTTAGGGTAGAAAAAAATATCTGGTGATAAACATCAAGTTGCAAATTGAAGCATAAATCGAAGTCTCAAATCAAACTAAAAGGCGGCACAGGAACTACACATAGATCATGATACTTGCAATCAAAACAGAAGTGCACTAATCAGCTTGCTGCACAGTAAAAGGTCCCAAAAAGTGATCAAACCCACGTGCGGTAAGATTATTTTAATTCATCACCACACCGAGAATTATCATTCATATCAATGAGTGGTAGTGTACTGCACAGCGCTATCACTATCGTAGCGAATTGTATGTAGCTCTATGACAGCTGTAGGCTTGTCAGGTAGCATATTTTGCTGCCAGGAAACCTGTGATGTCTCATCGCAGCGAAATTGACTAAATACAAGACAAATTGGAATCGGTGAATGTTTTTGAGGAAATTTTGAGGTCTACCCACTTAAAGGCTCCTCACGACTTGCTAGGACAAAATTATTGGCAGTCAAAGGATGTTATCTCTTTTAGAAGCCACTTACACTCTCTGTAAGTTCATCAATGTCGCCAGACCTTTACCAGGCATCTGCATGATGAGGCACTTTCTGTACCCCCCCCCTCCGCACGCCTCCTGGAAAAGGGCAGGGAGGGGTCAATTGCACCCCCCCGACCCACCCTCACCACACGTCGCCCTGCTCTGGCGTCCCAGACTATGCCTTTGATAAATAAATGTTTATCTGTGTCAATTGTTGTCTTTTGTCCCATCCTTCACAAGTGGAATTAATCTTCTTTTACTCTCAATGGCTTTAGATATGTTTAGCTACTTGGATCTTAGACTACAGATCACTTGTGCCTCCGCATCTGAAAGGAGGAATTTCCGATTGGTGAATCTGCTTCCTGCTTCTCCCATTAAATGTTGGCGGCCCCTTATACAAACCCTCTCATAGGACCTCCACTTACCTTGTACAGTATACAGTAAAGCCTCCATAGTTGTGGGTTCTGCATTTGCAAGTTCCACTTATTCCCGAATTGGTGAAGGTATACCGATTCCTAATTTGTGACCCACTGACCTCCAGTATTCACGAGTTTGCGAGCCCCCATCACCCTGTTCCAGCATCGCCCCCCTCCCACCCACCAACCCACCCAATCACCAACACCAGACATGAGGCAGAGGTGCAGAGACATTGATACTGTACAGTACTGCATTTGGTTCTCGAAGCAGAAACACCTCGTTACGCCTCTTGACTCATTATCATGAACTTGTAATTACCGTTAGTTATGGCCTTTGAATATAATATGAGGAGGGAACTTGATTCTGTGGGAAAGAGGCAGAAGAAAGTGATGAGTTTAAGAGGAAAAGTGCATGTGTTAGACAGGCTGGCTGCAGGAGCGAGCGCATCCACAGTGGGCATGAATCATCCTCCAACACCAACACCATCATCCTCATCAAATGTCAATAAAACACACTGTTATATATACTGTGCTGTCATTCAGTTATTTTAATCATTGTTCTTAAGCATTTGCCATTTCCCTCTATGTTTAGTCTGACCTGGGAACCTAACCCCCTTTTTTACATTCATCCAAGGTATCCGTATTCACAAATTCTGCATTTATGAGCTATTCCAGGAACGCAGCCCTAGCGAATGTAGAGGGCTGTGTGTATATTCCTGTTTTGTAATTTGAGAGCTTCTTTGGAGGATTTCAAAGGCATAATCCTAACTTATAAACAATGAATATGAGAGTTGTCTTTCCGAAACAAAAATAACAATCCTTACGGGGCGATATATATTTCTATATTTAGGAACTCATTTTAAGACAAAAGGTGCAAAATAAAAAGATTGTATAAAGCGAAACATATTGTGATGTTTGTGGGGTAGATGGAGGAATTGTATAGGAAAGATAGGATCGTGTAGAGTTGCTTTGTCCGTGGACATGAAGGAGACATCTCGATGTAAACGAAGTCGGGAAGCTGTGAGCTTAAGCGTGACTTGTCACCACACGGGTGGGTGCAGTGTTAATTAGATAGTGATTAAGGATAATTTTCCCCTGTATGTAATTGACTCCTGTGACTTTTCCCTATGTTTTTGTATTACAAACCAGCAATGATAGAATTACGTTTTTGTAATGGCAACGGTAACGGCAACGGCCGCCTGACCAAGTAGGCAAGGCAACGGCCTCCAAGGGTGATGGCGGGTGAAGTCACGCCCCCGAGGCTGATGATTGATGGGCATGACGCAAGTAGGAGGAAGAAGAGCGTGAGAGATGCCACGTGAGTCAGAGGATCTTGCTTTGCTCTCCTCTCAGCACAACGAAGGCTGTACGATTCTCATGTTCGTGCTGTATGAATTTGCAGCGGACTGAGCAAGACGCTAGCCATTCACTGTTTGGCTGAGCCATGAAGTGTGTATGTTTCTGAGGAGGGAAGAAAAGTGTGCCTCGTGTCCTGATCACAGGGTCTCTGAAATCGTCTCGTCGTGTGGGCCATCGTTGTGAACAGACCGGGTGCAAGAGAGGAACGGTCGGCATATTTGCTCTTGAGAATGAGCTACACCACGGGGTTTGAGCCCTGATGTTGAGTGCCGTCTCTGAATTCCTCCTGTGTGTTTTCCCGCCGCAAGAGAGCGGCTCGGCGCCATTTTGTGTGTGGTTTCCCGCACGCTGATGGCGCGGTCTGATCATCAAGTCCTAAAAGATCACTTCTAGACCCGAAGCAAAGTGCCGGGAGAAAGGAAGGATTTTTTTTTCTTTTTCCCCTTGTCTGTTTTTGTGTCTGAGTGTGGAGGCGCCTCAAACAGATTTAGATTTAGATTACCTCATGTCTTGATTCATCCCATTATAACTGTTGATTTTTCTGGTTACTAAATCATTATTTATTTAATTTGCTTGTGTCCGTGTATCTGTTGTGGGTCGAGTACAACCCATGTGCCTCCGTCATTTGGCATGCCATTTCTTTCGCACGTGCCATAATCTCCGAGAATCTCGGCTATAAGCCTCCAAGGCCATCCGTCCAGGTAGGGGGAACCCACTGGACATGACAATATGTAGTCCAATGGTCCTACTTTAGTCCAAGGACTAATATAAATGGCTATATGCTGTCATATTCTAAGTCTGGCAAAGCAAAATGCTCACTCTGGCTCAAAGGCCAACATGGATGATCATACAAGGAACACACACACACACACACACACACACACACACACACACACACACACACACACACACACACACCACACACACACACACATCCTGGCCGAAAGGCAAAATCGCAAAGATCTTTCAAGGTCACTTGTTTTGATAAACGTCTTTTTATCTAAAATAAATAAATAAATAAATCCAAACATCATGACAAACTGAAAACACCTTCACTTAGTTCAGAAAACAAAGTACAGAGTAAAACTTGTCCAAACAAAACTTGCACCTTGACCCACAAGCCAAAATGCATGGTCTTCGAAGCAATAGCTTGCTGTTTTTGCGTTCAGGCATCACCAGGAAGAGAACAATAACCTTTAAATAGATGGCTTTCAGGTAGCCCTGGATACTGTTTGACTGCACATTGCATGAAGGATACTTTAATGGTTCATTTGTATAACCGAACACGTCAGCACTGAAGGCACAATCGGTTGACTAATCAAGGGAAAGGAAACAAGATGGGAGAACTCCTTCACCAAACTGAACTCTACAATTCCAGGAGATTGGTGAGATCTCCCCTAAGAGGTCACAACAAAACAACAACCCTAATTTGTCAAGGATGCAGGACATTGTCAAAGGTCGTTGTCCCCTTGATGGAAGATGAAGTCACAATCCATTCTCTAAGTCCGATACACAAATCACGGCCAAATTGACCGGAATGAGCAGATGGAGCGGGAGCCCTGCATTTATTACGAACAACTAGATATATGTAAGTAAAACATGTTCCGTGCGAGTGGAACAAAACAATCTGCATCTGCTTTCTCGCAGGAGTGTGCATGAGGCTCGAGTTATAACGTGTATTTATGGCTGTCCATGTGGCTGGACATCTGGTTTTCGACGTCCCTCATGCACGAATTTAGGAATACATTTGGCCTGCACAGCACGAACCGAAACAGCACAAATGAACGGCTTTGTTGAGCGCAAATGGCATGGAAAACAAATTGCGTGCATTACAGGCAAGGTGTTCTTGTAAACAATGGATGCCTCACTAATTTGTCAACCTGTCCCGGCTCAGATAAACACAACCAAGTAGTACGAGTACCAGAGTATACCTATTGTGTGGATCCGATTGGGGTTCGAAATCAGGGGTGCGGGTCCGAATCCAGGGACAGGGGTAGCTTAAGAAGAGGAATGTTTTGCTCCGACAAAGAGTTAATACCCGAAACAACAGCTCCTCCTTGGTTCCCAGGGTGGTTAGTGTATTCCTTCTGATGATTCCAACTCTTGTTCTAGTTACCTCTGCCATCGAATGTGGATGGAGATTATGCATTCACCCTTGTTTGTCTGTTTGTTACTTGTGAAATCGAAGATTCCAAATGTATTGGTTGGTGTGGTTTGTTTTTCTGTTGGGTAGTCGATCGAGTCGAAAAAAAAAATTGAGATTTTTTTTTCTACCCTTATTATCAGTATTTCCGTCGATATGTTGGGTAG
>CM068962.1:88593718-88606269 GCA_035128595.1 Eptatretus atami | reverse complement strand
TGCTGGTGCCCACGAACCAAAAACAAGAATGACTGGCAGCTGAGGGGATGTGTAGCAATGGGATTCTCAAGTGTGTACTATTGTGAATGCCTTACAGCTGGAGAGGAACTCTGGGAAGGGTTTGGAGACAGCAAAGGGCTTACCTTGGGTAGTCTTTCATGTTCTTTATACAGCTTCTTTGGCTGGAAGAAATGGTGGAGTCGGTGTTTTATAAATAAATATATATATAATATATATATATATATATTATATATATATATATAAAATCCTAGCCACCTGGATTAATGATTAGTGAGAACAACTGGTTATTCCCTTCATCGATGTGAGAGATGTGGGTCTTCGTTTTCAAATATATATAAATATATATATATATATATATAATATATATATATATATATATATATATATAACAGTATATAATATATTTATACATATAACATACATACATATATATAAAACAGTATATATATATATATATATATATATATACTATATATTTATACATATATACATACATACACATACACACACACACACGAGTTTGAGGTCTATTGTCTCTGAAGGTAAAAATGGGAAGCCACTGCGAGCTACCCAAAGTAGGGAGCTATACTTCATGGCATTGCAGATGTACATATTTCTCGTACATCATAATGAACCGATCACAGCTGAATTATCTCTCTTGAAGGATTTTGTGCGAGGCGCAACCAGCTTGGAGCAAATTCAGAGATATGATCTTCCCAAGAGAAATTTTGGTTAATTTAAGTCTAAACACCTCCAAGGACTGCACATCTTCCAGAAAATGAGCATGGAAGTGTGTGATTTGCCATCTTTCTTTTGTGGAGTGAGGACGTAAGACTTTCCATGTTGAAAACGAATTGATCAGTTGTGATTCAATCCAGTTCAGCAGGGATGCCACTGCAGTTTACCTATTGGAAAGGTAAGGAATTTTCCAGCACATGGGAAGTCACCACAAAGTATATATAAAAAGTATGTTTCAGGGTGATAGCAAGGTCAATTATAACAAACAATACAGGATTGTTCTTAGGACACTGCCTGGGGAATGCTGTACACTTTCGAGGGTAGAATGAGAAAGAGAATGTTTTTATATGGAGCATGACCTATTTCTCTGCAGGAGGAAAATGTCAACAAATCAAGTCTGGGCCGAAATGGGTTGCCAGTTTCTAAAGAGCAAGGCAGGGTGCCAGACAGGATATAAAACACAGAAGATGTTAATTGGAATGGCCTATTTGCTCTTTCGGTTGAGGTTCAAAGTGTCATCTAATAAATAAAATTTGTCATCTGTCTGTTTGTTCGTGTTTCTTGAAAAAAACATTGGGCTGACAGCCACCACATTTGGCACACAGTCCAAGTCTGACCCGGGGTTTGTCCTAGGGTATTTCATCCACCACCTCTGCCTTTATAGATCCGACGACAGCCAAGACTGTGTGTCTGTATGTTCGCGGTTTTTTTGCAAAGACCGCAGCGTCAATAACCACCACATTTGGCACCCAGACCAAGTCTGACCCGGGGGTTGTCCGAAGGCTATTTTCATCCAACACCTCAGCTGTTAAAGATCCTTAAGACCCTAAGATCCCTAAGACCCTTTGAGACCTCAAAGACCATTAAGACTTTGATGAACCCAAAGACTGTTTAAGACTCTAAGATCTTGATACCCCTAAAACCCTCGAAGACCCCAAAGACCTTTAAGACTCCATCCATCCAGGAAGCCATCTATGAAGCTATGTGACTATATGTCTTCACTACATACTGTTTGAATGTCAGTTGCACCCTGACAACACACGTACATCTAGTAATTGCGTACTATTGCAATGTACCTTTTAAACCTTTCGACCCTTAAGACAATTGAGACCTCTTAGACCTTTAAAGATGCTTTACAACTTTTAATACCCCAAATATCCTTAAGACCCCAAAAGACCTTTGAGACCTTAAGACCCCCAAACCCAAAAACCCTTAAGACCCTAACAACCCTTTAGACCCAAATACCCTTAAGACCCCTAAGATCATTAAGACTCCTTATCCCTTCAGACAGATTAGACTGACTCCGTGACCATTTCGAGCATTAAACCACTTGACCTTTTTTCGACCCTTTTTACATGCTTGAGAATTAGACCCTTTTGACCCCTTACACACTACCACTGAAACAAACCCTTTAAACCATCTAGAACCTTTAAGCGCAAACCACACAAATATTTATAGTTTCTTGCAAAAACACAGACAATACTTTTTCAGCAAGAAATGCACAAACTCGACCCACCTTGTGGGTCAGTACTCTGCTATCTAATGTATAAATAAGAAAATTTTGTTTGTTGTTGTTCATTTATGCATTCAGACTCTGCAGGGACCAGTATGACCAAACTTTGCATGGATGGCTCCCTCTTTCATTCTGAGGAAGGTCTAGGGCTATGTTTGGATTAAAAAAACAATGGTCCTAGATAAAACCAGATAAATTGGCCTTCAGGCCTTGATCGGGTCTTGTGCTTATACACCGTCTGCTTTATTTCCCCAGGAGTGATCAGTTATATGTATTGTGAAAATCGCATGTTGACGTTGTTGTGATTTGTTAACAATGCAAATTTAATTACTACAGTGTTACATGTGCACCTGTTATGAAAAAGATTGCTTTACACAGTTTATTACAACACCTCCGTGTTCAGGCCTCGAGTGAGTATGTTGCTCATACATTGCCCGAGTTTTCCCTAGGAGTGATTGAGTGATATGTTTTGTGAAGATCGTATGTTGAGGTTGTAGGATTGTTGACAACAACACAAATTTAATGACGAGTTAACTGGAGTATTTCATTGAATTTTCCTTGAGCAACGCTGGGTATTCAGTTAGTTTTAATTTGGAGAAAGAGCATGCTTAGTTTGGTGGACAAGGCAGAAACTAACCTCTGGTCAAAGATCAGAGAGCTTGATAACATTATATAAACACTTGTGGTTAGCAAGGATAATACAGTATATTCCAAACTTTGATCCTTTCAAATAATCACTGTAAACCTTCCCATAAGTAGCAGTCTTGGAACTCTTTTTGAAAAGAGGAGTAACATTGGAAATTTTCCATGATGCAGGAGGTGACACTGTGAGAAGTCAGAAGGACATGATGAATGGACAAAGAAGAAGGAGCAGAACAAAATCAGAGTGCAGAGGTTTTGAAGATCAACGTACTGTGATACCTTCAGAACAAGTCGCTGAGCATACTTGCTGCAGCCATGTCGGATAATCCATACCCAGGTCAGCCTTTTTACCGATCACTTCACCATTCCATGAGCCTGGAGCTTGCATACCAAAAACACCATCAAGGGAGAGGTTTGAATTCACACATCCTGCCAACTTCCACAACTGTTGAAGACTGCTTGATTCATGAACTTTCACAATAAAGAAAAAGTTGGAGAACACTGTCTTCTTCTTGCTTGTGCATTGGAGAGGATTTGATAAACAACAAAAGCCTTCAAGCCTAACACTACAGACTCACATGCAAAACCGCGTGGAATCTCCATCCCGAGCTCTGTGATGAATTCAAAATGAAATGTATTTTTTTTCTTTTTACAGGAATCAATTTTGTTAACCGAGTACACTAATTATATTATACTACGGTTGTCATTACAGGGTATCTTTTCTTTCTCTCGATGCATAATTTTGACTTGCAGTTACTCCCACAACCCACGGCATGTCGCAGAGTCATCACAGATAACACAGCGGGGCTGAGAAGGAGAAAAGCACCGAACACCCGTGAGATGAGGCTAACGAAGCTGTGGTGTAAAAATCGCATCTGACTGGATTCATTTTTCATCCGTAAGGTCAAAATAGTCAGACAGACTCTTATTGATCAGATGATTGGTGCTTTGTGGCAGCATCACGTAGGTTATCAGCTGCTTAAAGCTAACAATTGCAGTTTTGTCGATGTGATCAGAGAAAATTATGTGGAAAGAGTTTGAAATGTTGGAAACCTAAAGTCGAGGCCCTAATAATTTGATAGACTGCATACTGATGAGTTTGTTCACTTACTGGAATTTATATGGCATATTGAGTAGGAGAGAGACTTGCTCACACTTGCTCACATACTGTTGAGGTTCTTGATGCAGGATTGCCTTAATTCGCATTGACATCCCAAACATAAAAGTTGCTCTTCGCCTATACCTGTCGACTTCTGTTATTATATGCAAAGGCAAACAGTCGTTTCTAAAGTAATTACAATCAAAACCCCCCTATGAGAGCAACGACGAAGCAGGAGAAACCAGAACAGCGCTTGGTTGAGCGAATACCCCACAGGCTGAAAAATTTACGTTTTTGTATCCGACTGAGAGGCCGGATCTGCATCAGGACTTGAACCAAATCGAATCGGTTGGTTCTTGTCACCTACCCAACCCATCCACCAAGTTTTGTCATAACTCGTACACAACTTTTTGAAATATCATGCATATGTCGTTTTTGGCCCATCTTTCAATGGATGAAGAATCACTTGAGAAGTAAGAAAAATTCTCGTATCCAGATTTGGATCCGGATCTTCACCGAAATCAAATCACTTCGTTATAGTCATACACCAAACTGCCCACCAAGTGTCGGCCGATTCGTCCATAACTTTTGAGATATGGTGTTATTTATCATTTTTAGCCTATTACTCAATGGTGAAGAATCACTTAAAAATTTGAGTATCACTTCATTCTAGTGTCATCAAAATTTCGTATCAGTATCAGTAAACATTTCAACAGGTATGAAAGTTGGCCGACTCAGATCTTCACCGAAAATCTAGTCAATTCTTCCTTGTCACACACCCAACCTGCCCACAAAATTTCGTCCAAATCGTCCACAACTTTTGAGATATCCTGCTCACAGACAAACAGACAGAGAGAAAAACAGAGAGACAGGGTGAAAATACAACCTCCATCCACCTTTGGTGGCAGAGGTAACAATGCGCCAACTATACTGTCCAAGCAGCATCAATCAATTACTTCCACCACTGAAACTCCTTTCATTTAAACTGACTATAACTTTTGCTGAGTTCTTCTTCCTTACCCTTGTAGACCTTAATAAACCACAAGCGCTTATCTAAGGAATGAGGATCATAGTTTCAGATTGTTGTTGTTGTTGTCTCTCATTGTGTTGTTGTAGATATCTACACTATATTTTCGAAATTGCAGTACCATCCATCCAGCCATTGGGACCACACTCTGTGCAGAGCGTTGGTGCTGCCTAAGCAGTTTCATTGGCTATTGCGCACAATCCTGGACGGTCGTCACTCTGACACAGTATACCAGCAAACTGGCACTCATTTTGCCGACCTCAGAAGGATGACAGGCAGAGTCAACCCCACCTGGTATTAATTCAACAGCAAAGGGGGATTTGAACTCAGGATCACAGGAATTTACACACTTAAGCAATAATAAGGATGTATTTAATTATGTCTTCTTGTTAATCTATACCCAGGGATGATAGAAGGCAAGTAGGGCAGGATTTATTGAAGGGCAAAAAATTTGAATAAACAATTAAATTATATACGGTGCTTATATGGGACTAATTAACTCTACAGCACCTGAGCAGGCAGTTTAACTGTGGCAATTACTCAATGAAAGTTGATGCAGGAAAAAAAATTAATGATTTCTGCATTGAACAAATAACTGTAAATATCTTCTTTTTCTGGTTTAGTTTTGTCTATTATCGGAATATCTTGGTAAATGTCCTTCCAATTGTGCTGCATATGGGCTCAAATAAATGCACAAGGTACTCTTTCAGTGCCGTTTTGTGAGGTTGTTCTAAAATTTTTTTTTTAATTAGGTCGAAAACTGGAGAACGACCCAGAGTTCAGGCTGGGCATAGCAGTAAGTCTTTACTATTGCCAAGGTAATGGCAAGGTCTCGCACAAGCATCACCATGTCTCACCTTTAATTCTCAGTATCGTGGAAATGATATCTGGAGATAAATTTAGGGTAGAAAAAAATATCTGTGATAAACATCAAGTTGCAAATTGAAGCATAAATCGAAGTCTCAAATAAACTAAAAGGCGGCACAGGAACTACACATAGATCATGATACTTGCAATCAAAACAGAAGTGCACTAAATCAGCTTGCTGCACAGTAAAAGGTCCCAAAAAGTGATCAAACCCACGTGCGGTAAGATTATTTTAATTCATCACCACACCGAGAATTATCATTCATATCAATGAGTGGTAGTGTACTGCACAGCGCTATCACTATCGTAGCGAATTGTATGTAGCTCTATGACAGCTGTAGCTTGTCAGGTAGCATATTTTGCTGCCAGGAAACCTGTGATGTCTCATCGCAGCGAAATTGACTAAATACAAGACAAATTGGAATCGGTGAATGTTTTTGAGAAATTTTGAGGTCTACCCACTTAAAGGCTCCTCACACTTGCTAGGACAAAATTATTGGCAGTCAAAGGATGTTTATCTCTTTTAGAAGCCACTTACACTCTCTGTAAGTTCATCAATGTCGCCAGACCTTTACCAGGATCTGCATGATGAGGCACTTTCTGTACCCCCCCTCCGCACGCCTCCTGGAAAGGGCAGGGAGGGGTCAATTGCACCCCCGACCCACCCTCACCACACGTCGCCCTGCTCTGGCGTCCCAGACTATGCCTTTGATAAATAAATGTTTTATCTGTGTCAATTGTTGTCTTTTGTCCCATCCTTCACAAGTGGAATTAATCTTCTTTTACTCTCAATGGCTTTTAGATATGTTTAGCTACTTGGATCTTAAACTACAGATCACTACAGATGATCACTTAACTACAGATGCCTCCGCATCTGAAAGGAGGAATTTCCGATTGGTGAATCTGCTTCCTGCTTCTCCATTAAATGTTGGCGGCCCCTTATACAAACCCTCTCATAGGACCTCCACTTACCTTGTACAGTATACAGTAAAGCCTCCATAGTGTGGGTTCTGCATTTGCAAGTTCCACTTATTCCCGAATTGGTGAAGGTATACCGATTCCTAATTTGTGACCCACTGACCTCCAGTATTCACGAGTTTGCGAGCCCCATCACCCTGTTCCAGCATCCCCCCCTCCACCCACCAACCCACCCAATCACCAACACAGACATGAGGCAGAGGTGCAGAGACATTGATACTGTACAGTACTGCATTTGGTTCTCGAAGCAGAAACACCTCGTTACGCCTCTTGACTCATTATCATGAACTTGTAATTACCGTTAGTTATGGCCTTTGAATATAATATGAGGAGGGAACTTGATTCTGTGGGAAAGAGGCAGAAGAAAGTGATGAGTTTAAGAGGAAAAGTGCATTGTTAGACAGGCTGGCTGCAGGAGCGAGCGCATCCACAGTGGGCATGAAATCATCCTCCAACACCAACACCATCATCCTCATCAAATGTCAAAAAACACACTGTTATATATACTGTGCTGTCATTCAGTTATTTTAATCATTGTTCTTAAGCATTTGCCATTTCCCTCTATGTTTAGTCTGACCTGGGAACCTAACCCCTTTTTTACATTCATCCAAGGTATCCGTATTCACAAAAATTCTGCATTTATGAGCTATTCCAGGAACGCAGCCCTAGCGAATGTAGAGGGCTGTGTGTATATTTCTGTTTTGTAATTTGAGAGCTTCTTTGGAGGATTTCAAAGGCATAATCCTAACTTATAAAAATGAATATGAGAGTTGTCTTTCCGAAACAAAAATAACAATCCTACGGGGCGATATATATTTCTATATTTAGGAACTCATTTAAGACAAAAGGTGCAAAATAAAAAGATTGTATAAAGCGAAACATATTGTGATGTTTGTGGGGTAGATGGAGGAATTGTATAGGAAAGATAGGATCGTGTAGAGTTGCTTTGTCCGTGGACATGAAGGAGCATCTCGATGTAAAACGAAGTCGGAAGCTGTGAGCTTAAGCGTGACTTGTCACCACCACGGGTGGGTGCAGTGTTAATTAGATAGTGATTAAGGATAATTTTCCCCTGTATGTAATTGACTCCTGTGACTTTTCCCTATGTTTTTGTATTACAAACCAGCAATGATAGAAATTACGTTTTTGTAATGGCAACGGTAACGCAACGGCCGCTGACAAGTAGGCAAGGCAACGGCCTCCAAGGGTGATGGCGGGTGAAGTCACGCCCCGAGGCTGATGATGAGGCATGACGCAAGTAGGAGGAAGAAGAGCTGAGAGATGCCACGTGAGTCGAGGATCTTGCTTTGCTCTCCTCTCAGCACAACGAAGGCTGTACGATTCTCATGTTCAGTGCTGTATGAATTTGCAGCGGGACTGAGCAAGACGCTAGCCATTCACTGTTTGGCTGAGCCATGAAGTGTGTATGTTTCTGAGGAGGAAGAAAAGTGTGCCTCGTGTCCTGATCACAGGGTCTCTGAAATCGTCTCGTCGTGTGGGCCATCGTTGTGAACAGACCGGGTGCAAGAGAGGAACGGTCGGCATATTTGCTCTTGAGAATGAGCTACACCACGGGGTTTGAGCCCTGATGTGAGTGCCGTCTCTGAATTCCTCCTGTGTGTTTTCCCGCCGCAAGAGAGCGGCTCGGCGCCATTTTGTGTGGTTTTCCCGCACGCTGATGGCGCGGTCTGATCATCAAGTCCTAAAAGATCACTTCTAGACCCGAAGCAAGTGCCGGGAGAAGGAAGGATTTTTTTTTCTTTTTCCCCTGTCTGTTTTTTGTGTCTGATGTGGAGGCGCCTCAAACAGATTAGATTAGATTACCTCATGTCTTGATCATTCCCATTATAACTGTTGATTTTTCTGGTACTAAATCATTATTTATTTAATTTGCTTGTGTCCGTGTATCTGTTGGGGTCGAGTACAACCATGTGCCTCCGTCATTTGGCATGCCATTTCTTTCGCACGTGCCATAATCTCCGAGAATCTCGGCTATAAGCCTCCAAGGCCATCCGTCCAGGTAGGGGAACCCACTGGACATGACAATATGTAGTCCAATGGTCCTACTTTGTTCCAAGGACTAATATAAATGGCTATATGCTGTCATATTCTAAGTCTGGCAAACAAAATGCTCACTCTGGCTCAAAGGCCAACATGGATGAATCATACAAGGAACACACACACACACACACACACACACACACACACACACACACACACACACACACACACACACACACACACATCCTGGCCGAAAGGCAAAATCGCAAAGATCTTTCAGGTCACTTGTTTTGATAAACGTCTTTTATCTAAAATAATAAATAAATAAATCCAAACATCATGACAAACTGAAAAACACCTTCACTTAGTTCAGAAAACAAAGTACAGAGTAAAACTTGTCCAAACAAAACTTGCACCTTGACCCACAAGCCAAAATGCATGGTCTTCGAAGCAATAGCTTGCTGTTTTGCGTTCAGGCATCACCAGGAAGAGAAACAATAACCTTTAAATAGATGGCTTTCAGGTAGCCCTGGATACTGTTTGACTGCACATTGCATGAAGGATACTTAATGGTTCATTTGTAAACCGAACACGTCAGCACTGAAGGCACAATCGGTTGACTAATCAAGGGAAAGGAAACAAGATGGGAGAACTCCTTCACCAAACTGACTCTACAATTCCAGGAGATTGGTGAGATCTCCCTAAGAGGTCACAACAAACAACAACCCTAATTTGTCAAGGATGCAGGACATTGTCAAAGGTCGTTGTCCCCTTGATGGAAGATGAAGTCACAATCCATTCTCTAAGTCCGATACACAAATCACGGCCAAATTGACCGGAATGAGCAGATGGAGCGGAGCCCTGCAATTTATTACGAACAACTAGATATATGTAAGTAAAACATGTTCCGTGCGAGTGGAACAAAACAATCTGCATCTGCTTTCTCGCAGGAGTGTGCATGAGGCTCGAGGTTAAACGTGTTATTTATGGCTGTCCATGTGGCTGGACATCTGGTTTTCGACGTCCCTCATGCACGAATTTAGGAATACATTGGCCGCACAGCACGAACCGAAACAGCACAAATGAACGGCTTTGTTGAGCGCAAATGGCATGGAAAACAAATTGCGTGCATTACAGGCAAGGTGTTCTTGTAAACAATGGATGCCTCACTAATTTGTCAACCTGTCCCGGCTCAGATAAACACAACCAAGTAGTACGAGTACCAGAGTATACCTATGTGTGGATCCGATTGGGGTTCGAAATCAGGGGTGCGGGTCCGAATCCAGGGACAGGGGTAGCTTAAGAAGAGAGATGTTTTGCTCCGACAAAGAGTTAATACCCGAAACAACAGCTCCTCCTTGGTTCCCAGGGTGGTTAGTGTATTCCTTCTGATGATTCCAACTCTTGTTCTAGTTACCTGCCATCGAATGTGGATGGAGATTATGCATTCACCCTTGTTTGTCTGTTTGTTACTTGTGAAATCGAAGATTCCAAAGTATTGGTTGTGTGTGGTTTGTTTTTCTGTTGGGTAGTCGATCGAGTCGAAAAAAAAATTGAGATTTTTTTTCACCCTTATTATCAGTATTTCCGTCGATATGTTGGGTAGTCGATCGAGTCGAAAAAATTTTTTTGAGATTTTTTTTTCTACCCTTATTATCAGTATTTCCATCGATATGTTTGTCTGTCTGTCTGTCTGTTGGCTGCTCTTAGAGCACCCTTATTCTGGACATTTCCATCTGTCTGTCCGCGAAAATTTGGTCAAGCCGAGGGGCTAAACCACTCAACCGATTCCAATGAAATTTGGTAGGTAGGACCAATATTTCTGGGAATCGTGTGCTTTCGAATATGGGACCCGGCCCTAGCAACGGCATAGCAACGGCCCTTTAAAGTGGTAAAAAATCAAAAAAAAAAATCGAAAAATCGAAGCTTAGCTCGATTTATCTAGCTGTGCGCAATCTATCTAGCTCCCTTCATGCCAATTTGCAGCCCTAACAAAAAATATTTGTAGAGGAGATAGGTTTGGGCGAGACAATGTCGAACATTTCAGAACGTTAATTGCGAATATCTAGAGAAAGAGTCTGATTTTGATGAAAACTTGGGTGAAATGTGTACAATGTGGCTAGCATGTACACAAAAATGAATGGTTGCTATCACACCTCCTGTTGCTTAGGCCTAGGTCACATTTCCACGGCGGCCGTGGGGTCTCCAAAATCTACGGCCACTAGCAATTATAGGGCGCCGCAGTATTTCCACGGTCACACAATGTAGCAGTCACATGTTTTATTTTTTCGGGAGCCGCACGGCGTATTTAGGCCTGTCACATTTGCCACGGCAGCCGTGGGGTCTCCAAAATCTACGGCCACGAGCAATTATACGCGGGCCGCAGTATTTCACGGTCACACAATGTAGCAGTCAAATGTTTTTATTTTCGGGGAGCTGCACGGCGTATTTATAAATTGTGGAGACGAAAACGTGGGTTGCCGTACGGTCTTTGATTTGATGTCGCACGGTGACCTTAGGGCGTTCCTGCGGCGCCGTAGAATTTTCAAGGCAGACGCAAGTGACCACAGGGGACCGCAGGGGGCCCTAAGCGAATGTGCGGCCAGACGGACGGTAACGAGTGGGTTTTTTTTATTTTTTTTACCAGTTTTTTTTTTCGGCTTGTCGAATGCTACGGCGAACGTAGAAATAAAAAAAGTTATAACTCGCGTTAATAATTCCACGGCGACCTTACGGCCTGTAAAAGATAGCCATACGGCGTAGGCCACCCTGAGGCCACCGCAGAAACTCTGCGGCCGCCACACGTTTCTGTCAATTCAGAGGGCGTACGGCCGCTGTATCCTCGCCGTAGAGCAAATGTGACTTAGGCCTTAGGTCTTAGAAATTGTGGAGACCGAAAACGTGGGGTTGCCGTACGGTCTTTTGATTTGATGTTGCACGGTGACCTAAGGGCCGCCTGCGGCGGCCATAGAATTTTCAAGGCAGGCGCAAGGTAGCCTCAAGGTGCCCGCAAGGCGACCGCAGGGGGCCCTAAGGCGAACGTGCGGCCAGACGGATGGTAACGAATGGGTTAATTTTGTTGTTGTTTTTTACCATTTCTTTTGTTCGGCTTGTCAATTGCTACGGCGAACGTAGAAATGAAAAACGTATAACTCCGCGTTTTAAATTCCACGGCGACCTTACGGCCTGTAAAATATAGCCAAACAGCGTAGGGCCACCCTGAGGCCACGGCAGAAACTCTGGGCCGCCGCGGTTTCTGTCAATTCAGAGGGCGTACGGCCGCCGTATCCTCGCCGTAGAGCAAATGTGACTTAGCCTTAGGTCTTAGAAATTGTGGAGACCGAAACGTGGGGTTGCCGTACGGTCTTTGATTTGATGTTGCACGGTGACCTTAAGGGGCCTGCGGCGGCCATAGAATTTTCAAGGCAGACGCAAGGTAGCCTCAAGGTGCCCGCAAGGCGACCGTAGGGGGCCCTAAGGCGAACGTGCGGCCAGACGGACGGTAACGAATGGGTTAATTTTGTTGTTTTTTTACCATTTCTTTTGTTTCGGCTTGTCGAATTGCTACGGCGAACGTAGAAATGAAAAAACTTAGAACTCCGCGTTATAATTCCACGGCGACCTTACGGCCTGTAAAATATAGCCAAACAGCGTAGGGCCACCCT
>CM068962.1:88579074-88593693 GCA_035128595.1 Eptatretus atami | reverse complement strand
ATTTTGCCCAATTTGCATACGTCAGGCATACGTTGGCTAGATCGTCAAGGTGACAGGGCCTTTAGTAGAGCACATACCTCCACAAGATCAACAGTTTACGTTTGTATCCCACCAAAAGCCGGATCTGGATTCAGACCTGAAACAAAATAAGCGGCTTGTCTTGTCACACACCCAACCTGTCCACCAAGATCCATCCGAATTTGTCCACAACTTTTGAATATCGTCTATATATCGGTGTAGCCCTATCTCTCAATGGTAGAAGAATCACTTTAAAAATTATGGTATCCGGATCCTCATCAAATCTAATCATTTCATCCTTGTTGTCACACACCCAACATGTCCCGCAAAATTGTCCTAATCCATCTGCAACAGAAAAGAAACAAATCAGACAGTTCACAAAGACAGACAGACAGAGACAAACAAACACTTCAGGGCAGAGGTAATCAATGAAAAAAATGTGGTGGCCTAAGACTTTTGCACAGTATATATATGCTCGATGTGATTTTCCACAAAAATCCACCGCCTGCAATCATATTACGAACGCTGCAGTCATATTATGTCATATTACAGATGCAGTCATATTACAATCCAAATAACTGGATTTATTACAGTTGGAGAACAGTGCAGAGTTGTAGTTTTAAAGAACATACTGATGAAGCATGTGACTATTTGACCTATACATAAAATTATATGTTTGTTTAATGACACAATGTTCATGTGTTGTTGAAAAGTTGAAGATTAATTAAATTTGTCTAAAAAAATTACAAAGGTTTTATAACAGCTCAGTGATCGCATTCTTGATACTGAACGTCTGTTCAGAATTTGATAGTAAATGTAATTGTATTTGATTATATCTACTGGCTGGATAGCTTCGAGGTATGCACACTCACCCTTGAACTGTCGAGTCTGGGTCGAATCTCGACCCAGTTATTAAGCATCAAACCTGGTCTTTCACATGCAGGGTGATTCATCAATGTCTGTGCTCTTCCTTAGATGGACTTTTACTGGGTGTCATCTGTCTGCCGACATTACGTTCGTGGATGTTAAACATCCCATAGCATCCTTAGTGAAGAGTAGGAAGCCATCACCAGCAGCATGAACCAAATTCCAAATTCCTGCCCCAACTGCTGCTGGGAAAGCATGGTAACCATACAGTATAACTCTCTAAGAAACTGCTCGCAGCACTGATGCTCTGTAACAGAGGAGGTTCTTCACAATCACATTGATAACAAGTCAGAAAAAACATTTTACAAGCAGGGAGGCGACGATGGTTCGCGGGCATTATTGAACAATGTCACGATAGGTTAGAATTGAGTTAGTGGAAGATTTTGAGGAAGCCCTACCGTAAAAACCTATCTTCTTCCGTCAAAATGACAAATCAAATCGGATTTTTTTTATGTTTGTACTTATGGACATACGCACAGCGTCTAGAGAATGAAATTGCGAGAAAAAAATTAAAAATAAATAAAAAGTTCAATGGGCGTGGCTCCGCCCACAAGGGGCGTGGATGCCCCTCATACAAAAAGACACAACTAGACCATGATATCTAGCTTGTGTCCAAGTTTCATCAAGATCACATCAAACGTCACGGAGCTATGCTCTGGAGAGAGTCACAAACAGACAGACAGACAGACAGACACACAGACACAATGGAAATAGTGGTCACTGCTGGCACCCATGAACCAAAAAAAGTTAAAGAGGCGCGTGGCTCCAACAACAAGGGGCGTGGGACGCCCCTCATAAAAAAGACACAACTGGACATGATATCTAACTTGTGTCCAAGTTTCATCAAGATCGCATCAAACGTCACGGAGCTATGCTCTTGGAGAGTCACAAACAGACAGACAGAGAGACAGACACACAGACACAACAAAAATAGTGGTCACTGCTGGTGCCCACGAACCAAAAACAAAGAATGACTGGCAGCTGAGGGGATGTGTAGCAATGGGATTCTCAAGTGTGCTACTATTTGTGAATGCCTTACAGCTGGAGAGGAACTCTGGGAAGGTTTGAGACAGCAAAGGGCTTACCTTGGTAGCTCTTTCATGGTTGCTTTATACAGCTTCTTTGGCTGGAAGAATGGTGGAGTCGGTGTTTTATAAATAAATATATATATAATATATATATATATATATATATATATATATATATAAAATCCTAGCCACCTGGATTTATGATTAGTGAGAACCAACTGGTTATTCCCTTCATCGCATGTGAGAGATGTGGGTCTTCGTTTTTTCATATATATATATATATATATATATATATATATATATATATATTATATATATATATATATATATTACAGTATATATATATTTATACATATATACATACATACATATTATATATACAGTATATAATATATATATATATATTATATAATATATTTATACATTATACATACATACACATACACACACACACACGATTTGAGGTCTATTGTCTCTGAAGTAAAAATGGGAAGCCACTGCGAGCTACCCAAGAGTAGGGAGCTATACTTCATTGGCATTGCAGATGTACATATTTCTCGTACATCATAATGAACCGATCACAGCTGAATTATCTCTCTGAAGGATTTTGTGCGAGGCAGCAACCAGCTTTGGAGCAAATTCAGAGATTATGATCTTTCCAAGAGAAATTTTGGTTAATTTTAAGTCTAAACACCTCCAAGGACTGCACATCTTCCAGAAAATGAGCATGGAATTGTGGATTTGCATCTTTCTTTGTGGAGTGAGGACGTAAGACTTTCCCATGTTGAAAACGAATTGATCAGTGTTGATTCAATCCAGTTCAGCAGGATGCCACTGCAAGTTTACCTATGGAAAGGTAAGGAATTTTCCAGCACATGGTGAAGTCACCACAAAGTATATATAAAAAGTATGTTTCAGGGTGATAGCAAGGTCAATTATAACAAACAATAACAGGATTGTTCTTAGGACACTGCCTTGGGGAATGCTGACACTTTCGAGGGTGAATGAGAAAGAGAATGTTTTTTATATGGAGCATGACCTATTTCTCTGCAGGAGGAAAAATATGTCAACAAATCAAGTCGTGGGCCGAAATGGGTTGCCAGTTCTAAAGAGCAAGGCAGGGTGCCAGACAGGATATAAACACAGAAGATGTTAATTGGAATGGCCTATTTGCTCTTTCGGTTGAGGTTCAAAGTTCATCTAATAAATAAAATTTGTCATCTGTCTGTTTGTTCGTGTTTCTTGAAAAAAACATTGGGCTGACAGCCACCACATTTGCACACAGTCAAGTCTGACCCGGGGTTTGTCCTAAGGTAATTTTCATCCACCACCTGCTGCCTTTATAGTCCCGACGACAGCCAAGACGTGTGTCTGTAATGTTCGCGGTTTTTTTTGCAAAGACCGCAGCGTCAATAACCACCCACATTTGGCACCCAGACACAGGTCTGACCCGGGGTTGTCAAGGCTATTTTCATCCAACACCTCAGCTGTTAAAGATCCTTAAGACCCTAAGATCCCTAAGACCCTTTGAGACCTCAAAGACCATTAAGACTTTGATGAACCCAAAGACTGTTTAGACTCTAAGATCCTTGATACCCCTAAAACCCTCGAAGACCCCAAAGACCTTTAAGACTCCATCCATCCAGGAAGCATCTATGAGCTATGTGACTATATGTCTTCACTACATACTGTTTGAATGTCAGTTGCACCCTGACAACACACGTACATCTAGTAATGCGTACTATTGCAATGTACCTTTTAAACCTTTCGACCCTTAAGACAATTGAGACCTCTTAGACCTTAAAGATGCTTTACAACTTTTAATACCCCAAATATCCTTAAGACCCCAAAAGACCTTTGAGACCCTTAAGACCCCCAAACCCAAAAGACCCTTAAGACCCTAACAACCCTTTAGACCCAAATACCCTTAAGACCCCTAAGATCATTAAGACTCCTTATACCCTTCGACAGATTAGACAGCTTGGACGCGTGACCATTTCGAGCATTAAACCACTTGGACCTTTTTCGACCCTTTTACATGCTTGAGAGATTAGACCCTTTTGACCCCTTACACACTACCACTGAACAAACCTTTAAACCGCTAGAACCTTTTAAGCGCAAACCACACAAATATTATAGTTTCTTGCAAAACACAGACAATACTTTTTCAGCAAGAAATGCACAAACTCGACCCACCTTGTGGTCAGTACTCTGCCATCTAATGTATAAATAAGAAAATTTGTTTGTTTGTTTGTTCATTTATGCATCAGACTCTGCAGGGACCAGTATGACCAAACTTTGCATGGATGGCTCCCTCTTTCATTCTGAGGAAGGTCTAGGGCTATTTTGGATTAAAAAAACAATGGGTCCTAGATAAAAACAGATTAAATTGGCCTTCAGGCCTTGATCGGGTCTTGTGCTTATACACCGTCTGCTTTATTTCCCAGGAGTGATCAGTTTATATGTATTGTGAAAATCGCATGTTGACGTTGTTGTGATTTGTTAACAATGCAATTTAATTACTACAGTGTTTACATGTGCACCTGTTATGAAAAAGATTGCTTTACACAGTTTATTACAACACCTCCGTGTTCAGGCCTCGAGTGAGTATGTTGCTCATACATTGCCCGAGTTTTCCCTAGGAGTGATTGAGTGATATGTTTTGTGAAGATCGTATGTTGAGGTTGTAGGATTGTTGACAACAACACAAATTTAATGACAGTTAACTGGAGTATTTCATTGAATTTTCCTTGAGCAACGCTGGTACTTAGTTAGTTTTTAATTATAGGAGAAAGAGCATGCTTAGTTTGGTGGACATGGCAGAAACTAAACCTTGGTCAAAGTATCAGAGAGCTTGATAACATAATATAAACACTTTGGTTAGCAAGGTAATACAGTATATTCCATAAACTTTGATCCTTTCAAATAATCACTGGTAAACCTTCCCATAAGTAGCAGTCTTTGAACTCTTTTTGAAAAGAGGATAACATTGGAAAATTTTCCATGATGCAGGAGGTGACACTGTGAGAAGTCAGAAGGACATGATGAATGGACAAAGAAGAAGGAGCAGAACAATCAAGAGTGCAGAGGTTTTGAAATCAAGTACTGTGATTACCTTCAGAACAGTGCTGAGCAGTACTTGCTGCAGCCTGTCGGATAATCCATACCCAGGTCAGCCTTTACCGATCACTTCACCATTCCATGAGCCTGGAGCTTGCATACCAAAAACACCATCAAGGGGAAAGGTTTGAATTCCACTGCTGCAATTCCACAACGTTGAAGACTGCTTGATTTCATGAACTTTCACAATAGAAAAAAGTTGGAGAACACTGTCTTCTTCTGCTTGTGCATTGGAGAGGATTTGATAAACAACAAAAGCCTTCAAGCCTAACACTACAGACTCACATGCAAAACCGCGTGGAATCTCCATCCGAGCTCTGTGATGAATTCAAAATGAAATGTATTTTTTTTCTTTTTACAGGAATCAATTTTGTTAACCGAGTACACTAATATATTATACTACGGTTGTTCATTACAGGGTATCTTTTCTTTCTCTCGATGCATAATTTTGACTTGCAGTTACTCCCACAACCCACGGCATGTCGCAGAGTCATCACAGATAAACACAGCGGGGCTGAGAAGGAGAAAGCACCGAACACCCGTAGAGATGAGGCTAACGAAGCTGTGGTGTAAAAATCGCATCGACTGGATTCATTTTTCATCCGAAGGTCAAAATAGTCAGACAGACTCTTATTGATCAGATGATTGGTGCTTTGTGGCAGCATCACGTAGGTTATCAGCTGCTTAAAGCTAACAATTGCAGTTTTGTCGATGTGATCAGAGAAAATATGTGGAAGAGTTTTGAATTGTTGAAACCTAAAGTCGAGCCCATCAAATTTGTAGACTGCATACTGATGAGTTTGTTCACTTACTGGAATTTATATGGCATATTGAGTATGGAGAGAGATTGCTCACACTTGCTCACATACTGTTTGAGGTTCTTGATGCAGGATTGCCTTAATTCGCATTGACATCCCAAACATAAAAGTTGCTCTCGCCTATACACTGTCGACTTCTGTTATTATATGCAAAGGCAAACAGTCGTTTCTAAAGTAATTACAATCAAAACCCCCCTATGAGAGCAACGACGAAGCAGGAGAAACCGAACAGCGACTTGGTTGAAGCGAATACTCCACACAGGCTGAAAAATTTACGTTTTGTATCCGACTGAGAGGCCGGATCTGCATCAGGACTTGAACCAAAATCGTAATCGGTTGTTCTGTCACCTACCCAACCCATCCACCAAGTTTTGTCATAACTCGACACAACTTTTGAAATATCATGCTATATGTCGTTTTTGGCCCCATCTTTCAATGGTGAAGAATCACTTGAGAAGTTAAGAAAAATTCTCGTATCCAGATTTGGATCCGGATCTTCACCGAAATCAAATCACTTCGTTTAGTCATACACCCAAACTGCCACCAAGTGTCGGCCGATTCGTCCATAACTTTTGAGATATGGTTTATTTATCATTTTTAGCCCTATTACCAATGGTGAAGAATCACTTAAAAATTTGAGTATCACTTCATTCTAGTGTCATCAAAATTCTCGTATCAGTATCAGTAAACATTTCAACAGGTATGAAAGTTGGCCGGACTCAGATCTTCACCGAAATCTAGTCAATTCTTCCTTGTCACACACCCAACCTGCCCACAAAAATTTCGTCCAAATCGTCCACAACTTTTGAGATATCCTGCTCACAGACAAACAGACAGAGAGAGAAAAACAGAGAGACAGGGTGAAAATACAACCTCCATGCCACCTTTGGTGGCAGAGGTAACAATGCGCCGACTATACTGTCCAGCAGCATCAATCAATTACTTCCACCACTGAAACTCCTTTCATTTAAACTGACTATAACTATTGCTGAGTTCATTCTTCCTTACCCTTGTAGACCTTAATAACCCACAGCGCTTATCTAAGGAAATGAGATCATATTCAGATTGTTGTTGTTGTTGTCTCTCATTGTGTTGTTGTAGATATCTACACTATATTTCTCGAAATTGCAGTACCATCCATCCAGCCATTGGGACACACTCTGTGCAGAGCGTTGGTGCTGCCTAACAGTTTCATTGGCTATTGCGCACAATCCTGACGGTCGTCACTCTGACACAGTATACCAGCAAACTGGCACTATTTTGCCGACCTCAGAAGGATGACAGGCAGAGTCAACCCCACCTGGTATTAATTCAACAGCAAAGGGGGATTTGAACTCAGGATCACAGGAATTTACACCACTTAAGCAAAATAAGGATGTATTTAATTATGTCTTCTTGTTAATCTATACCCAGGGATGATAGAAGGCAAGTAGGGCAGGATTTATTGAAGGGCAAAAAATGTTGAATAAACAATTAAATTATATACGGTGCTTATATGGGACTAATTAACTCTACAGCACCTGAGCAGCAGTTTAACTGTGTGCAATTACTCAATGAAAGTGATGCAGGAAAAAAAATTAATGATTTCTGCATTGAACAAATATGTAAATATCTTCTTTTTCTGGTTAGTTTTGTCTATTATCGGAATATCTTTGGTAAATGTCCTTCCAATTGTGCTGCATATGGGCTCAAATAAATGCACAAAGGTCTCTTTCAGTGCCGTTTTGTGAGGTTGTTCTAAATTTTTTTTTTTTAATTAGTCGAAAACTGGAGAACGACCCAGAGTTCAGGCTGGGCATAGCAGTAAGTCTTTACTATTGCCAAGGTAATGGCAAGGTCTCGCACAAAGCATCACCATGTCTCACCTTTAATTCTCAGTATCGTGGAAATGATATCTGGAGATAAATTTAGGGTAGAAAAAAATATCTGTGGATAAACATCAAGTTGCAAATTGAAGCATAAATCGAGTCTCAAATCAAACTTAAAAGGCGGCACAGAACTACACATAGATCATGATACTTGCAATCAAACAGAAGTGCACTAATCAGCTTGCTGCACAGAAAAGTCCACAAAAGTGATCAAACCCACGGCGGTAAGATTATTTTAATTCATCACCACACCGAGAATTATCATTCATATCAATGAGTGGTAGTGTACTGCACAGCCGCTATCACTATCGTAGCGAATTGTATGTAGCTCTATGACAGCTGTAGGCTTGTCAGGTAGCATATTTTGCTGCCAGGAAACCTGTGATGTCTCATCGCAGCGAAATTGACTAAATACAAGACAAATTGGAATCGGTGATGTTTTTGAGGAAATTTTGAGGTCTACCCACTTAAAGGCTCCTCACGACTTGCTAGGACAAAATTATTGGCAGTCAAAGGATGTATTCTCTTTTAGAAGCCACTTACACTTCCTGTAAGTTCATCAATGTCGCCAGACCTTTACCAGGCATCTGCATGATGAGGCACTTTCTGTACCCCCCCTCCGCACGCCTCCTGGAAAGGGCAGGGAGGGTCAATTGCACCCCGACCCACCCCTCACCACACGTCGCCCTGCTCTGGCGTCCCAGGACTATGCCTTGTGATAAATAAATGTTTATCTGTGTCAATTGTTGTCTTTGTCCCATCCTTCACAAGTGGAATTAATCTTCTTTTACTCTCAATGGCTTTTAGATATGTTTAGCTACTGGATCTTTCAGATACTACAGAGATCACTACTCAGATGCCTCCGCATCTGAAAGGAGGAATTTCCGATTGGTGAATCTGCTTCCTGCTTCTCCATTAAATGTTGGCGGCCCCTTATACAACCCTCCATAGGACCTCCACTTACCTTGTACAGTATACAGTAAAGCCTCCATAGTGTGGGTTCTGCATTTGCAAGTTCCACTTATTCCCGAATTGGTGAAGGTATACCGATTCCTAATTTGTGACTCACTGACCTCCAGTATTCACGAGTTTGCGAGCCCCATCACCCTGGTTTCCAGCATCCCCCCTCCCACCACCACCCACCCAATCACCAACACCAGACATGAGGCAGAGGTGCAGAGACATTGATACTGTACAGTACTGCATTTGGTTCTCGAAGCAGAAACACCTCGTTACGGCTCTTGACTCATTATCATGAACTTGTAATTACCGTTAGTTATGGCCTTTGAATATAATATGAGGAGGAACTTGATTCTGTGGGAAGAGGCAGAAGAAAGTGATGAGTTTAAGAGGAAAGTGCATTGTTAGACAGGCTGGCTGCAGGAGCGAGCGCATCCACAGTGGGCATGAAATCATCCTCCAACACCAACACCATCATCCTCATCAAATGTCAATAAAAACACACTGTTATAGTATACTGTGCTGTCATTCAGTTATTTTAATCATTGTTCTTAAGCATTTGCCATTTCCCTCTATGTTTAGTCTGACCTGGGAACCTAACCCCTTTTTACATTCATCCAAGGTATCCGTATTCACAAAATTCTGCATTTATGAGCTATTCCAGGAACGCAGCCCTAGCGAATGTAGAGGGCTGTTGTGATATTCTGTTTTGTAATTTGAGAGCTTCTTTGGAGGATTTCAAAGCATAATCCTAACTTATAAACAATGAATATGAGAGTTGTCTTTTCCGAAACAAAAATAACAATCCTACGGGGCGATATATATTTCTATATTTAGGAACTCATTAAGACAAAAGGTGCAAAATAAAAAGATTGTATAAAGCGAAACATATTGTGATGTTTGTGGGGTAGATGGAGGAATTGTATAGGAAAGATAGGATCGTTGTAGAGTTGCTTGTCCGTGGACAGAAGGAGACATCTCGATGTAACGAAGTCGATCGGAAGCTGTGAGCTTAAGCGTGACTTGTCACCACCACGGGTGGGTGCAGTTTAATTAGATAGTGATTAAGGATAATTTTCCCTGTATGTAATTGACTCCTGTGACTTTTCCCTATGTTTTTGATTACAAACCAGCAATGATAGAATTACGTTTTTGTAATGCAACGGGTAACGCAACGGCCGCTGACCAAGTAGGCAAGGCAACGGCCTCCAAGGGTGATGGCGGGTGAAGTCACGCCCCGAGGCTGATGATGAGGCATGACGCAAGTAGGAGGAAGAAGAGCGTGAGAGATGCCACGTGAGTCAGAGGATCTTGCTTTGCTCTCCTCTCAGCACAACAAGGCTTACGATTCTCATGTTCGTGCTGTATGAATTTGCAGCGGACTGAGCAAGACGCTAGCCATTCACTGTTTGCTGAGCCATGAAGTGTGTATGTTTTCTGAGGAGGAAGAAAAGTGTGCCTCGTGTCCTGATCACAGGGTCTCTGAAATCGTCTCGTCGTGTGGGCATCGTGTGAACAGACCGGGTGCAAGAGAGGAAACGGTCGGCATATTTGCTCTGAGAATGAGCTACACCACGGGGTTTGAGCCCTGAGTGAGTGCCGTCTCTGAATCCTCCTGTGTGTTTCCCGCCGCAAGAGAGCGGCTCGGCGCCATTTGTGTGTGGTTATTCCCGCACGCTGATGGCGCGGTCTGATCATCAAGTCCTAAAAGATCACTTCTAGACCCGAAGCAAGTGCCGGGAGAAAGGAAGGATTTTTTTTTCTTTTTCCCCTTGTCTGTTTTTGTGTCTGAGTGTGGAGGCGCCTCAAACAGATTTAGATTTAGATTACCTTCATGTCTTGTCATTCCCATTATACTGTTGATTTTTCTGGTACTAAATCATTATTATTTAATTTGCTGTGTCCGTGTATCTGTTGTGGGTTCGAGTACACCATGTGCCTCCGTCATTTGGCATGCCATTTCTTTCGCACGTGCCATAATCTCCGAGAATCTCGGCTATAAGCCTCCAAGGCCATCCGTCCAGGTAGGGGGAACCCACTGACATGGCAATATGTAGTCCAATGGTCCTACTTAGTCCAAGGACTAATATAAAATGGCTATATGCTGTCATATTCTAAGTCTGGCAAAGCAAAATGCTCACTCTGGCTCAAAGGCCAACATGATGATCATACAAGGAACACACACACACACACACACACACACACACACACACACACACACACACACACACACACACACACACACACATCTGGCCGAAAGGCAAAATCGCAAAGATCTTTCAAGGTCACTGTTTTGATAAACGTCTTTTATCTAAAAAAATAAATAAATAAATCAAACATCATGACAAACTGAAAACACCTTCACTTAGTTCAGAAAACAAAGTACAGAGTAAAACTTGTCCAAACAAAACTTGCACCTTGACCCACAAGCAAAATGCATGGTCTTCGAAGCAATAGCTTGCCTGTTTTGCGTTCAGGCATCACAGGAAGAGAAACAATAACCTTTAAATAGATGGCTTTCAGGTAGCCCTGGATACTGTTTGACTGCACATTGCATGAAGGAACTTTAATGGTTCATTTGTATAACCGAACACGTCAGCACTGAAGGCACAATCGGTTGACTAATCAAGGGAAAGAAAACAAGATGGGAGAACTCCTTCACCAAACTGACTCTACAATTCCAGGAGATGGTGAGAATCTCCCTAAGAGGTCACAACAAACAACAACCTAATTTGTCAAGGATGCAGGACATTGTCAAAGGTCGTTGTTCCCCTTGATGGAAGATGAAGTCACAATCCATTCTCTAAGTCCGATACACAAATCACGGCCAAATTGACCGGAATGAGCAGATGGAGCGGAGCCCTGCAATTTATTACGAACAACTAGATATATGTAAGTAAAACATGTTCCGTGCGAGTGGAACAAAACAATCTGCATCTGCTTTCTCGCAGGAGTGTGCATGAGCGCTCGAGTTATAACGTGTATTTATGGCTGTCCATGTGGCTGGACATCTGGTTTTCGACGTCCCTCATGCACGAATTTAGGAATACATTGTGCCTCACAGCACAACCGAAACAGCACAAATGAACGCTTTGTGAGCGCAAATGGCATGGAAACAAATTTTCGTGGCATTACAGGCAAGGTGTTCTTGTAAACAATGGATGCCTCACTAAATTGTCAACACTGTCCCGGCTCAGATAAACACAACCAAGTAGTAGAGCTACCAGAGTATACCTATGTTGTGGATCGATTGGGTTCGAAATCAGGGGTCGGGCCGAATCCAGGGACAGGGTAGCTAAGAAGAGGAATGTTTTGCTCCGACAAAGAGTTAATACCCGCAACAACAGCTCCTCCTTGTTCCCAGGGTGGTTAGTGTATTCCTTCTGATGATTCCAACTCTTGTTCTAGTTACCTGCATCGAATGTGGATGGAGATTATGCATTCACCCTTGTTTGTCTGTTTGTTACTTGTGAAATCGAAGATTCCAATGTATTGGTTTGTGTGGTTTGTTTTTCTGTTGGGTAGTCGATCGAGTCGAAAAAAAAATTGAGATTTTTTTTCTACCCTTATTATCAGTATTTCGTCGAATGTTGGGTAGTCGATCGAGTCGAAAAAATTTTTTGAGATTTTTTTTTCTACCCTTATTATCAGTATTTCCATCGATATGTTTGTCTGTCTGTCTGTCTGTTGGCTGCTCTTAGAGCACCCTTATTCTGACATTTCCATCTGTCTGTCCGCGAAAAATTTGGTCAAGCCGCAGGGGCTAAACCACTCAACCGATTCCAATGAAATTTGGTAGGTAGGACCAATATTTCTGGAATCGTGTGCTTTCGAATATGGGACCCGGGCCCTAGCAACGGCATAGCAAACGGCCTTTAAAGTGGTAAAAAACAAAAAAAAAAAATCGAAAAATCGAAGCTTAGCTCGATTTATCAGCTGTGCGCAATCTATCTAGCTCCCCTTCATGCCAATTTGCAGCCCTAACAAAAAAATATTTGTAGAGGAGATAGGTTTGGCGAGTACATGTCGAACATTTCAGAACGGTTAATTGCGAATATCTAAGGAGAAGAGTCTGATTTTGATGAAAACTTGGGTGAATGTGTACAATGTGGCTAGCATTGTACACAAAAATGAATGGTTGCATGCACACCTCCGTTGCTTAGGCCTAGGTCACATTTCCACGGCGGCCGTGGGGTCTCCAAAATCTACGGCCACTAGCAATTATAGTGCGCCGCAGTATTTCCACGGTCACACAATGTAGCAGTCACATGTTTTATTTTTCGGGAGCCGCACGGCGTATTTAGGCCTGTCACATTTGCCACGGCAGCCGTGGGCGTCTCCAAATCTACGGCCACGAGCAATTATACGGCGGCCGCAGTATTTCCACGGTCACACAATTGTAGCAGTCAAATGTTTTTATTTTCGGGGAGCTGCACGGCGTATTTATAAATTGTGGAGACGAAAACGTGGGTTGCCGTACGGTCTTTGATTGATGTCGCACGGTACCTTAGGGCGTTCCTGCGGGCGGCCGTAGAATTTTCAAGGCAGACGCAAGGGACCACAGGGACCGCAGGGGGGCCCTAAGGCGAATGTGCGGCCAGACGGACGGTAACGAGTGGGTTTTTTTTATTTTTTTACCAGTTTTTTTTTTTTTCGGCTTTCGAATTGCTACGGCGAACGTAGTAATAAAAAAAGTTATAACTCCGCGTTATAATTCCACGCGGACCTTACGGCCTGTAAAGATAGCCATACGGCGTAGGGCCACCCTGAGGCCACCGCCGAAACTCTGCGGCCGCCACACGTTCTGTCAATTCAGAGGGCGTACGGCCGCCTGTCATCCTCGCCGTAGAGCAAATGTGACTTAGGCCTTAGGTCTTAGAAATTGTGGAACCGAAAACGTGGGTTGCCGTACGGCTTTTGATTTGATGTTGCACGGTGACCCTTAAGGGGTCCCTGCGGCGGCCACTAGAATTTTCAAGGCAGGCGCAAGTAGCCTCAAGGTTGCCCGCAAGGCGACCGCAGGGGGCCTAAGGCGAACGTGCGGCCAGACGATCGGTAACGAATGGGTTAATTTGTTGTTGTTTTTTTACCATTTCTTTGTTTCGGCTTGTCGAATTGCTACGGCGAACGTAGAAATGAAAAACGTATAACTCGCGTTATAATTCCACGCGACCTTACGGCCTGTAAAATATAGCCAAACAGCGTAGTGCCACCCTGAGGCCACGGCAGAAACTCTGCGGCCGCCGCGCGTTTCTGTCAATCAGAGGGCGTACGGCCGCCGTATCCTCGCCGTTAGAGCAAATGTGACTTAGGCCTTAGGTCTTAGAAATTGTGGAGACCGAAAACGTGGGTTGCCGTACGGTCTTTGATTTGATGTTGCACGGTGACCTTAAGCGGGCCTGCGGCGGCCATAGAATTTTTCAAGGCAGACGCAAGGTAGCCTCAAGGTGCCCGCAAGGCGACCGTAGGGGCCCTAAGGCGAACGTGCGGCCAGACGGACCGGTAACGAAGGGGTTAATTTTTTTGTTTTTTGTTACCATTTCTTTGTTTCGGCTTGTTCGAATTTGCTTACGGCGAACGGTAGAAATGGAAAAAACTAGAACTCCGCTGTTATAATTTCCCCATCGGCGACCTTACGGGCCTGTAAAAATTCAGCCAAACGGCGTAGGGCCACCCTGAGGCCACTGCAGAAACTCTGCGGGCGCCGCACGTTTCTGTCCTGTCAATTCAGAGGGCGTACGGCCGCCGTATCCTCGCCGTAGAACAAATGTGACTTAGGCCTAAGCAACAGCTAAAATACTTTATCATATATCGTACACTTATTTTGGACTGTACAAAAAAATCAATACCTCCGAAACTGGACCTCCGAGGGACCTGTTT
>CM068962.1:88562004-88579049 GCA_035128595.1 Eptatretus atami | reverse complement strand
GCGTACAAAAGACGTATGCCAGCGTGCTTTAACGTATACAACTTACCCCGATACGTTTCGAACGTGTGCCAGCGTTTTAGCCCAATTTTGCATACGTCAGGCATACGCTGGCTAGATCGTCAAGGTTTGACAGGGCCTTTAGTAGAGCACATACCTCCACAAGATCAAAAGTTTACGTTTTGTATCCCACCAAAAGCCGGATCTGGATTCAGACCTGAAACAAAATCTAAGCGGCTTGTCTTGTTCACACACCCAACTCGTCCACCAAGATCCATCCGAATTGTCCACAACTTTTTGAGATATCGTCTATATATCGGTTAGCCCTATCTCTTAATGGTGAAGAATCACTTAAAAATTATGGTATCCGGATCCTCATCAAATCTAATCATTTCATCCTTGTTTGTCACACACCCAACATGTCCCGCAAAAATTGTCCTAATCCATCTGCAACAGAAAAAGAAACAACAACAGTTCACAAGACAGACAGACAGAGACAAACAAACACTTTCAGTGGCAGAGTAATCAATGAAAAAATGTGGTGCGCTAAGACTTTGCACAGTTATATATGCTCGATGTGATTTTCCACAAAAATCCACCGCTGCAATCATATTACAACGCGCAGTCATATTATGTCAATTACAGGACAGTCGTATTCAATCCAAATAACTGGATTTATTACAGTTGGAGAACAGTGCAGGAGTTGTAGTTTTAAAGAACATACTGATGAACATGTGACTATTTTGACCTATACAAAAATTATATTGTGGTGTTTTAATGACACAATGTCATGTTGTTGTTGAAAAGTTGAAGATTAATTAAATTTGTCTAAAAAAATTACAAAGGTTTTATAACAGCTCAGTGATCGCATTCTTGATACGGAACCGTCTGTCAGAATTTGATAGTAAATGTAATTGTATTTGATTATATTCTACTGGCTGGATAGCTTCGAGGTATGCACACTCACCCTTGAACTGTCGAGTCTGGGTTCGAATCTCGACCCAGTTATTAGCATCAACCTGGTCTTTCACATGCCAGGGTGATTCATCAATGTCTGTGCTCTTCTTAGATGGACTTTTACTGGTGTGTCTCTGTCTGCCGACATAGTTCGTGATGTTAAACATCCCATAGCATCCTTAGTAAGAGTAAGTGAGCCATCACCAGCAGCATGACAAATTCCAAATTCCTGCCCAACTGCTGCTGGGAAAGAATGGTACCACTACAGTATAACTCTCTAAAAACGGCTTCGCAGCCACTGTGCTCTGTACAGAGGATGGTTCACTCACAATCACATGTATACAAGTCAGAAAAAAACATTTTACAAGCCAGGGAGGCGACGATGGTTCGCGGCATATATGAACAATTGTCACGATAGGTAGAATTGAGTTAGTGGAAGGATTTTGAGGAAGCCCTACGTAAAAACCTATCCTTTCCGTCAAATGGACAAAATCAAATCGGATTTTTATATGTTGTACTTGGACATTACGCACAGGCTCTAGAAATGAAATTGCCGAGAAAAAAATTAAAAATAAATAAAAATTCAAGTGGCGTGCTCGCCCACAAGGGCGTGGGATGCCCCTCATACAAAAAGACACAACTAGACCATATATCTAAGCTTGTGTCCAAGTTTCATCAAGATCACATCAAACTCACGGAGCTATGCTCTGGAGAGAGTCACAAACAGACAGACAGACAGACAACAGACACACAGACAATGAATAGTGGTCACTGTCACCCATGAACCAAAAAAGTTAAGAGGGCGTGGCTCCAACAACAAGGGGCGTGGGACGCCCCTCATACAAACGACACAACTGGACATATTATCTAACTTGTGTCCAAGTTTCATCAGATCGCATCAAACGTCACGGAGCTATTGCTCTGAGGAGTCACAAACAGACAGACAGAGGGACAGACACACAGACACAACAAAAATAGTGGTCACTGCTGGTGCCCACGAACCAAAAACAAGAATGACTGGCAGCTGAGGGGATGTGTAGCATGGGATTCTCAAGTGTGGTACTATTTGTGAATGCCTTTACAGCTGGAGAGGAACTCTGGGAAGGTTTGAGACAGCAAAGGGCTTACCTTGGGTAGTCTTTCATGGTTCTTTATACAGCTTCTTTGGCTGTAGAGAATGGTGGAGTCGGTGTTTTATAAATAAATATATATATATATATATATATATATATATATAATATATATATATAAAATCCTAGCCACCTGATTTAATGATTAGGTGAGAACCATACGGTTATTCCCTTCATCGCATGTGAGAGATGTGGGTCTTCGTTTTTTCATAATATATATATATATATATATATATATATATATATATTATATATATATATATATATATATATAACAGTATATATATATTTATACATATATACATACATACATAGTATATATATATATCAGTATATATATATATAATATATATATTATACATATATACATACATACACATACACACCACCACACGAGTTGAGGTCTATTGTCTCTGAAGGTAAAAATGGGAAGCCACTCGAGCTACCCAAATAGGGAGCTATACTTCATGGCATTGCAGAGTACATATTTCTCGTACATCATAATGAACCGATCACAGCTGAATTATCTCTCTGAAGGATTTTGTGCGAGGCAGCAACCAGCTTTGAGGCAAATTCAGAGACTATGATCTTCCCAAGAGAAATTTTGGTTAATTTTTAAGTCTATAACACCTCCAAGGACTGCCACATCTTCCAGAAAATGAGCATGGAAGTGTGGATTTGCCATCTTTCTGTGGAGTGAGGACGTGACTTTCCATGTGAAACACGAATTGATCAGTTGTTGATTCAATCAAGTTCAGCAGGGATGCCACTGCAGTTTACCTATTGGAAAGGTAAGGAATTTTCCAGCACTGGTGAATGCACCACAAAGTATAATATAAAAAGTATGTTTCAGGTGATAGCAAGGTCAATTATACAAACAATACAGGATTGTTCTTAGGACACTGCCTTGGGGAATGCTGACACTTTCAGGTAGAATGAGAAAGAGAATTTGTTTATATGGAGCAATGACCTATTTCTCTGCAGGAGGAAATATTTCAACAAATCAAGTCGTGCCGAAATGGGTTGCCAGTTCTAAGAGCAAGGCAGGGTGCCAGACAGGATATAAAACACAGAAGATGTTAATTGGATGGCCTATTTGCTCTTTCGGTTGAGGTTCAAAGTGTCATCTATAAATAAAATTTGTCATCTGTCTGTTTGTTCGTGTTTCTTGAAAAAAACATTGGGCTGACAGCCACCACATTTGGACACAGTCAAGCTCTGACCCGGGGTTTGTCCTAAGGTATTTCATCCACCACCTCTCCTTTATAGATCCGACGACAGCCAAGACTGTGTGTCTGTATGTTCGCGGTTTTTTTTGCAAAGACCGCAGCGTCAATAACCCACCATTTGGCACCACAGACCAGGTCTGACCCGGGGGTTGTCAAGGCTATTTTCATCCAACACCTCAGCTGTTAAAGATCCTTAAGACCCCTAAGATCCCTAAGACCCTTTGAGACCTCAAAGACCATTATAGACTTGATGAACCCAAAGACTGTTTAAGACTCTAAGATCCTGATACCCCTAAAACCTCGAAGACCCAAAGACCTTTAAGACTCCATCCATCCAGGAAGCCATCTATGAGCTATGTGACTATATGTCTTCACTAATACTGTTTGAATATCAGTGCACCCTGACAACACACACGACATCTAGTAATTGCGTACTTATGCAATGTACCTTTTAAACCTTTCGACCCTTAAGACAAATGAGACCTCTTAGACTTTAAAGATGCTTTACAACTTTTAATTACCCCAAATATCTTAAGACCCCAAAAGACTTTGAGACCCTTAAGACCCCCAAAACCCAAAAACCCTTAAGACCCTAACAACCCTTTAGACCCCAAATACCCTTAAGACCCCTAAGATCATTAAGACCCTTATACCCTTCAGACAGATTAGACAGCTTGGACGTCGACCATTTCGAGCATTAAACCACTTGGACCTCTTTCGACCCTTTTACATGCTTGAGAGATTAGACCCTTTTGACCCCTCTACACCTACCACTGAGAACAAACCCTTTTAAACCACTAGAACCTTTTAAGCGCAACCACACAAATATTTAGAGTTTCTTGCCAAAACACAGACAATACTTTTCAGCAAGAAATGCACAAACTCCGACCCACCTTGTGGTAGTACTCTGACTCTAATGTATAAATAAGAAAATTGTTTTTGTTTGTTCATTTATGCATTCAGACTCTGCAGGACCAGTATGACCAAACTTTGCATGGATGGCTCCTCTTCATTCTGAGGAAGGTCTAGGGCTATGTTTGGATTAAAAAAACAATGGGTCCAGAAAAAACCAGATTAAATTGGCCTTCAGGCCCTTGATCGGGTCTTGTGCTTATACCCGTCTGCTTTATTTCCCAGGAGTATCAGTTTATATGTATTGTGAAAATCGCATTTGACGTTGTTGTGATTTGTTAACAATGAATTTAATTACTACAGGTTGACATGTGCACCTGTTATGAAAAAGATTGCTTTACACAGTTTATTACAACACCTCCGTGTTCAGGCTCGAGTGAGTGATGTTGCTTCATACATGCCCGAGTTTTCCCTAGGAGTGATTGAGTGATATTTTTGTGAAGATCGTATGTTGAGGTTGTAGGGATTGTTGACACAAACACAAATTTAATGACTAGTTAACTGGAGTATTTCATTGAATTTTCCTTGAGCAACGCTGGGTTAGTTTTTAAATTTGAGAGAAAGAGCATGCTTAGTTTGGTGGGACAGGCAGAAACTAAACTCTGGTCAAAATCAGAGAGTTGATAACATAATATAAACACTTGTGGTTAGCAAGGATACATACATGATATTCCAATACTTTGATCCTTTCAAATGAATCACTGTAAACCTTCCCATAAGTAGCAGTCTTGGAACTCTTTTTGAAAAGAGCAGATAACTTGGAAATTTTCCATGATGCAGGAGTGACACTGTGAGAAGTCAGAAGGACATGATGAATGGACAAAGAAGAAGCAGCAGAACAATCAAGATGCAGAGGTTTGAAGATCAACAGTACTGTGATACCTTCAGAGAACGCACAGTACTGCTGAGCCAGTAACTCCATACCGCAGTCAGCCTTTTTACCGATCACTTCACCATTCCATGAGCCTGGAGCTTGCATACCAAAAACACCATCAAGGAAGGTTTGAATTCACACTCTGCAACTTCCACAACTGTTGAAGACTGCTTGATTTCATGAACTTTCACAATAAGAAAAAGTTGGAGAAACACTGTCTTCTTCTGCTTGTGCTTGGAGAGGATTTGATAAACAACAAAAGCTTCAAGCCTAACACTACAGACTCACATGCAAAACCGCGTGGAATCTCATCCCGATCTCTGTGATGAATTCAAAATGAAATGTTTTTTTTCTTTTTACAGGAATCAATTTTGTTAACCGAGTACACTAATTATATTATATCTACGGTTGTCATTACGGCGTATCTTTTCTTTCTCTCGATGCATAATTTTGACTTGCAGTTACTCCCACAACCCACGGCATTCGCAGAGTCATCACAGATAACACAGCGGGGCTGAACAGAGAAGCACGAACACCCGTGGATGAGGCTAACGAAGCTGTGGTGTAAAATCGCATCACTGGATTCATTTTTCATCCGAAGGTCAAATAGTCAGACAGACTCTTATTGATCAGATGATTGGTGCTTTGTGCACATCACGTAGGTTATCAGTCGCTTAAAGCTAACAATTGCAGTTTTGTCGATGTGATCAGAGAAAATGATGTGGAAAGAGTTTATGAAATTGTTGGAAACTATAAGTCGAGCCCTATAAATTGATAGACTGCATACTGATGAGTTTGTTCACTTACTGGAATTTATATGGCATTTGATATTGAGAGAGAACTGCTCACACTTGCTCACATACTGTTGAGGTTCTTGATGCAGGATTGCCTAATTCGCATGACATCCCAAACATAAAATTTGCTCTTCGCCTTATACCTGTCGACCTTCTGTTATTATATGCAAATGCAAACAGTCGTTTTCTAAAGTAATTACAATCAAAACCCCCCTATGAGAGCAACGACGAAAGCAGGAGAAACCAGAACAGCGACTTGGTTGAGCGAATACCTCCAACAGGCTGAAAAATTTACGTTTTTGTATCCGACTGAGAGGCCGGATCTGCATCAGACTTAACCAAAATCGAATCGGTTGGTTCTGTCACCTACCCAAACCCATCCACCAAGTTTTGTCATAACTCGTACAACTTTTTGAATAATCTGCTATGTCGTTTTTGGCCCCCTTTCAATGGATGAAGAATCACTTGAGAAGTTAAGAAAAATTCTCGTATCCAGATTTGATCCCGATCTTCACCGAAATCAAATCACTTCGTTATAGTCATACACCAAACTGCCCACCAAGTGTCGGCCGATTCGTCAATAACTTTGAGATATGGTGTTATTTATCATTTTTAGCGCCTATTACTCAATGGTGAAGAATCACTTAAAAATTTGAGTTATCACTTCATTCTAAGTGTCATCAAAAATTCGTATCAGTATCAGTAAACATTTCAACAGGTATGAAAGTTGCCGACTCGATCTTCACCGAAATCTAGATCAATTCTTCCTTGTCACACACCCCAACCTGCCACAAAATTTCGTCCAAATGTCCACAACTTTTGAGATATCCTGCTCACAGACAAAACAGACAGAGAGAAAAACAGAGAGACAGGGGTGAAAATACAACCTCCATCCACTGGTGCGAGGTACAATGCGCCGACTATACTGTCCAAGCCGCATCAATCAATTAATTCCACCACTGAAACTCCTTTCATTTAAACTGACTAATAACTTATTGCTGAGTTCATCTTCCTTACCCTTGTAGACCTTAATAAACCACAGCGTATCTAAGAAATGAGGATCATAGTTTCAGATTGTTGTTGTTGTTGTCTCTCATTGTGTGTTGTAGATATCTACACTATATTTCGAAATTGCAGTACCATCCATCCAGCCATTGGGACACACTCTGTGCAGAGCGTTGGTGCTGCCTAAACAGTTTCATTGGCTATTGCGCACAATCCTGACGTCACACTCTGACACAGTATACCAGCAAACTGGCACATTTTGCCGACCTCAGAAGGATGACAGGCAGAGTCAACCCCCCTGGTATTAATTCAACAGCAAAGGGGATTTAACTCAGGATCACAGGAATTCTACACCACTTAAGCAAATAAGAGATGTATTAATTATGTCTTCTTGTTAATCTATACCCAGGGATGATAGGAGCAAGTAGGGCAGGATTTATGAAGGGCAAAAAATGTTGAATAAACAATTAAATTTATACGGTGCTTATATGGGACTAATTAACTCTACAGCACCTGAGCAGGCAGTTTAACTGTGGGCAATTACTCAATGAAAGTTGATGCAGGAAAAAAAATTAATGATTCTGCATTGAACCAAATAACTGTAAATATCTTCTTTTTCTGGTTTAGTTTTGTCTATTATCGGAATTCTTGGTAAATGTCCTTCCAATTGTGCTGCATATGGGCTCAATATAATGACAAAGTACTCTTTCAGTGCCGTTTTGTGAGGTTGTTCTAAAATTTTTTTTTAATTAGGTCGAAAACTGAGAACGACCCAGAGTCAGCTGGGCATAGCAGTAAGTCTTTACTATTGCCAAGGTAATGGCAAGTCTCGCACAAAGCATCACCATGTCTCACCTTTAATTCTCAGTATCGTGGAAATTATCTGGAGATAAATTTAGGGTAAGAAAAAAATATCTGGTGATAACATCAAGTTGCAAATTGAAGCATAAATCGAATCTCAAATCAAACTAAAGGCGGCACAGAAACTACACATAGATCATGATACTTGCAATCAAACAGAAGTGCACAATCAGCTTGCTGCACAGTAAAAGTCCCAAAAAGTGATCAAACCCACGTGGCGGTAAGATTATTTTAATTCATCACCACACCGAGAATTATCATTCATATCAATGAGTGGTAGTGTACTGCACAGCGCTATCACATCGTAGCGAATTGTATGTAGCTCTATGACAGCTGTAGGTTGTCAGGTAGCATATTTGCTGCCAGGAAACCTGTGATGTCTCATCGCAGCGAAATTGACTAAATACAGACAAATTGGAATCGGTGAGATGTTTTTGAGAAATTTGAGTCTACCCACTTAAAGGCTCCTCACGACTTGCTTAGGACAAAATTATTGGCAGTCAAAGGATGTATCTCTTTTAGAAGCCACTTACATCTCTTGTAAGTTCATCAATGTCGCCAGACCTTTACCAGGCATCTGCATGATTAGGCACTTTCTGTACCCCCCCCCTCCGCACGCCTCCTGGAAAAGGCAGGGAGGGTCAATTGCACCCCCCCGACCCACCCTCACCACACGTCGCCCTGCTCTGGCGTCCCAAGACTATGCCTTGATAAATAAATGTTTATCTGTGTCAATTGTTGCTTTTGTCCATCCTTCACAAGTGGAATTAATCTTCTTTTACTCTCAATGGCTTTTAGATATGTTTAGCTACTTGGATCACTTAACTACAGATCACTTGATGCCTCCGCATCTGAAAGGAGAATTTCCGATTGGTGAATCTGCTTCCTGCTTCTCCATTAAATGTTGGCCGCCCCTTATACAAACCCTCTCATAGACCTCCACTTACCTTGTACAGTTTACAGTAAAGCTCCATAGTTGTGGGTTCTGCATTTGCAAGTTCCACTTATTCCCGAATTGGTGAAGGTATACCGATTCCTAATTTGTGACCCACTGACCTCCAGTATTCAGGTTTGCGAGCCCCATCACCCTGTTCCAGCATCGCCCCCCTCCCACCACCAACCCACAACCAACAGACATGAGGCAGAGGTGCAGAGACATTGATACTGTACAGTACTGCATTTTTGGTTCTCGAAGCAGAAACACCTCGTTACGCCTCTTGACTCATTATCATGAATATCTAATTACCGTTAGTTATGGCCTTTGAATATATATGAGGAGGAACTTGATTCTGTGGGAAAGAGGCAGAAGAAAGTGATGAGTTTAAGAGGAAAAGTGCATTTGTTAGACAGGCTGGCTGCAGGAGCGAGCGCATCCACAGTGGCAGAATCATCCTCCAACACCAACACCATCATCCTCATCAAATGTCAATAAACACACTGTTAATATATACTGTGCTGTCATTCAGTTATTTTAATCAATGGCTTAAGCATTTGCCATTTCCCTCTATGTTTAGTCTGACCTGGGAACCTAACCCCTTTTTTACATTCATCCAAGGTATCCGTATTCACAAATTCTGCATTTATGAGCTATTCCAGGAACGCAGCCCTAGCGAATGTTAGAGGGCTGTGTATATTCCTGTTTTGTAATTTGAGAGCTTCTTTGGAGGATTTCAAAGGCATTAATCCTAACTTATAAACAATGAATATGAGAGTTGTCTTTCCGAAACAAAAATAACAATCTACGGGCGATATATATTTCTATATTTAGGAACTCATTTAGAACAAAAGGTGCAAAATAAAAAGATTGTATAAAGCGAAACATATTGTGATGTTTGTGGGGTAGATGGAGGAATTGTATAGGAAAGATAGGATCGTGTAGAGTTGCTTTGTCCGTGGACATGAAGGAGACATCTCCATGTAAACGAAGCGGAAGCTGTGAGCTTAAGCGTGACTTGTCACCACACGTGGGGCAGTGTTAATTAGATAGTGATTAAGGATAATTTCCCCTGTATGTAATTGACTCCTGTGACTTTTCCCTATTTTTTGTATTACAAACCAGCAATGATAGAATTACGTTTTGTAATGGCAACGGTAACGCAACGGCCGCCTGACCAAGTAGGCAAGGCAACGGCCTCCAAGGGTGATGGCGGTGAAGTCACGCCCCGAGGCTGATGATTGATGGCATGACGCAAGTAGGAGGAAGAAAAGCGTGAGAGATGCCACGTGAGTCAGAGATCTTGCTTTGCTCTCCTCTCAGCACAACGAAGGCTGTACGATTCTCATGTTCGTGCTGTATGAATTTGCAGCGGACTGAGCAAGACGCTAGCCATTCACTGTTTGGCTGAGCCATGAAGTGTGTATGTTTCTGAGGAGGGAAAAGTGTGCCTCGTGTCTGATCACAGGGTCTCTGAAATCGTCTCGTCGTGTGTGGCCATCGTTGTGAACAGACCGGTGCACAGAGAGGAACGGTCGGCATATTGCTCTGAGAATGAATACACCACGGGTTGAGCCCTGATGTTGAGTGCCGTCTCTGAATTCCTCCTGGTGTGTTTCCGCCGCAAGAGAGCGGCTCGGCGCCATTTGTGTGTGGTTTTCCCGCACGCTGATGGCGCGGTCTGATCATCAAGTCCTAAAAGATCACTTCAGACCCGAAGCAAAGTGCCGGAGAAAGGAAGAGATTTTTTCTTTTTCCCTGTCTGTTTTGTGTCTGAGTGTGAGGCGCCTCAAACAGAATTAGATTTAGATTACCTCATGTCTTGATTCATCCCATTATAACTGTTGATTTTTCTGGTACTAAATCATTATTATTTATTTGCTTGTGTCCGTGTATCTGTGTGGGTCGAGTACAACCCATGTGCCTCCGTCATTTGGCATGCCATTTCTTTCGCACGTGCCATAATTCTCGAGAATCTCGGCTATAACCTCCAAGGCCATCCTCCAGGTAGGGGAACCCACTGGACATGACAATATGTAGTCCAATGGTCCTATTTAGTCCAAGACTAATATAAATCTATATGCTGTCATATTCTAAGTCTGCAAAGCAAAATGCCACTCTGGCTCAAAGGCCAACATGGATGATCATACAAGGAACACACACACACACCACACACACACACACACACACACACACACACACACCACACACACACACACATCCTGGCCGAAAGGCAAAATCGCAAAGATCTTTCAAGGTCACTTGTTTTGATAAACGTCTTTTATCTAAATAAATAAATAAATAATCCAAACATCATGACAAATGAAAACACCTTCACTTAGTTCAGAAAACAAAGTACAAGTAAAACTTGTCCAAACAAAACTTGACCTTGACCCACAAGCCAAAATGCATGGTCTTCGAAGCAATAGCTTGCTGTTTTGCGTTCAGGCATCACCAGGAAGAGAACAATAACTTTAAAATAGATGGCTTTCAGGTAGCCCTGGATACTGTTTGACTGCACATTGCATGAAGGATACTTTAATGGTTCATTTGTATAACCGAACACGTCAAGCCGAAGGCACAATCGGTTGACTAATCAAGGAAAGGAAACAAGATGGGAGAACTCCTTCACCAAACTGAACTCTCAATTCCAGGAGATTGTGAGATCTCCCCTAAGAGGTCACAACAAAACAACCCTAATTGTCAAGGATGCAGGACATTGTCAAAGGTCGTTGTCCCCTTGGAAGATGAAGTCACAATCCATTCTCTAAGTCCGATACACAAATCACGGCCAAATTGACCGGAATGAGCAGATGGAGCGGAGCCCTGCATTTTTTACGAACAACTAGATATATGTAAGTAAAACATGTTCCTGCGAGTGGCAACAACAATCTGCATCTGCTTTCTCGCAGGAGTGTGCATGAGGCTCGAGTATAACGTGGTATTTATGGCTGTCCATGTGGCTGGACATCTGGTTTTCGACGTCCCTCATGCACGAATTTAGGAATACATTGGCCTGCACAGCACGAACCGAAACAGCACAAAATGAACGGCTTTGTGAGCGCAAATGGCATGGAAAACAAATTGCGTGCATTAAGGCAAGGTGTTCTTGTAAACAATGGATGCCTCACTAATTTGTCAACCTGTCCCGGCTCAGATAAACACAACCAAGTAGTACGATCTACCAGATATACCTATTTGTGTGATCCGATTGGGTTCGAAATCAGGGGTCGGTCCGAATCCAGGACAGGGTGCTTAAGAAGGAGAATGTTTTGCTCCGACAAAGATTAATACCCGAAACAACAGCTCCTCCTTGTTCCCAGGGGTTAGTGTATTCCTTCTGATGATTCCAACTCTTGTTCTAGTTACTCTGCTCATCGTGTGGATGGAGATTATGCATTCACCCTTGTTTGTCTGTTTTACTTGTGAAATCGAAGATTCCAAATGTATTGGTTGGTGGTTTGTTTTTCTGTTTGGTAGTCATCGAGTCGAAAAAAAAATTGAGATTTTTTTTCTACCCTTATTATCGTATTTCCGTCGATATGTGGGTAGTCGATCGAGTCGAAAAAAATTTTTTGAGATTTTTTTTCTACCCTTATTATCAGTATTTCCATCGATATGTTTGTCTGTCTGTCTGTCTGTTGGCTGCTCTTAGAGCACCCTTATTCTGGACTTTCCATCTGTCTGTCGCGATTTGGTCAAGCCGAGGGGCTAAACACTCAACCGATTCCAATGAAATTTGGTAGGTAGGACCAATATTCTTTTGCGAATCGTGTGCTTTCGAATATGGGACCCGGGCCCTAGCAACCGCATAGCAACGGCCTTTAAAGTGGTAAAAATCAAAAAAAAAAATCGAAAAAACGAAGCTTAGCTCGATTTATCAGCTGTGCGCAATCTATCTACTCCCTTCATGCCATTTGCAGCCCTAACAAAAAATATTTGTAGAGGAGAGAGGTTTGGCGAGACATGTCGAACATTTCAGAACGGTTAATTGCGAATATCTAAGAGAAGAGTCTGTTTTGATTGAAACTTGGGTGAAATGTGTACAATGTGGCTAGCATGACACAAAAATGAATGGTTGCATGCACACCTCCGTTGCTTAGGCCTAGGTCACATTTGCCACGGCGGCCGTGGGTCTCCAAAATCTACGGCCACTAGCAATTATAGGGCGGCCGCAGTATTTGCACGGTCACACAATTAGCAGTCACATGTTTTTATTTTTCGGGAGCCGCACGGCGTATTTAGGCCTGTCACATTTGCCACGGCAGCCTGGGGTCTCCAAAATCTACGGCCACGAGCAATTATACGGCGGCCGCAGTATTTCCACGTCACACATGTAGCAGTCAAATGTTTTTATTTTCGGGGAGCTGCACGCGATTATAAATTGTGGAGACGAAAACGTGTGGTTGCCGTACGGTCTTTGATTGATGTCGCACGGTGACCTTAGGGCGTTCCTGCGGGGGGCCGTAGAATTTTCAAGGCAGACGCAAGGTGACCGCAGGGGACCGCAGGGGGGCCCTAAGGCGAATGTGCGGCCAGACGGACGGTAACGAGTGGGTTTTTTTATTTTTACCATTTTTTTTTCGGCTTGTCGAATTGCTACGGCGAACGTAGAAATAAAAAAAGTATAACTCCGCGTTATAATTCCACGGCGACCTTACGGCCTGTAAAAGATAGCCACGGCGTAGGCCCCCTGAGGCCACCGGCAGAACTCTGCGGCCGCCAGCACGTTTCTGTCAATTCAGAGGGCGTACGGCCGCTGTATCCTCGCCGTAGAGCAAATGTGACTTAGGCCTTAGGTCTTAGAAATTGTGGAGACCGAAAACGTGGGGTTGCGTACGGTCTTTTGATTTGATGTTGCACGGTGACTAAGGGGGCCCTGCGGCGGCCATAGAATTTTCAAGGCAGGCGCAAGGTAGCCTCAAGGTGCCCGCAAGGCGACCGCAGGGGGCCTAAGGCGAACGTGCGGCACGACGGATGGTAACGAATGGTTAATTTTGTTGTTGTTTTTTTACCATTTCTTTTGTTTCGGCTGTCGAATTGCTACGGCGAACGTAGAAATGAAAAACGTATAACTCCGCGTTATAATTCCACGGCGACCTTACGGCCTGTAAATATAGCCAAACAGCTAGGGCCACCCTGAGGCCACGCAGAAACTCTGCGGCCGCCGCGCGTTTCTGTCAATTCAGAGGGCGTACGGCCGCCGTATCCTCGCCGTAGAGCAATGTGACTTAGGCCTTAGGTCTTAGAAATTGTGGAGACCGAAAACGTGGGTTGCCGTACGGTCTTTGATTTGATGTTGCACGGTGACCTTCAGGGGCCTGCGGCGGCCATAGAATTTTCAAGGCAGACGCAAGGTAGCCTCAAGGTGCCCGCAAGGCGACCGTAGGGGCCCTAAGCGAACGTTCGCGCAGACGGACGGTAACGAATGGTTAATTTTGTGTTTTTTTACCATTTCTTTGTTTCGGCTTGTCGAAATGCACGGCGAGTAGAAATGAAAAAACTTAGAACTCCGCGTTATAATTCCACGGCGACCTTACGGCCTGTAAAATATAGCCAAACAGCTAGAGGCCACCCTGAGGCCACTGCAGAAACTCTGCGGCCGCCGCACGTTTCTGTCAATTCAGAGGGCGTACGGCCGCCGTATCCTCGCCGTAGAACAAATGTGACTTAGGCTAAGCAACAGCTAAAATACTTTATCATATATCGTACACTTATTTTGGACTGTACAAAAAAATCAATACCTCCGAAACTGGACCTCCGAGGGACCTGTTTTTTTTGTGCCCAAGGAGAATGTCTTACAGCATCATATAAAAAAATAAAATCTTTAGCAAAAAGATAAATGGATTACCAGGGCTGCCATTTGTTAGAGTCTCTTTGGAAACATGCCTGAATTTCACAGGCGGTTTCTGGGCGCAAACTAAGGGCTGTGATAATCATATTTATTGTGCTAAATTGATTGATAGCATGTACATGAATATCGGCTAGTCGCGTCGGCAGCTTTCCATCTAGAGCGAGCAGCCATGTCGCCCGTCTTGTCTGTGTGTATGTCAGTTCGGTCAGTGCTCCGGTAATACAATGGCGATTTCGATGAAACTTGGTTGGTAGGTTCATACCATGACCTAGTTGTGTGCAAATGAGAACTGTTGCTATGGACCCATCCATTGCCTAGCAACGGACCTTTGAAATTTTCAAAAAAATCTCAAAATTATTTTTTCGAAATCAAAAATTGGGCCACAAGCGACGTGTGGGAGTAATTCAGCCATATTGTCAAAAATTTCCAGCGATCCTATGAAAACTTCGGAGAAGATAGACTTTCAATGAACCTGGTCGAAAACAATAAAAACAGAAGTTCGTTATATCTCAGAGACTATGAGTCAGATATACATGAAACTGGTATGTAGGTTCATGGTATGTCCTAGTTATGTGCGAGGAAGAACCGTTGCTATGGACTCCCTCCGTTTCCTGGCAACGGCCGAAAAACCTCTAAATATGTGGGTATTTTAACGAAAAAACCAAACTGCAGCATTAACCCTTGAGCTAGAATCATGAATTTTATTGTGCTTAATCCTCAGGTCATTCCCATCGAACGGGCCCATCGCATCATGTCTATTGGTAGGCGACTACCCATGTCCGCCTACCGGCTTGTTTGCTTCTGTCTGTGCTTGTCTGTATGTGTCTGTTTTGTCCAGTGCTCCGTTAATACAATGGCGATTCGATGAACTTGGTTGTGAGGTCATACCATGACCGAGTTGTGTGCAAATGAAAACCGTTGCTATGGACACCACCGTGCCTAGCACGACTTTGAAAATTTGAAAAATCATAACAAATATATTTTTCGAAAATCAAAAATCGGGCCACGAGCGACTGTGGGCAGTACATTCAACCATATTTGCATAAATTCCAGCCGGATCCTATGAAAACTGTCGGAGAAGATAGACTTTGAATGAAACCCTGGTCTAAAACAATAAAAAAACGATTCGTTATATCTCAGAGACATGAGTCAGATATACATGAAACTGTATGGTAGTGCATGGTATTTCCTATTATGTTGAGAAAGAACCGTTGCTATGGACCTCCGTTGCCTAGCAACGGCCGAAAACCTCTAATTGGGGTATTTTAACGAAAAAACGATCTGCAGCATAACCCTTGAAGCTAGAATCATGAATTTCTTGTGCTTAATCCTCAGGTCATTCCCCATCGAACTGGCCATCGCGTCAGGTTCTATTGGTAGTCACTACCCATGTCCGCCTACCGGCTTGTTCTTCTGTCTGTCAACCCCTACAGTCACATTTTTACTCCCATATTCACAAAACTTAACCACCTGATAGAAGTAGCCGCAAGCAACAATCCTCTTGTTTTTTTTAGAAGTTAATAGGTCAAATGTGAAAGGTCAAGGTCACGTAAATCGTCAATTTTCATTCGATTCACTTGAATCTCTATATTATACGAGCAAAGGTACCCGGCGTTGCCAGGCAATACTGGGTACCTTCTTCAGCCCTTCCTCCCTTCTCCACCCTTTGCCTCCTCCTACCACCCTTCCCTCCCTCCTCCCACCCATTCTCCAGACTCCCCTACCCTTCCTCTCCACTCTTTCCCCCTCCCCACTCTCTCCCCTTCTTCTCTCCCCTCTCCTCCATCTTCTCTCTCCTCCTGCAGTCCCTCTCATCCCTCTCCTCACCCCCCCCCCCAAAATCTTAAACAATGTCAGCAACAGTGGAAATCCACATAATATAAATGTGCTCAACACCTCAGCAATCCACCTTCTCTCCCCTCAACCCCCACTCTCCCGTCCACCTCTACACGCCACTCTCTCCTCTTCCCCTCCCCCCATTTCAAAGGCGTCGTATATATATATATTACAAAGCTTTCAAATTAGTTATGAATAACTCCCCCTTTTCCTCTCTCCCCTTCTCTCCCCACCACTCTCACCCTGCCCCTCCCTCATACTCCCCACATTCTTTCCCCGACGCGGAAGAATTTTCAAAGAGGCCCGATGTGGTATGCATCCATCTCACAAACAGCATGCAAGCCGTTCATTTTCCCCCAGTAAACAAGTAAAAAAAAAACACGTTTATTTTCCCCCAGATTTCTACAAATGTCATTCAGAACACTTTGTGGAACCTCTGAAAATGCAAACACACATTAAATAGACCTTACGAATAAGCAACCCCCAGTCCGAAAGCCACACATCTATTTATAGTTATACAAAATGCATTTTTGGTCAAGAAACATCTAATTTTGTCCGATTTTTGTCGGGATTTATTGAACGATGTCAGCGACAGTCAAAAACAAGAAAAAGAGCAATCAGAGGTTGCAGACCCTTGCCAGGACTTGTTTTGTGTGGTGTTT
>CM068962.1:88545640-88560857 GCA_035128595.1 Eptatretus atami | reverse complement strand
CAACTATTACAGCTTCATTGAAAAGAAATGATTTAAATGCTAGTCACTGCGCTAGACCTCAAGCCACTGTCCCAGAGGATTGCTATCCATGGTCTGCCAGATCTGGACTATATTTTCAGAGGTTTCACGAGGTTGCTCTGTACAGTGGGATCAATCAATCTGCCGTGGAAATTAGCCGTTTAAAACAAAAAAAATAAAAAATTTATAATGTTTGGGTGACCTTGTTCACACTGATTGCCAGTTTCCTGTACCATGTGACACATGCACAGCATATGAGCAGGCAAATATGGGCTGACAGATCGTGCAATGTATTGTTTGAGCTCGATTGAACTTTGCGATGTTCCGGATGGTCTGATTAAGCTGCAACTTCTTGTGGCATGAAAGTCAGTGATTTGAACGAATTTCATTTTATTTCAATTAACCTGGTGACACGGTGAAACACTGTCTTTTAAAATTAAAGGGATCCTCTATGATTGCAGCGACAGCCTGGCCACCTGTTATGCTATCAACAGATCAATTGATGTAAAAACCAGAAAAGCACTGGCGAGAATATTGCCTGAATAATTCAGGCCTGAGACAAAGAGGGATAAAAGAGCGAGCCATGAGAACGCACATTGACTGCAATGGAGAGCTTTCGACAACATGATGGAGATTGCTTGGAATAACATAAGAATAGAGTTTGGTGATTATGCAGGTGTAACCATTATGTTGAAAGCTCACATATGTCTATGGAGATGCTCATCTAATGGCTGGCATTCTTAAACCTCCATTATTTTTGGAAAACAAGCAGCAATCCAGTGTAGATGACTGGTCTAACCAATGATGATTGGAACTCAAGCCATTGAGAAGAGGAAGGATTTGACTGTTGTAACGCATGATGGATTCCTTAAACCTTGCTGGATTGCGAGTCAGGCTATTGTCGGTAGTCGCATGGATCTATTTTGCACCTTTTTGCGAGACTCCGGTATTGCTTGTTCTATTCACCCTCATTGTTTGCTCAAGCTGGTCACCTGACAATCTGCTTGGAAATCACCAGAATGAGGGTTACAAAAAGCCGCAAGCAGCAGATTTTAAAAGACGTGTCCCCTCATGCTTCGGACGTTGCAGAATCTGAGTGAGCTTGGAGAGCAAGCGCATCCCGTTCTCATGGAGACAAGACACAGATCGAAGTACAGAACGAGTATATGAGTGTATGAGTATGAATGGATCAGAAAAACATTGTTTGCGGAACAATATTTAGAATGCTAAACACAGATCTTTAGCATTCAGGCTTTCAAATGGCAGTCAGCTGTGCAGCCAATTGAAGTAAGGAAGTATCGGAGGAGAAATACCCAGACAGAACTGACATAAGGATGCCACAAATTTGGAGGAAGAGAATGAGTTGAGAGTTTCAGACTAGCATTGGAAAATGTTATTTCCTGGATCGTCTGAGTTAGGACCACACACTGTTCCAAGCTTTGTTGAAGGAACTGAGATGCCCTTTCGTTGGAGTTGCCCTCCATCTCAATTGAGACTCGGATGTGCTAGTCTGTTATGAGGGCAACTGCCTGTGACTCACAACTCAAGCCATCTATCTCCGATGGCAGGAGATGCCTTACAAAGGTCGATGGCAAGCACACGACGAGAATTGGATAAATTGTGCATGAGGAGAGAACAAACATTTCTTTGAAAAATACTCCAACGGAATAATTTTTTCGGTAGAGCGATTCAATAATCTGTTCACAGACCAGCTAGAATTTCTCAGGATGACTTGAAGACCCTGCAACGTCGCCCGTTCTCCTCACGAACCTTGCTTTCCGTTAACTTGTCATTGCTCTGTCAGAGCTCGGTGAGTTCAAACACTAGTGCATGAAAGCTGCTACCGTCAAACTCTGGACGCCTTACACCCGGGAATTCTCATTAGATGCTGCGCGTGGATTTGGAGAGTTGTGTATATATCTATCTTGTTTGTCCCTTATAGCAGTGATATTTCGCATTCAGTGCCTGCATCCTAGACAATGCGCTCAAATATTTAGTTGTTAATCTTAGCGATGCAGAGTACAGGGGTGCTGAGTATTTTTCCCGTGTGCGAATGGCATTTGTTGGTTTCAAGTGTTCATGTTCTGAGTAGTATTCGTATGGGGTGAGACTAATTGACGTGTTTATATAAATTTGTGTACTCTGAGCCGCAATTATTGTTTTTTCACATCCAGGCAGTTCGTGTTTTTTATAAAGCATTATGTGCGTGAATACAATATCTTCTGATAAATGTCTAATTTATCATGCAATTGTTGGTTTTTCGATGAAAGTTCAACTCTGAGTGATTTTTGTTATGCTGTTGAATTATAGAGCCTGTGCGTGTGATAGTCGTGTTGTCTGTTCATAAACATGTCGTCCCGCTCTCTCATTCTCTCTCTCCGTTTTATTCTCTGTCTCCGTTTCTCTCTCTCTCTCTATCTCTCTCTCTCTCTCTCTCCTCGTCATCTCATCTCGTCTCCCTCTCTGCTCTCTCTGCATGCTTGCGTCTTACCCCACATTACTACACAGTGCGGAGTATGTATTCCTCCACAGTCTCTCTGCTTCCCTCCCTCCCTCTCTCACGTATTCGGGTGTCTTGGACAATCGAATATGTTGTTTGTCATACTGGACGGGGTTTGTCGGCCGGGATGTTGCTCGGCAGGTTTGTTCCAGAGCGTGTTTTCTGGCAAGGTTGTCTCCGGGATGTCCAAGGGCTTTGTCTTCCGGGAATTGTCGTCTTGGGATGTAATGCTGTGCGCAGAATCTTGAAATGGTGTGATCGATGAACAGTGTGTGTGTATGCTCCGGACAGGGGCGCTTTGTCTCTGGACCTGTCCAAGTGAGCGATTATTTTTCTTTTCCTTCCCCGGCCCACTTGGGTGGAAGGTCTGTCTGTGTCTCCAGAATGTTTGTCATCGAATACAATTCGAGCCTGGAAGACGGGCAGGTATCATATCTACGCTCCACCCTTCGTGGTGTCTTTCCTTCCTTCATCATCACCTCACACTTGTCTTTCCCTTCCCCCACCCCTCTCGCTGCCCCCTCATCTCCTCTATTTTCTTCCCTCCCCCATCAGTATTCCCGTCGCGATATCCACGGTGTATCTTAATTGATGCCTGCACGCTAATATTTAAGTGTAAAGCGTCAAGTTAAACATGTATTTTATTTCCATATAGTTTAAGAGGTAACTATTGTCTTTTAAAATAATTGGTTTCAAATTGAAATTCATAACACACATCTTGAAGGAGATAACTTGTATCACCAGATGATGTCTGATAATTCTTTGGACGGACAGAGCCCCTGCAAAAATGCTTGGCTTTGTTGATATGTGCGTGCTATTCACCAAAGTTCTAGTACTTATTTCACATCAAGTTTTAACATCGATCTAACCATTTCATTCCCAAAAATGATGATAATTGAAATACGACACTTATTGACATCGGCTACCAAAGCTTAACACTCACATCCCACTTTAAATCTCTCAATTTTTAAAAACTAAGAATTCCTTTAAGAAATATTCTGAGTGTATTTATTCTCGAGCTCCAATTTTTTCACATAACTTTGCATCTAAGAAAAAAGGTTTTTTTTTTTCTAATATTTATTTAGTTACCACATGTACGGGTCTGATGGATGGTTCTAGATTTCAAGATGAGTTACAACACTTGCGCCTAGCTGTTTAGCCGGTTTCAATCATGATATTGCCAGCTATAAGATTTTTTCCCGTGTTCTAGAAGCACGCCCTGTGAGTCATCAATGTATGTGTCGTACAGGTGTAAGTTACTAATGAGTACTGTGCGTTAGGGATATCACTGGTTATCATCCAGATATAGCTTTCTATTGGTTGTGTCGTCCGCATATAGTATTGTAGATGGTCAGGAACGGAAGTGTTGGTGCTGTTCTCTTATAGGAAGATATTGTACAAAGAGAAGATAAAGCTTATGGCTGATAAACCATTTGATCTGAGGTGCTTCGACAAACTGATGCGATCATGGACAAAACGAGTATGGATCCTTCGGCAGAGAGCATAAGCATTAACATGATAACAATCATGCTATCTGCTCTGCCAACATGAGTCTGCTTCCCCTTCCACTTGAAAAAAATTGCGAATTTATCATTATAAGTCCCGACCCTCTTTGCTCATGGCTAACTTGATATAGCAAATCTCCTTCTTACACAAAAACATCCACTAATCACTGATCTAGCCAAGCGTAGTGAGTGTTTTAGCATCAGTTGGAGGACTAACTACACCGATTCTAATGAACTCAATCTCTGCCTGAGGATCACTGCATTGTTAGCGTGCTATTGCCTTTTCATATGGCATATGCAGTTGCTGAACCCAACAACATAAAGACCAATAAATTGAAATTAATCCGGTATCCTATTATAACAAATTGGTTAACCTACAGATATGTTGAGCAGTCCAGCACATGTATTCTCTCTCAAAACACATATTAGGCTTTGAGGCTAATTGCGTGTTTTCTTGCTATAACTTTGTTGATATCATCTCATCTATTACCTTATAGTATTTAGTTTCCTTATTGAGCCAGATTCATTCATATTCCACCCTTCGCTTCAAACATTTCGATACCAACATTAATTTATCAAGATCCCTACATTCCTCCACTCTTTTCTTTTATGTAAAAAAGTTCGAATTCACCCCAAACATAGCTGAAAACACTATTTGTAAAAAAAAGGGCTAATGAAGAAAAGAAGAAGAGGAAAAAACTGGCAAAAGCATTTCACCTCGTCCAACAAGGAACCTCTTTCACCGAGGTACCACTGCAGGAGGAATGTCTAAATTGGCCCTGAGTCATAAAATATCATTCTCGACCCCATTTCTTGATCGGCAAAATTCTTTAGGGAACATGCCAATCCTCATACTTCGTTTCTCCCGTACCTTGTAATGGCCGTTAGCTCCCGAGGAGTCATCGTCCCTCTATTATCTAGGTGTGTGCTTTAGGCTGGCAATGTCGGACACCTCACTCCTCCCCAACTTATGAAAAGCCAGTGAATGTCATACTTTTCTGATCGTTACATTCTTCCAGGTGCTGTTTACAATACTTTTCGGTAAATCATAAATATTCAATGTAAATCTGGTTAACATAAGAAGTATTAATCATAGAATGTTCTGTTCTCGTCGGACATTTGCTGTTCTCAACTCTCACGACACATATAATATCGGTATGATGTGCTGCTCAGTTAGATCCGGAACTTTTGTGTAATTAATATGATTATCCATTCGCTCGCCAGCACGTTTCGAACTCTTCCATACCCAGCTGTTGGTGGACAAGCGACTTGAGTCCGTATTATTTGGCCATGAAAAATCCACAAAGCACAAAGAAATCAATCCGATCAAACGGATTTCCTCGTCCCAACTAAGTATGCTTTTTCTGACTTCTTTTGTATTGCAGTATCTTGTTCTCCACTATTGAGGATGGAACACACAAAATTGCTGAAGCACTAAACAACCTCCATTTTGATATCCAGCATGATGCGAACTATCGTTCTTCGTACTGTGTCCTTGGATTAGACTAATTGTGTGTATATTAGTTAACTAGTTCCGAGCTTTTGTTTCACTAAGGCGATCTCTTTTCGAACTATAAATGACAGTACAGCACCTTTTCATATTTGATGAGGTATAGGTTTGCTAGAAAAAGATTCACAAAAATATAAAACATACTGAGATGATAAACATACAAAGAATAAATACAATTCTTCCGTCAAGAAAACTATCGCTAAACTATGATGCTGAAAAGTTTATGTTACTATACCTTTTATTCATTATTTCTTTGTATTATATCTATATCATATTCAAGATTAGTTACATATATATGATCACTACATGATATGATGAAATTATGTAAGAGTGTGATATGTACACTCTTAACTGGGCATACTAAAATTTACCTATTTTATTATGTTATTATTATCTCCTATGATACAATATATAACTTGCTCTTGTGTAGCAAAATCATTATCCAGTAGAAAAGAGTTTTAGACCACCTTAGTTGAGTTTTTTATCTCGAACTTAAGCAGCTTTTAACTATCTGCTCTAGTTTTACTCTGTAGACTTAAAGCATGTAAACATCATTATACAATTTGCACAAAAAAAGACGTACAACGACTTTTTGGTTGAACTATATGTAAATCTCAAGATTTATTAAACCTCATCAAGTAGCACTTTTGCCGATATACTGCTTCATAATAATGTAGGCATTTTACACCAATGATAAATTATTAACATGCTTTAAGAAAAATTCTCTCCAACATACTGCTCGCTAACTAAAGTAGCAATTGTGTGTGTGACACTTTCTGATTGAAGTTTTCCTTCGTTCACCCTTATCTGTCCAGTTATCTTCATGCAACCAGCCGATGGGTTTAAGTCTGAGATCAGACTTTTTGCTCTGGCCATTCTCACCTGATTTGAAGACAAAACAGTAGTGTTTATTCATCGTAACAGCTAGTTCCTTACATGAGCATGCTGTGAGTGAATGTTAATTCGTTAGTGTATTGCTGTAGGCGTTGACCCAAGAGAAATCCAACTGAGTGAGGCGTGGGATCCAAGCATAAGACCGAGGGGTATTGCATATTGAAGCTGCAAAGATGCTTGGGTTGCCTTTTGGGGCTTCAGCGGGTCAAGTCACGTCTGTGCAAATCACGACTTGTATCAGCAAAAGAGCCACCCAGATCATCTCCGCTTCTTTCCATGTGAAAACTAGTTGGACGTGTACACACCTCGGAACCATCGGTCCCTTCAACATGACTCGGAGATTCACAAACTGCATTGATGAACAAGATTTCAAATTTATTAATCAGTCATAAAACTTCCGTTGTCACTGTCACACTGATGTGCTTTATTCGCAGAAGCCTTTTTTTCTTTTTTGCCTCAATGGCTCATACTTCGACAGTTATCTGTCAACCTGCCAGCTCAAAGTCTTCTCTTCACAGTTTGAAACTGAGATTCCGACTTCGACCAGTGTTACTGTGCTTAAGCTGCTGTCCGAGCCAACTATCATGCAAGCTGTTGATCTCAGAAATTGTCTTTCTATTGTGTTGTTTTGGGTTCTGCAACTCTTCCTGTCCAGAGTTTCCTCCAGTTTCCAAGTGCCTTTTGTGGGGTGGAACTTACTCATGCACCTTGGCTTACGTTGCAATTTCTCAAGGAAACCTCCTTTGAACTGAAAATGTCTGTCTGTTTCCTCTTGTTTAAATGTCTTTTTCTCGCCATGATGAGAGCAATATACTACTTCCTGCGTGCAATATTGTCCAATTAATGCTTCAGAGGGTTAGCCAACAGTTGTCCAACACTGCTTTCTATACAGACAGAGGTTTGTTAACTAAGCAGACAAAAATTTATACACTGTAGGATTGTTTGCAATCATATTCAAGCTTAATTTACTCCATTGCTGCAGACAGATTGCAGTATCTAACAACATATGCAAGGTTAGAAACTACTCATAACTTATTCCTAAAGGCTTTTAACAACTCTGAAATTTGCATTATTTTTACTCAGTATTTTCGGTGACTCGACATCTCTTTTATTTTACGTCTGACAAGTGTTAGTGCTCTCAGCTAATATCCATTTAACTCTTTCACTGGACTAATCTAATTTCATAAAACTGGAAGATATGAGTTTGTTTCATAACTTCTGACTTCAGTTGTACTGGGTCAATGTGTCTCTGTGTGGTCTGTGTCTCTGTGTCTTGTCTCTTGTCTCTGCTCTCTGTCTCTATATATAATTTATTATTGTTAGGATTCAGAATATTCGGATCCTCCTGAGATGACATCCAAACAATAATTGTTTCTCTAGCAACATAATTTCAACTAAAAAGCAGATGTCGGATAGACCATCCCATGTTTGTGGGATTCAACTATCTGTCTGTTGAATGGAGTATCCGTATACCTTCTATATGGAATAGCCTTCTCTCCTCTTTATGAACAATCTATGCCACGAATCTCAATTAGCCCAATTGAGGTCATCCTCTCTCATTCCATCAGCAACATTGCTTGAGGATGGTCAATTTCTAAATTACACTATTGAACTCAGAGCATTGACTAAGCACACCTGGCTTTTCGATAGACGGTATTCATGATGATCAATAATACACTTAGTCATTCTATTCACGCCACCTACTTTTCATTCGACGTTTCGATACCCTTCTCTTTTCACTGACGCTGACGATCCAACATTTTTTCACTCGACGGCTCTTTGGCCCTAATTAGGCCAGTCATTAATCAAGAGATCTGGGTTACTCTCGTTTTATCTCGCTCTGATCGAGCGAAGATCCATTATCTATGAGGTGCGGTTGTCACTTGCGTCGGTTTGAACGAATCTGCGTATGCGCAATGGCACGTGATCTTGGTCAGATAGAGCTCGCTTGAGACTCTAGCCAAGGTCCGCTATAATAAGAGATCAAGATAGAGATACCGTTTTTCTCCGACCAACTTTCCCTGAGTTTTGTGACAGCTGCTCTAGGTTATCTCGGTAACATTTTAGTCCTCTTTCAGTGTTCTCGTTATCGTGTAGTCTGGTGACAGTCTTACCAAGTTCAGCCTGTCCGCTGTGTGACAGTTTTTGACATGTATAAAAACGTTCACAGCTGGTTCAGCTCCTCACTTGTACACCAGTGCTGACCGACACGTCCCACAGTGCCTACTGTGACTCGTAGGCGCTATCTTTCAGTCCTCACAGTGCGTCATCCAGTTCTTTCGATCCTTGTCTCACGAGTACTTCACTCAGTGCCTCACATAGTTATTTTACTAGTTTCTTCCCCTACTCAGTGTGTCCTCACAGCTGTTGGAGCTGCTCTGTTGGCTTCCTGACCAGTGGGTCACGGTTGGACATTCTGTGTTCTTCATACCTGATCATGTATGTGTCGTAAAAAATTCAGCCAGTAGTCGTTGCTTCACTCACCATTTAATCAGTTTGCTTACTTCCTTTACATTCCTGCAGGCTCAGCTATGTCACTTCATGCTCTCCTGCTTCGCGCTTCGGTTGACATCACTGTAACGCACCTCATTTATCAGCATTCTCAATCATGCACCTCCTGGATCCCTCACTACTCAATATATTCTCTCTTTTCGTGATAATACCTGGTGATGAACCCTCCCCTCCCACCTAAAGATTCTCAGAATTGCTCCTACCGCTTCCCCGATCACTACTCTTTGTTCACATGAACAGCAAATATGACGTGTTCGTGGCCGCCCCCTGGTTGGGCCCCCCCATCGCCTGCCCCAAAAAATAAAGGAAATACTATGCAGACTTCACATTGGTCATTAGTTCCTTGGAGACCGGCTATTTACACACTCACTCGATAATCTGGTATGTCGTCATCCACGATAGACACTGGGGTAACATTGTGAGCATTTTGTTGCAGAGCATTATGGTTGTCCCTATAGTCTAGTAATCGTTTTGCCTACTTCCAGCAGTTAAGTTCCCATGATGTACATCTTGATACTGCAGGATATCTATCAAACAGATGCCACTTTGCGAGAACATAGTTTACTATGATTTATAAGGTCTGATTACGAGCGCAGGCCTCTCTGTTCATTGATTCCTAAGGGGGGATTGTGTATTGTTTTACCTTCTGGGTGAAGCGCAGCGCTCCAGTATATAGTTTGTTATGCTCATGTCCTTTTTTAACGTACTATGTCACAGAAAGAAAGTCAGCCTCTCCTAATGTCATTGTCTAATGCAGTTTTAGCTGCGTCTGGCTGGCTTGATGTCACAATTCAAACATCTTGAACATGTCTCTCTATTGTTTCTCAGCGATGAGTATGCCAGTACACGAATTTATAGTATCATCTATCCGCTTAATCAGTTTGTCGCCTCTATTATCTGTACATTCATCACTGAATTCACTGATGAGCAAAGCAGAGCTATAGAAGAAAACCTAGGTACAAGAAACGGAAAAGTCCTCGTGGTGTTTATGTAACCTTGCATAGTCTATACTGACTTTCTTCATGCACCTCTCACTCTCGTACTTAGTTTATGATACTGGCACACGAGTCATCTTAAGTGTATGATAAACTTTTCGCCATCCTTTCGAAGTTTTGGCGTTGAATACATTATAATCATATGCGAGTGAGTGGCTGCTCATGAACTGTCTATTACAGATCACCCTTATTGTTATCAACGATAATCCTAAACAGTTTTATGATATGTTAAATTGCGTTTTATTTGGGATCGCTATAACGTACAATACTCAAAGTCCCTATTTAGAAGAGTCAATTCTCTCAATGATTACCGTCTTCTTCAAGCGTTTTCATTTCTCGATTACAGCTATTCACTACGCAAAGGTAACGGCAAGTTTCTGCGATTCCTGTTGATGCTTGTCTTCACTCGTGCTACAAATTGCTTTTTGCATAGTCCTGTTCTGTTAATTTTTTTTATGTGTCTGCCAACTAATGTTTTGTTCGAGCAGATGTCCCTTTATTTTCTCCACACAATCGCAAGATCCGCTTGTAAAAAGCTGGAAAGAAAAAATTAACTAATTTGGACAGATCTGAGACCGGAGTATTTCTGTGTAGTTGTCTGATATATTTCTGGGTACTCTGCGATCTGATGCTATTCGTTTCGTAGTAAGTAACATCTCTCGCCTAATGAGTATACAATAGTTCGTCTTTGAAGAGGCCGATGATGAGATCCATTAACCACCTAGTACTAGGTTGTTCTGTGTGTATTGTGTTGGTTCGTTGCTCGTGTTCCAGGGAACAAGAAAAAATAAATAAGCTAGTGAGTATGTGTGTATTAGTGCGCGATCGTGCTTGTACAACCTACTACAGAGATCCGATTTTTCTTTTTTTGAACGTAGATCATTCGAGTGTAATGTAGTTTTCTGTAAGTACGATGTTTCTCTCTTCAATCTCATGGTCGCTTAGACCTATGGAGAGTTATGTTAACGACCAAATGCAACACCTGACCGTTATAAATGCCACCTGTAATTTATTGTGCATCCCGGTTATCCTCAATGAGTGCAAACATGAACATTCCACAAACGTTCCCTCTATATGTTCAGGTCTTGTGTTGAATCCTTAAACAGTTTTTCAACCTGAGTATCGGGCACATTCAGTTTCCCCACTTCGTTAGTTGTCGTCAGCTTCTTATCCGACGATACTTGCATCAAAATGTCCGACTATTCTGTGATCGCGACTCTGCCGTGATTTTGTACTATATATTTGCTATGGTCACTGTCGTGAAAATGCTACATAAGCTAGAGTGCATTGCAGATCCAGAGACTACTAAGACAAGTAGCTCTTTTCTTGCCTTACTGTCAGACTGTGAAAATGTTGAGTTGCAGGTTCAGTTGATGTGTCCTTGCGATGGTTTGATGCTCTAGGCGCGTCGACAGGTTGTTTGCGCACGCTGTACGTGCTTGTTATTGTATATCATCCTGATTAACGACGTCGACGGCATGCATGTAATCGCTCTTTCTTCCCAAGGCGATCTAGTCCCCATCACGAAGTGTGCTGCATGTAATGTCCCTTTCAAAGCAATGCCGTTCAGGGTCTTAGCCTCGTAAGTTTTTTTAATTCCACGACTATCTCGTATCATTTAATGCAGAAGATTACTAACCCCTCCTTAAATCCGCTTATATCTTGGACTAAAGCAGCAAGCGACCTGTTCAGTCATATCGACCTTCTTGCCCCGTGTGATCGTTTATGTAACCTCTTATGTTCGTACTATAACATACCGTAGTCACTCCCTTCTATGTAACAAATATGTGTATATTCAGTCATCGACTTGTGGTGTAACATTCAACTATGTTCTTATCAACTGAAAAGAAGAAGATGAATGAATATGGTGATATCGGCTATCCATTCATCTATGCTCGGTTTAGCTCAGGACGTCTTTCTTGTCATCTGAAGATATTCCGGCCAGCATGAAGTTCTCCAACATGCGCATCAGACGGCTAAAAGGTTATCGAAGGCTCACGCTTAATGAGTAAGAAATGCAGCAGTTGCATATGTTGTTGAGAGCAGTGAGCATCCTCAGTCGTTCAGATTATATCTGTGTCGGAAATTCAGATCTACGACGTAGATCGTTTGCTCACAATCATTTAATAGTGGCCTCTCATTCTCTTCTTTTCGCTCCTCCAGCTCTGTGCTTTACTTTCCTCTCGTCCGCCTTCGTCGAGTACGCTCATCATCACACATAATAATCGTGAACTTCCAATACCACACTCATCTTGCTATTTGTTGAAGCCGATTGTGTGTCTCTCGAGCCTGTTTGCAGTGTGTAGGACGCGAATGACGCCATGCAATAATGCATAATTTTGTAATCAGAACAAGGCGGATTCGCGTCCAACATTTTGGGACATTCATTACGATCCGACTTTACTATTTTAAGCGAAGCGGTTTCTCCCCCCCCTCCGTGATACTGCTGGTCTGCTTCACACTATGCATTGTAGTTGTCAGAAGCAAGTCATATGCTCATTAGCTCTACTTTTACGTCTTTTTAATCTTATTCTCGTCTTTACAATATTTTTGATTTTGAATTCACCTTTTATATTCACCATCAGTATTTAATAGTTTTCTGTTTTATTTATTCTGTCATTTGAAAAATTTCCATTGTACGTATTCAAAGCTGTGCTATGATTTCCTTCCTTCCATTGATCAGGGAGTCGTTCCCAAACTAATAACCTGTCATAGTCGCCTGCACAAACGTGTAAACGCTGTCCGCCCATCTTAAATCAAATCGAAGATTAGTTGCGTGCTGCATAGCATCGCTGAGCTTCTTAGCTCGCTCCCCATATCAGTTATAGCCAACTGATCTCCAGTTAATAATTGCAATATATAGTCAGGATATGTTTACATCTGGATACTCGTGTTAACATGTATTAATGCGTATTTACCATTAACCCACTGAATCACACGTGCGTTTAATTGTGAGCGGTTGCCCCCAGTCCGTCTTCTGGAGAAATGTGATTCCTCGCTCATAAACACTCGGTAATCGCCGATTCGCCGTTAACTCATAGTAAATAGACTAATAGCACCCAAACCTGCAGGTTAATTTCATCTCTCATACGTACAGTCTTATATTCATTTACTGATTATTGGTGTATATGTACTAGTCTACTTATCTCCACTCATGTTATTATGTGTATATATTTATATTATAGTTTACAACTATGATGATAATGATATGCCAAACCCTTGCTGATGGCGCCTTGCGCAAAGTTCTGTAAAGTGAGGTTCGTCTTAGATTGTGCTATATCACCAAGTTTTCACAATGTAAATATTATCGAACTTTTTGCATTTTACCTTACTCAATCTTGTTGTGTATACATGTGATATATATGCTAGTCTTCGCTGACCGTATTTACGTCAGCATATTGTTTTCATTGCAGACGCTGTTTTAGGAGTAAGCCATCAAACCAGGCTATCTCGAAGGCCACCGTTAGACTGGGGGACGCATATTGGGCATGCAATGCCCACCCACCCAACTTGACTACGACTCACCGCATTTTTGCTATCCTGAGTTGCGCCCTCATTAGACCACCTCAAGTGATAAGGTGCCTTCCTCAGGGATGATCGCCCCACTGTAAACCTTCCTTGCTGTTTAAGATCACCTGTGTGAATATATGTATATTTGAATAATAAGCTCTTGATAAACCGCTCGATATATCCTTCTTATTGATAAAGATCAAGAGATATTATGAGCGTACGCTCCCCTCAGCGCATTCCCAGAGAGCAAATGTGGCATGAGCTATATAGTCCCACAGCACTCTCAAGCTAAAAGCATCATAACTGCAAAGAACCAATTCAGCGCAAGACGACAGACAACACAAGACCTCCACAGGTCTGTCGCCAGATTTGCCAGACATTCCAAGTCCTCTTTGCGAGTTCTAACCGTCTGACGAATCTCAAAGTTAGTTCACGCTCATTATCTTGTCCTCGTTAACTGTCTTTCTTTCACCTAACAAGTTTACTTGTGTTCCTGACCCCCCAGTTCGTTTTGTTTCAAAAATCGTGCTATTTGTGAGATTTCGTCGAACTTGTCTTACTGGGTGCTTGAGCATCCTTGAGGCTTGAGGCCACCTTTGTTCCCTCGGTGTACAATCGGTTTATTTGTTTTTTTCCCATTATCTTCAATTTCTATCTTTCCCACTTTCTTAACATCCCCCATCCCAACTAATCACTCTATTTCTTATTTATAATAAACAAAAAAAACGCTACCTTTCTCCGATTTTCTTCTTTCTTCATCTCCTCTTCTTCTTCCTCGATTTTCTCCATTACAACACTTCATGACCTATCTGTTGAAACTCTCTCAACATTAATTAATAACAAAACGATCTCTTATAATGCTTCATCTTCCTCTTTTCAAACATGTGTTCTCTTACTGTATCGAATGCACTACTCTTCTGCTATTTAAACAGACTCTCTCAATTCGACCTTTCCTTTCATACCTTGCACCTAAATCCATGTTACAGCGTTTCTTCTCTCCATTCTGCTGAATTCGCTTTATTGCATCCCTCAAGAAATGTGTTTAAGTCGATCTGACCGAAAACTTTACCCAGTTGCTATGATATTTCGCTTTCCATAACCATTCTTCTTTTTCAACTTCAGTGCCAACTCATCCTCTCACCCCTCACTCTCAAAGAACCATCCCACTCTTCTCCTCCCTCTCCTCTACCTCTCTCAAAAACTCCCCCTCACCTTTCTCCCCACATTCACCCCCTCACTCATCCTTCTCAAAGTTGCCCCCCTCCACCAGAAAGCTCCTCCTCACTGCCCTACTCACCTCATCTCTTCACTCCACCTCCTCAATTCCTAACCGCCTTCTCCCTCCTGTTGGCCGCTCTCTCTCCCAGTCACCAACAGATCCGTTTCTCCTCCTCATTCGCCCCTCCCCTTAGCTATTCTGATCCCACACTCTTTAAACCCTCCTACCCCCCTCTCTCCCTTGTCCCAACCCTCCTCCTTCCCTCACCCACTGACCCAAAGCCTGCCTCCCCCTACCATCATTAAGTAGGACCTACAGAATATCCGCGGCCTTCGCTCAAACTTTCAATTTCAGATCTTTCCATACAGGTTGCCAGTGACAAACCAGACATAATCTGCCTAACAGAAACTTTCCTCCCCGAGACGTGTCTGACTCCCAAGTATCTCTCCCTGGTTACTCCCTCCTCCAGTTTGACAGACCTGAGGCTCGCTCTGGTGGAGGAGTTGCTCTCTTCATCAAAGACTCTATTCCTCACTCTCCATGCACTGCCCTCAC
>CM068962.1:88520323-88524444 GCA_035128595.1 Eptatretus atami | reverse complement strand
ATATATATATATATATATATGTCTGCTCACTAGTGTACCAAATATCATGTTTTTTTGTGCCCTTGACACGAATCGTGTTTGTATATATATATATATATGTCCTTCCATCTTCAGATGCATGCTGTGGGCACGCTGTCCTCTCGTCACCATAGCAACGTGTCCATCCGAAGCTTCGAAATGTGCTTTTTAAGTGTGGTTAAGCTTCACGTGCGCTGGAGCAGGAAATGAATGGTTGCTTTTTGAGCACAATTATCGAAAATAGAAGAGCGGTTTATTTTTAGGATGTAATTTACGGCGTGCGTCACAGCGGAGGGGGAGGATGTATTTTCATCGGAATATGAATTATCACAGGAGCTTTGGAGCTCTCGGGGTTTGTTCATTTTCTTTACAGCAGCGTTCAATTCCACCCTTCCCCTCCCCCCACACCCCCCAGTGAGAAAGAAAAAGCATCTCTATGGTAACACGATGGCATCTAGGTAAGGCAGCAACGTGTGCCGCACTTACATGTACAGAGTGGAGTACCCCCCCCTCACCCTCCACCCCGTGAATAGAGAACCATAAGCACCCATCCCCCCCCCCATCCCCATGAGAATGAAATGAGCATATCGAAGGGAGCGTAATTGAATGGTCCCAATCGTTACAACGGGACTGTGTCACCAAGATAACGGCAGGATTCCCCCACCCCGGCAATTCCCCAAGGGCACATCTGACTGTCACAGCCTCACCTTTGTTACGCTATTGGCGCGAACATCGCTTCGTTCAACACATCACTCCGTGCTTCTCAAGGCCGACATGATTTTAACCTGGCTCTGCGAAGTCATGCTTGAGACCCCGACCGAGTTCTGTAAAAAACAAACTTTAAAAACGGTGTACGTGCTCATGATTCATTGCTTGATGCTCAGCATTTAAAAAGTGTACCGAAAAACAACCATAGGTTGACAACCATCGTGTCGGCTGATGAGCGTATTGAGACCTCCTCCTGCGCCGAAGTTGACAACAATGTTGACAACAACAACGATGTTGACCATTTGGTCTATGTTGACCTCAAAAATAATGAGCTAGTTGAATTCAGTGACCTGAATTATAAATCCTTTTCAAATTTCAAGTCAATCGGATGAAAGGGAACTAATTATGATATAGTATTATTATATGTTTATAAAAATGGTAATTATCATGAATAATTAATAACAACAATAATTACGAGTATTATCATTATGAATCATTATTTCTAACTACTCCTTATCGAATGGTACGATGAATGAAAAAGCGGTTTATTACCTCTGCCACCAAAAGGTGGACGAGGTTATGTTTTCACCCCTGTTTGTGTTTGTCTGTGTTTCTTTGTCTGAGCCGTTCTCGTCTGATATATAAACAAGAACTGCACTCGGTAGAGTGTATACCTCCGCCAGGCTGAGCAGTATACAGTTTGTATCCCACTGATAGGTCGAATCTGGATTCGGACCTGAACCAAAATCTAATCGGCTTGTTCTTGTCACCTACCAAACTCATCAACCTAGTTTTGTCATTACTCGTCCACAACTTTGTGAAATATTATGCTATAGATTGTTTTTGGCCTTATCTCTCAATGGTGAAGAATCACTTAAGTTTTTTTTATAATTCTCATATCCGGATTTGGATCTTCCCCAAAATCGAATCAATTTGTCCTTGTCACACACCCAACCTGTCTACGAAGTTTCATTCAAATCCATCCGTAACTTTTTGAAATATCGTGCACACAAACAAACAAGAAGAAGACGTCATGCACAGCACAATACTTGCAAAATCAATAAAACAAATTTGACCTCGAAAAAAAATAATTGGTGGTTGAATTCAATGACCCAATGTGCAACTCCTCTTCAAATTTCAAGTGAATCGGATGAAAATTGACAATTTTAGAAATCCGGCATATGCTGACTTTTTGGCCAATGTAGACCTCCAAAATAATTGACTAATTGAATTCAGTGACCTGAAATATAAATCCTCTTCAAATTTCAAGTCAATCGGATGAAAATTGAGGATTTTAGAAATACCACCCTAGTTGTTGACCTTGGGCCTATGCTGACCATTTTGTCGATGTTGACCTCAAAAATAATTGGCTAGTTGAACTCAGTGACCTGAAATATAAATCCTTTTCAAATTTCAAGTCAATCGGATGAAAATTGAAGATTTTAGAAATCTCATCTAAGTTGTTGACCTTTGGCTTGTGTTAACCTTTTGACCTCAAAAACAACAGGCTTCTTCCTTATGACAAACTCTTCCATGTGGTGAAGTTTCCTGAAGATCGGTTTAAAATTGTGACATGTAAGTGACAAACAGACAAACAGACAGAATAACAAAATCGACTGACCAATATACTTGGAAAATCTTCGATTTTGCAAGTAACAAACAAACAAGAAAAAGACGTCGTGCAGAGCACGGTACTTGCAAAATCCACCCTCCTCTCCAAAGGTTGCCATGGATACATCAAATTTTCCATTTCATTATGATTAAAATTGATTATTTTTCACATTGAAATTGATGATTTTAGAAGTTTGACCTTGAGTTGACCTTTGACCTTTTGACCTCAAAATAGTTGGTTTCCAAATTCAGTGACGGACTATGCAGTTGCTGTTTAATTTTCAGGTTAATTGGATAAAAATTGAAGATTTTTCAGCTGAACTTTGATGATTTTGAAAGTTTAACCTTGAGTTAACCTTTGATCTTTTCACCTAAAAAATAGTTGCTTTCAACATTCAGTGATACATCCATCGGGACCATACTCTGTGCAAAGCGTCCGTGCTTCCAAAGCAGTCTCCTTGGCTATTGGGCACAATCCTGGAAGGTCACCACTCTGACACAGTTTACCAGCAAGCCAGCACTCATTTTGCTGACCTCAGAAGGATGGCAGGCAGAGTCAACCCCACCTGGTATTAATTCAACAGCCGAGTGGGATTTGAAGTCAGGACCCTTGGATCCCAAGCCCACCGACCTTCACCATTAAGCCAACACCAGGTATACAAATTCAGTGAGAGATTGTGTTCATCCTATTCAACTTTCAAATTAATAGGATGTAAATTGATGACTGTTCAGTTGAAAACTGATGATTTTAGAAGTTTGAGCTCGAGTTGACCTTTGATCTTTTGACCTCAAAACTGTTGGTTTCCCAATCCAGTGACGCAACATGCAAATCTTGTTCAAATTTCAAGTCAACCGGATGAAAAATCACGACTTTAGAAATTTGACCTCAAGATGACCCTTGACCTTTGACATCAAAATCAATAGGCTTCTAAGTTAAGACTACCTCTACAGCTTGGTAAAGTTTCATGACGATCAATTTAGAATTGTGACCTGAAGGCGAGAGACAGAAAAACAAAGAGACGGAATAACAATCGACTGACCAATACACTTGGTCGATTTTTTCGATTTTTCGATTTTTGAAAATGTTTTCGAGAAAATGTTCGATTTTTCAAGTAACAAACAAGACAGACAGACAGACAGGCAATGCGTGAAAACATCACCTCCGCCCACCTTCAGTGGTGGAGGTAAAAACAGAGCGTTGTCTATATCTGTATGTCCTGTAACTAATCCGACACACTTGGACCGATTGACACCAACATTTCAGGGTATACTCAGGGAGTCCATAGTTGTCCGTGATATACACTAAAAAAATTGTTTTTTTCTTCAAATGTTTTTTGGTATTTTCCGTCGGTGTTTTTATTTGGGTGATTTCTTCATTGTGGTGTACCAGTGGGCTGAGGACACTCCTGCCTGGATGGCAGGGGTACCCACGAGTATACAGTATTATATGTTTAAGAAAGCACACCTGTCACCTTGTCACGACTGCAGTAAAAAAAAATCCCTAAAACAAACCTGGTTTTGTTGTGGTAGATTGGCAACTCGCAGAGCATGTGACCTCTCTTTGTGACGTAAACATCAAACCTTTAAATCGGACTTTGTCCTGGTATGGAGAATTTTGAAAAAAATATTTTGAGCTTCTGAAATATCCTGCCATTCTGTGGAAACCCATCAAGCAGGACGACCCAACATCACCCTGTTCCCCTTGATATATATAATATAAATATACATATTATATATATACACATATAACACATATATATATTATATATAATATATAGTATATT
>CM068962.1:88502823-88515323 GCA_035128595.1 Eptatretus atami | reverse complement strand
AGGAATGAAGGCATTATGGTATGCATAATTTTTTGCTCCTAGAAGAGTAGAACATAGAGGACAAAAAGGTGAACATATATAAAATGGGTTGAATGTAAAACAGGTGGGATAATATATATAAATATATATATATATATATTATATATATATAAATATATTATATATATATATATATAACTATAACATGTAAAATATTATAAGTGTATATAAATGGATATATTGTTCAGGTCGGGATTCAAATACAGACGAGGTCCACAGGGTGGTCGCTGGACCCACCACTCTTCACTCTAACCTGAGGCCACGGCCATGGATAACTCCATTGCCCGGCAGGTGTTAGCAACCGCGGATGCCATTTGAGTAACTTTGTCTTAAAGGGTCCTCTGCCTATTACATTTTGTTACCTGTTGGTGACCTAATGATCTCAACCAAGGTCTGCTCCCCAACGCGCCACCGAGTAACTTATTACGGCCAAGCAAAACCGTGAGATCAGTGTTACACAATGGGGCAAAAACAAAGTTCGATTGTTTTTTTGGATTTTTTTTTTTTTTTTTAATCGCTCTATAGTGCCTAAGTCTTTGTAGCTGTGTGAAAGGTAATATTATATGATCCCTGACCTCATTCCTTCGTGGGTGTAGGGAAGTGCTTTAGGCTCCACAACAAAAAATTGATTTCGTCAAAATGGTTTTTTGAAAAAAAAAAAATAATATATATATATATATATAATATATATATAAATATTATAATATATATATTGGGTCAAATGGTCAAAATAGTACATAATAATGTACTATCTCGGGTCCCACCAGACTCCCCGGAATCGCAGGCTGTCGCACACGGATAATTCCGTGACGCGGTGGGTTGCTAACCGACCGTGAGTGCCAATAACTCAACCACTTGACTTATGGTCCTCCGTCTACAGTTTATCCAGTTTCCTAAAAATAATCACGTGATCTAATTATCGGGGACACGCCTCTGTACGCCTTGTCTGAACCTGATCACTTCACTGGATCAGATGCACCGAGCGACACTGCCAAGGACATACCGGCTAAAAGGAACGGATCGTTGGGAATAAAGTCCCGGCAAGCTAGGATACGGACCATGCTGGATCAATGAATGAAAAGACAAAAACGAGATGGAACGATTTTCAAAAGTAATTTATTACAGGCAGGCGAGGAAAAATATGTGCACAGTGAAAGTAGTTTTTGTTGTGTGTAAGTAGAGATAGGAAGAAATGTGAGGTGCGACAATAAAACAAGCAACTTACAAAAGCAAACACAGAGCAGAGTTATCCCGATATACCTTCTGCAATCTTAACTTAAGTGAGGACAGGCGCCATGACACACACACACACACACACACACACACACACACACACAACACACACACACACACACGACAGAAGAGTTAATGAGAAGAAAAAGGAGAGGAGATGAGGCTAACGGTCTTGTAATACCTTGCACGATTGATAACCGGGCCACTCAGTATGTTTTGGCGGGATGCTCCGCTGGACGATCCCTCCCTAACAGTTCGCGCATCATCTCCCTCATCTCAACATCAACATCTCAAACAAAGTTATCTCAACATCATCGAACTTCCGGTCCGTGCCCCAGCTACCGGCCGAGGGTCGTGTCAGTTCCGCATGCCCTCCTGGGCACCCCCTGGCGAGCCGTGGTAGCGCTGGTCAATGTGCTTGCTTTGTCCATATGCCATGCGACCCGAGTGATCCAGGCCATACAGCACGCCTCTGCTTGGCAGCAACCTCGCTGGGCGGATGGGCGAGAAGATGTCTGCCATCCGTGGAAGACACCCGTGGCCGTGGTGGTGAGCGAAGACCGACGGCAAGATGTTATTTTAAACTCATGCGCAGACCTGAATGAAGAGATGCGCTATGCATGCCCCATACAGTGCGCGCGGATCCACCACCGTACAAGCGGTTATTTATTACAAGCTGCGCCTGTGTCTGCCATCGTGCTTGTGGTTATCACAGGCGGTATTTGTGCACGGTGCCAACCCCAAGCCGCACCATGAATTGAAGGAAAAGATTGGATTATTAGATGTAGATTCAGGTTGAAAAGAGTATAGATACTGTATAAGTATTAGATGGAGATTTGGATTGAAAAGGGGATAGATATAATTATTAGATGCAGAAAGGGTTGAAAAGTACGCACCGTGTGCGTCCTGTACGGCGGGGACGAGGTTGTTTGGTTCTACTGTCGGCCTCCAACGCCACATCCTCGCACCTGTCCCATCATGTTGTTGATGCTTGTGCTCTCCTGAACAGTGGGTGGAGATTATCGCTGTGTTGCACGTGTTCCGTGCAGCTTAGTGGTCGTGGTGGTCTGCTTTTCTATCCCCCCGGGCACGGCATGTGCTCTCGATGTTTGTGCTGACTTTTGCGAAGATGTATTCTTACAGTGGAGGGCGTGGCCACGGGTTTCACAGGCAGCCATTGCTTGGATTTATCTCAGGAATAAGAGAAAAAGAGTAGGAATGAATTTACAGATATAATCAGACCTAACTTTGAGATTCACACAACACCCTTTGTCCCATTTGACCCATTAGACATGAGCGAAGGGTCTATCTATACGTATATTAATGAAATAACTGTCTGGGGACTACTGAATGATGGCTGCAATTGCCTTGGAAGGATGCGGTTCCCAGAACCGCAACACTACCCCCCTCCCTTTTGCTAGATCGACCCGAGTCATTAACATTCATGCGGCATCTAGGTGTAGTTTCCCCTCGTATGTTTTACCTATGGATCCCTGAGTGCAACATTTCAAATACATGTCCCAAAAATAATAAACCTCGTGTGTTGCGTATCTAAACTAGCAGACTCATACGGACATCCTTATCTACTAATTTCGGAATTGAACTAAACAACAGGTGGGTCATGACTATATACATTTCTAATATTTACATTACTCATGGCCCAGGACCTGTGACTGAAGGGAAGAAAACACAAGTAAATGAAACATTTGTGGATGAGTGCAGCAGCAGGTGATCACAGAGCCTGACGTCTTCCAGGCCCTAAATTCTCCTTGTGTTTTGTTTGTTTGTTTTTTCCTGCTGATGGAGGCAACCTCACCGTAACACTGCAAGCCACACACTGTCTCACAGTCCATTTGAACTGGCCTTATCAAAAAAACTGTCCGGGCTGTGCAAATACAGTCCCCGGTAATGCGGCTGCCTGCATGGCAGTCCCTGCAAACACTTTCCAACAGATGGTCCTGGTGCACATGACAAGGTTCAGTGATATGGCAAGGCATGGTAAGTGAAAAGTCCAAGCAAAGGAAAATAAAAAAAGGCCATGGCAAGGTATGGCAAGTGGAGTCAAAGCAAAGGCATGGCAAATGCAGACCAGATAAGGTGCAATAGGTCGGCATATGAAGCTGGCCAGCCTCGGTGTGGTCTGGTGGAGTTGTGGAGGGAGTGTGGTGGCATTGGCCGGTCCGAAGACGGGTTCGGTCCTGCCCTACGGTCTCCGCCCATCCTATTGGCTATGCCTGTCATTGTCCATACCCACCCCCTTTAGGTTATAACAAAAAAATGAGATTTCGAATTTTTTATATATTTTTTACAAATATATGTATCCCTAACCCTGTAATCGTCTGTGTTCGGCTAACCTGTCCTAACCATCTATTCCCAATCTCCAAGGTCCCTTTAACGAGGATTGAGAAAGAGCTGAGTAAACCTGTCCAAAGGTCCAATGCAGCGTCAGAATAACTCCCATGGGCCTCAACATTTCCACGATGAGTCCAGTGGCCTACAACCAGTGAAGGGATGGATGGTATGAAGGGGTACACACATTCTATCTACCCTATCACTTATTAAACTTTAGACTATCCCCAGGGCTCTTCAACACGCCTGTCTCTTTGAACTATCAGTTCTAGCAACCACAATTCCCGTCGACTGTGTTGGTGTTCATTATTAATTTGGGCCTGGCCCGCAAATTTTCCTCCATGCTCTTGCACAATTTCGTGGCTGAGCAGCGTGGCTCCATTGGCAGGTCTCCCCATCTGCCGAACTCATTCTTCAGCACCCCCCGGTCACTGAGGCTGTCTCCGAGCCTACCTACTACTCACTAACGTGGGGATTGCCCTCACCGGCATTTCTACCTCGATGCCCACATGACATTTTGGCGCTCCGGGTCCCTTTTCCCTGGGTACCCGTGCCCATTACATATTCTAAATCCTCGGTCCCTTGGACCCACGGCCTACACTGGCCGATATCTTCTGTGCCCGGGGTGCCCTCTACGTAATACTCATATTTCACAAGCCACGCTCCCAGCTGGTTATCGTCTCCTGCACCCTGCAAAATGTTTTGTGCCGTCGTTCAACACCAACCACAAAACGACATCCTTTTTGTTAATTTGACTATCCCGCTAACTAATATTACACTAACCCCGGGTTCCCTTGGGTGGGACTCACCCCCCAATCATTCCTTTGCACCATGCATTCCACACTCACTCCATTTACATTGGGCCCGCTGACCCACATTCACTCATCATTTTCTTCACTCACGCCGACACTCCACTAACTACGTTCCACAAAGTAACTTGTGCTCCCCGTCATCCCTACTCTAATGCACATTCCATTTAACTCTATCACTAAGCTACATCCGTGCCGCGCGTCTCGTGAGCACCACTCGTGTTGCCAGCACATCGGGCCTCGTACATGGGCTCCCATGGAGAAATATTTTTTCCAAATTCATTTAATCCCTCTGTTCGTTTCCGTTTTAGCCATCTGTGATCCGGTAATGTATCCGGCGCAGAGCGTTTCGAACGCCGGCTCCCCTGAAGCCATTAGCACATCGAGCAATGATCTGTGCTTGGGGGGTTTGCAAAGCGCAGACCACGTACACTCTTTCACCTCACACGCAGAGTCCCGCAGAGCCGGCGTGGTTTCCAAAATAACTTTATCCTGCTCAGGAGGCTCGACCCTCCCGTCCGTTACACTAACCGCGACTCCCATCTGGGTCGATGCGTATCCCGTTCTCTCACGTGTACTCACCCATGCCATGTTATTTGTGCTTCACACATACAATCATACAGGGGGCTTGTGTTACTCCAAGAGATCCCAGGGCCTCTCCCCCCCTAAAAAAACTCTGCATGCATTCTTACACATAATGCAACCGTACCACCTCACACAGACTTACTGGACTCACCTGGTCACGGTCTGCTTCGAGGGAGCATATCGTCTCCCTTTGTTCCTGAGGGAGGTTATCCTGACTCTTACTTCGGGTCTCAAAACATTCAACAAGTTCAATGTTAACATCCATCACCATTTCTCTTTGTGTTTGCTCCTCTTTTACTTTATGTAATTAGTCCTTCACCCATTCCATGTCTCTTTGTGTCTCTGTTACCTCATTTAATTCCTCCTTTACGGCCCCCAATTCCTGATCTTTCATCTCTACCTGTCTGAGTTTATATATTTCTCTCTTAACCGCCATTGTTTTATTCGTCACGTCTACCTTACCCGTCTTCATCGTGGTACAAACACCTTGCACATTTTCCCTCAACCCGGTCATTTCCTTACGAACTGTACTGATCTCATTTGTAAAATTTTGTTCCATGTTATTCATCTTGCCCTTTACCTTTTCCAGCTCTGCCTTTATTTCCGCCTTTACCTCTGCCTGACCCGCCCTCATTTCATCCCTCAGTGTTTGCATATCATTCCTCTGTTGGTTTCGTCCCAGTTCCATCATTTGTTTCAATATTTCCATAAACTGGTTCATGTCCAGTGGCTTTGTCGAAGCTGATCTGCTATGATCAGGTGTGGATCCCATGGGATGGCTTTGTCCTCCATGAGGGGAATTTGATGGTGGGGGTCCCCAAGCATAGTCATAGTCGCAGTTGCCCCCATTACCTCTGTATATGGCTGCAGGGAATTATCTCCTCAAAGCTGTTGTCCTGGCCATGGAGTCCTCCAACATTGTTGTTTCAAAACCCACGAAAGCAGCTCATCTTGGTCCACCATGGTCCGTACCAATAATTAAATAAATTTGTATCCTCCCTTCCTCTTAATTTCGGGGGGGGGGGGGGAGGGGGGGGTAGGAGGGTGCGTTAAGCACACCCAGTTCGAATCCCATTCCAGACACAACATTTTTAGGCTTCGTACCACTCCTGACACCAGCCTTTTAGGCTTTGTACCACTCCTGACACAAAACTTTTCAGGCTTCGTACCACTCCTGACACAAAACTTTTCAGGCTTCGTACCACTCCTGACACAAAACTGTTGCGGGCCGGGGGTCTGGGTGAGAGGACCACTCGGGGGAAGCTATCTCGGGTTCCCACCAAACTCCCCAGAATTGCAGGCCGTCACATAAGGAGAATTCCATAAGTCGCTAACCGACCGTGAATGCCAATAACTCAACGACGTGACTTAGGGTCCTCAGTCTACAGTTTATCCGGTTACCTAAAAATAATCACATGATCTAATTACTAGGGGACATGCCCTCGGTACGCATTTTCCAAACCAGATCACTTTACCAGATCAGATGCAGCCGAGCAACACTGCCAAGGACGTACCGGCTAAAATAAACGGATCGTTGGGAATAAAGTCCCGGCAAGGCTAGGATACGGACCATGCCAGATCAATGAAGGAAAAGAAAAAAACGAGCTGGGAACATTTCCCAAAAGGATTTATTACAGGCAGGCGAGAAAAATATGTGGCACAGTGAATGTAGTTTATTGTTGTGTGTGAGTAGAGATAGCAAGAAATGTGAGGTGCGACATAAAACAAGCAACTTACAAAAGTAGAAACAGAGCAGAGTTATCCTGATATACCTTCTGCAATCTTACTTAAGTGAGGCAGGTGCCATGACACCACACACACACACACCACACACACACACACACACACACACACACAACACACACAACACACAAAACTGATGAAGAAAAATTAATGAGAATTAATGAGATATATATATATATATATATGTAGAGCCTGGTGTTGGCGCAGTGGTTAGGGCAGCGGCTTGGGATCCAAAGGTCCTGATTCAAGCCCCGTTGGGCACTGAATTAATCACCAGGGGGTTGACTCAGCCTGTCATCCTTCGGAGTCGGCAAATGAGTACCAGTGTACTGGGCCGGTGTATACCCGGTTAAAATAGGTGTACCATATCCTGTGTCATAAGAGGCGACAGGGTTGCGTCAGGAAGGGCATCCGGGTAAAACATGTGCCAATCACTATGCGGATCATATGGATGATCCGCTGTGGCGACCCTAACGGAGCAGCCGAAAGAAGAAGAAGAAGAAGAAGATATATACATACGTATATATACATATAATTATAGATATACATATACATATACATATACATACATAATGTGTATATATATACATGTATATGTATATATATATATATATATATATATATATATATATATATATATATATATATATATATATATATTATATACTGAACAAAATATATATAAAACGCACCAACCTAAATATCTAAGTCAAGATTGCCATTATGGGAAAATGGTCAAACCGAGTGATATGTTTGAGCAATGGTTCCTTTGTTTTGCTCAAGACAGATGTTCCCATTGAAATTGAACACTCTGAGTGTGTGGACTCAACGTTGAGTAATCCTTCCCATGAGCACCATGGGGCTTGACAGAGTGATGGTCACTGAGCGTCACCAGGACACAAACACTCCCTATAGCTTGCCCTATAAAAGGCCTCCCCAAAATGTGGATGGTGCCAAATGTCAACATGCCACAGATGTCACAATCTTGAGGGAGCGCGCCATTGGCATGCTGAATGCTGGGACGTCAGTACGGGCCGTTGCAGCACACTTCAATGTCCACACTCCACCATTAGCCGCCTGAAACGCGCCTCAGAGAGACTGGAAGACCGTGAACTGCCCACATGCCCGGCGACCACGTGTGACCACGCGGTCAGGATCGTCACATGAGGCTGCAACATCTCCGGGATCGACTCCGACGGCACGAGGACTGCCGATGAGACTGTCGGGCTGCATAACAGGCGCATTTCAGCCCAGACGGTGCGTAACGCTTGAGGGAGGCCAACCTCCGAGCCCGCCGACCACACCGGGACTCGACTTCACTGCAGTCCGGTGTCAGACCCGACTGAACTGGGCCAATGTTCACTTGCGTGGACCCTCGGACGATGGAGAGAGTGCTGTCACCGATGAGTCGCGTTCCAGCTGTATCGGCTGATGGCAGACTCCGCGTCTGGCGTCGGGCTGGGGCGCGTACACTGACGCCAATGTCCTTCGTCGGGTGTCACACGGTGGTGCCAGTGTTATGGTGTGGGCAGGCATATGCCATGGAGAGCGCACTCGGCTTCATTTCATTGAAGGCAACTTGAACGGGCAGCGGTACAGGGACGAGATACTCAGACCATCGTAGTGCCGTTTGTGCGCCTTCACCATGTGACGTTTAGCAACGACAATGCTCGCCCCCATGTTGCCAGGATCTGCATGGACTTCCTCGGTGAGGAGGACATTGATGTCCTCGACTGCCTCCATATTCTCCCGACATGTAGCCCATCGAGCACTTTGGGACGTTCTTGATCGACGCGTACGACAAGTTACGCAGTCCCAGAGAACGTCCGCCAGCTCCGTGTGGCTCTCCAGGAGGAATGGGAAAACATCCTCAGGCCACCATCGATAATCTGGTGATGTCCATGCGCCGGAGATGCACCGCTCTGCGGCGACGCCAACGGTGGAGACACCCGCTACTGACTGTGGTCATCTGACAGTGAACACTCGGTTGTGTCGGCTGTTGTAGCGCAAAGACTGTCGCAGAATTCTCAAGGAACTCTTTGAAATTTAATGCTCAATTGTCATGGATTCTATAACCAAATTGTTGTGAAGTTTAGTATTAATGAGTTCGAGGTAAAATAGTAACAATCGCTTGGTGCGTTTATATTTTTGCGCTTGGTGCGTTTATATTTTTGTTCAGTATATATATATGTTATATATTATATATATTATATATATATATTATATATAAATGTATATGTTGTTACAGATTTCCGCCAGCCGGCATACGGGCGGACGCCTTTAGCTATAACCCGCGCTCAGACGATAGAGGCAATCTAGTCGCAGCTTTCGGAACAACGCCGAAATCTCGCTACGGTGTGTTTTTAATGCACACACACAGCCTAGTCAACACTCTACCCACTCTACAGGGTCCGATCGCCGAATGGTTGATTTACCTTATTAATCGCGCGGCAGACTACCGAGAGGCTGTACCTCACGGGCGCTCGAGAAACGAGCCGCTTAAGCAGCTCGCTCCGTTTTGGGATAACGAGAGAGAGGAAAGCACCGTTGGATCCGATTCTATTATCGGCTATTAAAGAGCCAGTATTATGTCGAATGCAATACGGCAGTTCAAAAGAAAGACGGCAACGAACCGAAGAAGGACATTTATTTATAAAACGACACATTGCATCATGCATGCGACCAATGCACGTTTGCAATCATAAGTAATGAACAAACAATGCACGTATGGGACAAACATGAGCAAGAAGAACTACAACCGTTTATTTATTATGTACAATTACTTATCAACAGGTCTACTTAAGGACATGGCGCACGACGTCAAAGAGAAAGGCAAGGGGTAGACTGGACCCGTAGGCCTTTATAATCACGGAGCTGTGAGAGCAAAAAGCTCCGAGAGCGCGTGCTGGCTACCTTGCCTGGAGACGACTCGATGGGTCTTCGACGGGGCCCGCCGACTGCACACCCATGCCTTCAACGGCGTGATCCGGCTCCACATACTTCCACGACCCTCCGCAGCTCCCGACAGACTCCGGACTCCAACGTGACTGCCACCGACTGACTACTCAAACACTACCCACTACGACAGACTCCACCACCCTCTCCTCAACTCTTTCCCTCTCCTCACTCAACAACCACTCTTGTAGATATCATGGCGCTTTGCCCCTCCTTCGCGGCGCGCGGGGGGGGGGGGGGGGGAACATTCCAACAGAGATCGGCTGGATGAGTTGTTTTTCCCACCGTAACTATTGTTACCCGATCTGAGGGAAATTGGGCGGGATCTTTACAGTTCGAAGGGAACTTGTAAAGTGAATACTTTTAACCGTCGCTTTCCGAGGGAGTGATGGAGTGTTGTGTCTTTGTGCGGAGATGTCTGCGATGTGGAGATTTGGTTTGTGGTTGTTGTGGCTGGCGCTGGTGTGGATGGTGTGGTTGTTGAGATGCGGTCGTGAGAGGTGGTTGATATGGTTGTGGTGGTTGTTGCAAAATAAATAGCCAAAAGAATATTACCTCAAAGATCACAGCCCGGTACACTAATAAATCCCTCTAGACCTCGGTGGGGAATCTATCTGACACAGACTTATCGACAGAACTTATCTCTGGAACTGAATGGTGTTCTGTGAATTTACAACATAACACTACCCCCTCCCTTTACAGACTCGTCCAGTTCAAATTTTGTGTGCTTTCATGTGTAAGTTCTCCCTAGTACGATTTACCTTCGGATCCCTGAGTGCGACATTTGGTGTATCCGTGTCCCAAAGTAAATACCTACGGGCTGAGTAACTAACTAAACAAACTCACTGATGCAGACGACTTAAATAAATTCGGGCTAGACAACATGCAGGGGAGCAAACCATGCACAATTTACCTTAATTAAATTACATAACCATGCCCAGGACTGATGGACTCTGTGGAAAGAGAAGGCATGGCAAAATATCAAGTTTTTCAGGGTGAGCGCTCCAGCTGAAGGTCGGATGTCTTCGGGGCTGTAAAAAGGCCCATTGTCTGTCACAAAACCTTTTCATGTCTTCAGCTGCTGGACAACTCACCCCAACCCGCATGCCACATGCACCACCACGGCCATTTTTCAAGCAGGGAGCCAGGCTGCTCAAATGCAGTCTTGGCTCATGAAACAATTGCAGGTTTGAAACAAGCCGACACGGGCTGCACCAATGCAGCCCCCATGTCGGCTGCCTACAGGCAGTCCCTGCAGCTCGGGCGATAATCCTGGCGCACATGGTGGATAATGGGGAAGCAAAACAAGGGCTAGCAGGCATGGGTCAAGCAGAGGCAGGCAGACAAGATGCAGGCCGGCACAGGCCGTTGTAGCAAAACAGGCCGGCATATGAAGCTGGCCGGCCTCTGTCTCGTCTGGAGGTTGGTGGAGGGAGTGCGGTGTGCCGGCCGGTCTGAAGGCGGGCTCGGACCTACCCTACTGTCTCCTCCCAACCTATCGCCTTTGCCTGTCTCTGTCCATCACCCATCCTTTAGTTTGCATAACACAAATAATTTAGCCCATCTTATTTTTTTGTTTTATTTATTTTTATTTCCCCTATTAAAATCGCTCCCTAACCCCTTTAGGTCTCTGTCCGGCTATCCTATCGTGTCTCCTAGCCTACTCCAACCCCTATGTTCCTTCCTGGAGGGGATAAGGGAGAGCTAGCGTCCTGTCTCGAGGCCCAATTAGCTCAGAATGGCCTCCTCAGATCTCAGCGATCTAACCCAAAGTGGGTCCAGCGGCCCACAACGAGAGCGAAGGATGGATGGTGCGGAGGGTACACTTCTCTATCTACCCTAAATTAACCTTAAACTAACCAGGGCTTTCAACAACCGCCTCTCCTTAATCTATTGTTATACAACCAAGATTCCCGTCGCCTGTGTTGGGCCCTCTCAATTTTGGGCCTTCCCTCAAATTTTCGTCTCGTGCCTTGCAGCGTCTCTTGGCTTGGATGCGTGGCTCCCTTGCAGGATATCCTCTGCCGATTCTCAAACTATGGCACCCCCGGGCCCTGCACTGTTCCGAGCCACCAGCTCCATAAAAACTGGGAGTGCCCTCCATGGCTACTCCCCTCGATGCTCACGTGGAAGGCTTGGCGCACGGGCCCTTCCCCAGGTGCCGTGCCCAAATGCACTGCCACGCGGCCAATGGCCCGGACCCGCATCTGCGGGCCCGACTCCAACTACGCTTCCCGGCCCCCCTTGGGCCTTGGCCTACCGCGGCCAACTAGCCCGGTGCCTGGGTACCCATTAAGCGATACTCACCATTCGCAGCCACGCTCCAGCCCATCAAGGGCTCCTGCACCCTCCAAACGGGTTTCGAGCCTACATTCGCACCAACAGCAAAACGACCTCCATTTTGTCAATTTGACTAACCCACTAACTCACCTTACAACTGACCCGGGGTCCCTTGGGTGGGAATCACTCCTCCCCAATCACTCATCGCACCATGCATACCACATTCGCTCCATACACACAGGCCGCTGGCCTCACTCACTCATCAGTACATTTCAATTCTCTTTCTCACATCGCTGAACACTGCCATTCTTTTCACTACATCCTAACTAACTTGTGCTCCTCGTATCCCTTAAACTAGTAGCACATTCCATTTAACACTACGTAGCTAAGCTATGTCCCCACTACACATCCAAAGTCTGTCTCTGTCCTCAAATCCAAAAAATTCCCATTTCCCTTCCTCTAAATCTAAACTACAATCCCTCTAACTAATCCATTCCACGGGCTCCA
>CM068962.1:88489479-88501719 GCA_035128595.1 Eptatretus atami | reverse complement strand
AAATAACCCGGCATGCCACATGCCACCCACAGGCCATTTTTCAAGCAGGGAGCCAGGCTGCTCAAATGCAGTCTCTGGCTCATGAAACAATGCAGGTTTGAACACAAGCCGCACACGGGCTGCCACCAATGCAGCCCCCATGTGCGGCTGCCTACAGGGCAGTCCCTGCAGCTCGCGCGATGATCCTGGGCGCACATGGTGATGGATAGTATGGGGCAAATGCAAAAACAAGGCTAGCAGGCATGGGTCAAGGCAGAAGCAGGCAGACAAGGCATGGCAAGGCCGGCACAGCCGTTGTAGCAAAACAGGCCGGCATATGAAGCTGGCCGGCCTCTGTCTCGTTCTGGAGGTTGGTGGAGGGAGTGGCGCGTGGTTCCGGCCGGTCTGAAGGCGGGCTCGGACCTACCCTACTGTCTCCCTCCCAACCTATCGCCTTTGCCTGTCTCTGTCCATACCCACTCCTTTAGTTTGCATAACACAAAAATTAGCCCATCTTATTTTTTTGTTTTATTTTATTTTTATTTCCCCTATTATAAATCGCCTCCCTAACCCCCTTTATGGTCTCTGTCCGGCTATCCTATCGTGTCTCCTAGCCTACTCCCAACCCCTATGTTCCCTTCCTGGAGGGGAATAAGGGAGAGCTAGCGTCCTGTCTCGAGGCCCAATTAAGCCTCAGAATGGCCTTCCTCAGATCTCAGCGATCTAACCCAAAGTGGGTCCAGCGGCCCACAACGAGAGCGAAGGGATGGATGGTGCGGAGGTACACTTCTCTATCTACCCTAACTTTAACCTTAAACTAACCCAGGCTTTCAAACAACCGCCTCTCACTTAATCTATTGGTTATACCAACCAAAGTTCCCGTCGCCTGTGTTGGTACCCTCTCAAATTTTGGGCCTTCCCCTCAAATTTTCATCTCGTGCCCTTGCACGGTCTCATGGCTTGGATGCGTGGCTCCCTTGGCAGGAACTACCCTCTGCCATTCTCAAACTATGGCACCCCGCGGCCCTGCAACTGTCTCCGAGCCTACCAGCTCCCTAAAAACTGGGGAGTGCCCTCCATGGCTACTCCCCCTCGATGCTCACGTGGAAGGCTGGCGCCACGGGCCCCTTCCCCGGGTGCCCGTGCCCAATGCACTGCCCACGCGGCCAATGGCGCCCGGACCCCGATCATGCGGGCCACCCGTGCCCACTACGCTATCCCGGCCCCCTTGGCCCTGGCCTACCGCGGCCAACTAGCCCGGTGCCTGGTCCCATTAAGCGATACTCACGTTCGCAGCCACGCTCCCACCATCAACAGGGCTCCTGCACCCCTCCAAACGGGTTTCGAGCCTACATTCGCACCAACAGCAAAACGACCTCCATTTTGTCAATTTGACTAACCCACTAACCACCTTACACTGACCCCAGGTCCCTTGGGTGGAATCACTCCTCCCCCAATCACTCATCGCACCATGCATACCACATTCGCTCCATACACACAGGCTCGCTGGCCCTCACTCACTCATCAAGTACATTTTCAATTCTCTTCTCACACATCGCTGAACACTGCCATTCTTTCACTACATCCCCTAACTAACTCGTGCTCCCACGTCATCCCTCTAAACTAGTAGCACATTCCATTTAACACTACGTAGCTAAGCTATGTCCCACTACACATCCAAAGTCTGTCTCTGTCCTCAAATCCAAAAAATTCCCATTTCCCTTCCTCTAAATCTAAACTACAATCCCTCTAACTAATCCATTCCACGGGCTCCATTAGGACTTTCCCTGCCCCATGAAGCCGGTCTAATAAACTAACCCATCCCCTAACTAGTTTTGTTCCTGTGCCCCAGCAGGGGGTCTTCCACCCTCTGCTGGGAATCCTGTTCACCCGAAATGGCGAGGCTTGCTTTTTCTTCTTTTTTAATGCGCAGCGGAAACTCGTAACCTGCGCTCTTTCCCCGTGACGTCATGGCAGCTGTTGCGCTCTCGCGCACCTCGTCCCTTCTCGGATGGTAACATCTGCAGGGATTCCCCTCCTGCCAGATTCAACCATGCAGCCACGACATCACCCTGCGCATCCCAAGCAAGCCTCGCGTTTCGAGGGTTCCCCACGCGAGCACATGTGCTCTGCTCATCGGAGCTTTACACACACGCTCGCCTGGAGAACCCATCCGGTCCAAATTCACTATCCCAGCCTAGCTTCTGTCCGTCGCGGATCGGCTAACATCCACCGTGTGCTTTATGGACCGGATTTCACTCGCGTATCCGCGCATGCGGCGGCCTCGTGCGGAGCACAGCAACGGACCCCGAGTCGCTGCCGTGCAAACCCAGCGCGGTCCCCAAAACAGCTACGGCCACTACTCGGCCTTTGTCTTTTGTCTGACGCCGTCTCCGTCGACATTTCACACACGCATTCCCTCGTGCCATTAGGCTCACACACCCTACCATGACACTCGGACAATGCGGTTGCGTGTTCTCGCATTTCAACCGTCACTCCCTTTCACACCGCGACCTCACACACGCCACAACATTCTGTGTGTGTGTATTTCTCACACACGGTGTTTCCTTGCACACACCTTTTCACTCACACACGGTGTTTCCCTCACACACGGTGTTTCCCTTGCACACACCTTTTCACTCACACACGCTGTTTCCCTCACACACGGTGCTTTTCTCACACACACCTTTTCACTCACACTCGCCATTTCACTCACACACGCTGTTTGTTTTACACACAGCCTTTCACCCACGCTATGCGCGCTTTTCAACACACATTCGCCACACTTGGAACACAACATCTCGAAACCACCACGCTGGGAATTTGTGCTACCACAAGCGGTCCCGGGCCTTCCTACTCCCCAAGCTCCGTGTGTACCAGTCCACAGCACTCGCCCCCCTAACTCACAAGGCTCGACCGGACCACCTGGTCGTGATCAGCTTCAAGGGGCATATTCACTCCCCTCGTTCCTGAAGGAGGCTATCCGCTGCTTGCACCGGTCACGACACATTCTGCCAGTTCGCCCCCATTGTCCCTCGCTAACTCCATGTGTGTGTGTTCGTCTTTCACCCTCTCTTTATCGTGTAGTCTCTCCTCTACCGTTTCCATCTCCCGCGTCTCTGTTAATTCCGTCACCTCGTTCATTACCTCCGTTTCTGCTTTATTATCTCCCTCGTCTCTACGCGCCTCGTACACGTCTGTCACCCCATTTACTTTTTCCCTCTCTGTCACGTCACTCTCTCTGCCGTTACGAGTCTCGTCCAACACGTCTCCCGAATTATTTGACCCCCCCGCCTCCATTGCGGGGCCGACACAATTCACACTCCCCCTTGTCGGTTCGGTCGTACTGCCATGTGGTGCCGCCATCTTGCAATCCATCTCCGTGTTTCGTTGCACGCAATTGCCATTATGCCTGCCTGCAGGCATTGCCCCACGTCTGCATCTCATCCCTCATTTCTTTCATTCCTTTTTTTATTTCGCACGCATTTGTATTTATTCGTCCTCATGCCTTCCATTTTACTTTCCATTTGTTGCGCATTCGTATCTATCTTGTTTCCCATCTCTCTTTTATTTCGCACACATTTTTTTCTTTTCTGCCAGCAAAACCATTAATAGCTGGCTCATGTCAGTGGGTCTGTGGCAGTCGCTTCCATCAACAGGCGTGGATCCGCGGGGCTGGGGAGGAATTTGCGGAGAGAGTGGGGTGGGTGCGAGGCATGTGTGTGCTGGGCAGGGATCTATCACGTGGCCTCCGCGCTGCGCCCATTCGACTCTGGTTTGTTTGCGGGGGATATTCAACCTGTATAGGAACCTGCATGGAGATCTCGTCCTGGGCCATAATTCTAACATTTCAAATCTATATCTAGTACCCCCTGCTCCCGCTCGCTTGAACTGCCATTTTGCGTATCGGAATAATAAATTTGTACACTCGCAATTTGGGGGAAAGGAGGGTCGCTCTACACACCCTTGATCCGATTCCCGTTAATTTAGTTTGGAACGGGATGGATTTTAATCCCACTCCTTGACAACAGTGTTACAGATTTCCGCCGCCGCGTACGGGCGCCGCCTTTAGCTAATAGCGGCCGCGCTCGCCCACCGATGTAGCAATCTAGTCGCAGCTTTGGAACAACGCCGAAATCCCGCTACGGGTGTGTTTTTAATGCACACGCAGCCTAGTCGACACTCTACCCGCGCTACAGGGTCCGATCGCCGAATGGTCGATTTACCTAATTAATCGCGCGGCAGCGACTACCGAGAGCTGTACCTCAACGGGGCCTGCTTGGAAACGAGCCGCTTAAGCAGCTCGCTCCGTTTTGGGATAACCGAGCGGGTATTATCGCGAAAGCCCCGTGGGATCCGATTCTATTATCGGCTATTAAAGAGCCAGCTATATTTCGAATGCAATACGGCAGTCCAATTCGAAGGAAAAGGACGCAACGAATGGTTGAATATTCACACAAGGACATTTATTTATAAAACGACACATATGCAGTCATGCAGTCATGTATGGACCAATGCACGTATGCAATCATGCTCATGTATGCAACAAATGCACGTATGGGACAAAACACGAGCAAGAAAGAACTACAACCGTCTATTTATTATGTACAATTACTTATCAACAGGTCTACTTAAGGACATGGCGCCACAACATTTATACAAAGAAACCCCAGAAAGGCGAGGGTAGACTGGACCCGTAGGCCTTTATAATCACGGAGCCGTGGAGACCGCAAAAGCTCCGAGAGGCCGTGCTTGCTACCTTGCCCTGGAGATGACTCGATGGGTTCAGGTTCGGCGACCCTCGGTGGCCCTGCCCGCACTCCGCTGGACTCCACCCGTGCCTTCAAAGCAATCCGGCTGGCGACTCCTCTCCAGCTCCACAACTTCCACGACCCTCCGCAGCTCCCGACAGACTCCGACTCCAACGCGACTGCCCACCGACTCTCGACTTCCACAACTCAGCTCAACTCCTGAATGCACCCAGACAGACTCCACTCGACCCTCTCCTCAACTCTCTTCCCTCTCCTCCACTCTCTTTCCTCTCTCCACACAACAACCACTCCTTGCGTTCAGGGCGCCCTTTTATCCCCCTGGCGCCTCGCCCCTCCCTTCGCCGCGCCACGGGGGGGGGGGGGACATGCAAACAGAGATCGGCTGGATGAGTTGTGTTGCCCAACTGTCAATCTTGTTTACCCGATCTGAGGGAAATTGGGGTGGGAGTTAACTTCCAACCGTCAATCTTGTTACCAGTCGGAGGGAACTTGTAAAGTGAATACTTTTAACCGTCGCTTTCCGAGGGAGTGATGGAGTTGTTGTTGTTGCCTTTTGGTGTTCGTGGAGATGTCGGTGGTTGTGGAGAAGTTGTTTGTGTTGTTTGGCTGGCACTGTGGTGTGGAGTGTGGTTGTTGAGAGCAGTCGGGAGAAGGTGGTTGAGATGCGGTAGTGGTGGTTGTTGCAAATAAAGATAGCCAAAGAATAATCTACCTCAAAGATCACAGCCCGGTTACACAAATAATCCCTCTAGACCTCGGTGGGAAATCTATCTGAACACAGACTTATCGACATAACTGATCTCTGGGATACCTTAATGGTGTTCTGTAATTTCCACAACCATAACAATAACAATAACAATAACAATATATATTAATCTTCTTCTTCTTCTTCTTTCGGCTGCTCCCGTTAGGGGTCTCCACAGCGGATCATCCGTATGATCCGCATAGTGATTTGGCACATGTTTTACGCCGGATGCCCTTCCTGACGCAACCCTGGTCCCTCTTACGACACAGGGATATGTACACCTATTTTAACCGGGTATACACCGGCCCAGTATACTGGTACTCATTTCGCCGACCTCGGAAGGATGACAGGCTGAGTCAACCCCTGGTTGTATAATTCAGTGGCCGAACGGGGCTTGAACTCAGGACCTTTGGATCCCAAGCCGCTGCCCTAAACACTGCGCCAACACCAGGCTCATATATATATATATATATATATATATATTATATATACATATAATATATATATATATATATATATACATATTATATATATAATATATATATATATACATATAATATATATACATACATACCGTAAGCTGATGGCAGAGATGTTCCTTTACCTGTCAGCTGGAAACAATTAATTGACCTCCCAGACAACAAATCGAATTTGAGTGAATTTCTGAGTGCACAAATTCTGATAAAAGCAAAGGACACTTTGGAAAATTGTGAGTTAATCACACCTGGAGACTTTGCTGATGAAATTACTGAAGAATCATCCCACGGATCAGATGTCCATCTTCTTTAATCAACTCAAGAAGAGGCTGATACACACATTGTACTACAAGCTGAGGCAGCTTCTAAAGTAGGGTTCGAACGTCTCATCATCTCATGCAGAGAGAGACACAGATGTGTTGGTGCTCTTGGCTCACTTTGCAGCAAAACTGAGTCAAGAGATATGGATGAGAACAGGCAATGCACAACAGTGACGCTTTATTGCTGTCAATGCCATCCAGTTCACTCAAACTCTCCGAAGGAGCATCCCAGCACATCATGCCTCAACAGGATATGACACTGTCAGATGGGGAGAAAAAGGGGAAAACCTCTCGGCCTCACCAACGCATTGTATCACATTCAACCCACACACAAGGGGAAGGGACTACTCTGAACTTATACTATGGAAATAACTATAATGAGGGACCTGTATGTTGTGTGCCATTTTCTATTGGGTCGGTTTCTTGAACCGCAACAATATTCTCAAAATCGGTAGAAGGCATGTACACCTTATTTTGCAAAATAGATCCCAACTTGGTAAACACATCACAATATAAAGTGTCTCATCCAGGCTGGTTATGATGGGTAAAGGTCAAAGATAAACCCTGGCCTGGAGGACAGCTTGAAACATTCTGGTGCACTGATGTGATTTCTCCACATTATTTTCCAAGAATAATACTTTTGCAGGCCACTGTATAGTTCACAGATCCATCACAAAGGCAGGCCTCCCCAGGCTAATGTGAATTGCAGTGTCGTTTTAATGAATGGAAGACAGAATTGAATGGCATATTGAAGCCTCCTAAAATCAAAAAGGCTTGCACCTGCAGGAGAGAGAAAGAAAGAGAGAGAGAAAGAGAGAGAGAAAAGAAGAGAGAAAAGAGAGAGAAGAGAAGAGAGAAAGAGAGAGAGAGAGAGAGAGAGAGAGAGAGAGAGAGGAAGAGAGAGAGAGAGAAGAGAGAGAGAGAGAGAGAGAAAAGCAGTTTGGAGTCCCTATAAGGTAGGCGGCACTAAGTCATTTACCGGATCAAAATTCAAAATGGTGATGTTATTCAGAGCATCGCTTCCAGGGCCAAACAAAAGATCTTACATTGAGACTTTAAAGATAGCAGTAGTGGTGATGCAGCAAGAAGAGGCCTCTTTTGCAAGTATCATGTACGAGGTGTGTTCAAAAAGTATCCAACCTTAATTTTTCGTGCGTAAACAAATGAAGCTAGGGAGGCGTGGTTTGGTGCACGAATGTAGGCGATCCTAATTCGTATGCGTGAATATTTTCCCGCCTGCAGAAGCTGTCAGTGCGCGACGACGAACGCCGATGGTGAGGAAGTGTAAGTGAGCGCCGTCGGATTTTCGTTTTTGACAAAATGGAAGAAAAACTTGAACAACGCTACTGCATCAAATTTTGTGTCAATTCTTGGCGATTCCCAAGTGGAAACGATCTGCAAGATTCAACAGGCCTTCGGGAACGAAGCAATGGGCACCACACAGATAAAAGAGTGGTACAACCGCTTCAAAGATGGTCGCACATCAGTGGAAAGTGAAGCACGTTCTGGTAGGCAACATCCCGAAATGAGATCGTCATTGACCAAGTGGGGACCCTGCTGATGCAGATCGTCGAATCACGATCAGAGAACTTGCAGACGAGGCGGGGTCAATTGGATCCGTTCATATCCATTGTGACTGAGGATTTGGGCTTAAGGAGAATCTCAGCGATGTTCGTGCCAAAGCTGCTAACGATCGAGCAGAAGCAACTCCATTTGGAGATCGCACAGGACATGCTGGAGACTGTGAACAGCGATCCCACTTCTTCAACACAGTGATCACTGGCGATAAGACTGGTTTATGGGTAGACCCAGAAACCAAGTTCCAGTCATCACAATGGAAGCATCCAACATCCCGAGGCACACAAAAGCAAGGAAGGTCCGCAGCAATGTTAAAGTCATGCTGACCGTCTTCTTTGACTCCAGTGGCATGGTTCATCACGAGTACGCACCACACGGCACAACCATCACCAAAGAGTACTACCAAGAGGTACTGCGTCGCTTCGTGACGCTGTGCAACGCAAACGGCCAGAGACTGTGGGCAGCGGTCAATTGGCAGCTCCATCACGATAACGTACCCGCCCATTCTTCACATTTGATACAGAGTTTCCTGGCCAACACAACACACCTGTGCTTCTTCAGGCTCCCTACTCTCCGACATGGCTCCGTGTGACTTCTGGCTTTTCCCCAAGCTGAAAATGCCCCTGAAAGGGACCAGATTTCAGTCCAGAGAGGACATCATGCAGAATGCGACGGACCAGCTGCGCACCATCCCAAAAGAGGCGTTCCAAGCGCTGCTTCCGACAGTGGCAGAACCGTTGGGAGAAGTGTGTGGCAGCCCAAGGGGACTACTTTGAAGGAGATTAGTGTAAGTTTGTTGTATCTGGATACGAGTATTTTTTTATGAACAAAGGTCGGATACTTTTTGAACACACCTCGTATGTCAAAGCCCAGAGTAGTTTCTCTCTGATCTGGCCCTAAACTAGGACCCACTCCCTCAGAGATCTGTTCCAGTGCTCCCAGGGCATGCCCACCAGCTCCAGCACATCAGTCAATGCATTTCCATGAAGCTCTGGCTAAAACCAACTCTTTGACCCTTTTCAGGTGAGCAGCGAGGACCTGCCAGTCATAAGCAGAGTTCTTCTCACTCGATACCTCCTCAATCTCCTTTTTAAACCCAATGAACTTGGGTGAGCCCCTTTTGTAAATATACTCCCTTGAACATATCAGCAGAGTCCACCTGACCATTAGATACGCCGTTATCTGTAAATTATGGACTCAGCATGCCCACAAAATTCCTTTGGATGGGGATGGCCTCCTTGTCAAGCATTTCACCAAGCATTTTCTGTAGAATTGAGGCCTGTACAGTTGATTTCCATGTCTTATGGTTTCCCTTATTGAACCTCAGCAATGCTCTTATAATTTACTACAAACAATATTCCGAAAACCAACCACAATTAATTATTACACCGACTAATTAAATAAAAGCACGCATCATTAAAAAGCAACAAATCCTGAAAAAGAAAGCAATGAAATTCATTTGCATAACAATATGCACAGTTATAATGGGGTCTCCAGCTCTTCTGGTTCTGTTATAATATCCGGTATATGTACATTCGCAAGTGTGCCATCTTCATTTCCTGACATAATGTGTATGGGTCTGTAGCTGCATGGTGGTTCCAATTCCACTTCTGGTGGCCCATCCTGCAGCGACCCACAGAGGGAGGACAAAACAATGGCAGAAAATGGAGGATACTGTTCTTTCCACCAGCTAGAACTTTGAGCTTCAGCAGTTACATTTTCCTGGAGGATCATATCAAATGAAACATCTTCTCCATAAAACTGTCCTTAAGATAGCAGATCATATGATCAAAGGCCTGTTAATATTGGTCAATTATAGTGAGATCTCTCAAAAATCAAAACATCCAGGGTCCAGGGATAGGATTTCAAGCTAGTATTTTCAAGGTTCAGTCTTGGACACACGTTTCTGCCTTAAGGGATCATCAGCAAGACCAAAAAGTATCAAGCTTTTAAAAGGCAAGGTCTTTTTGTCAAGGCTTGTAGAGCATTCAACTTCACATTGCATGAGCGGTACTTTTAGAAACTGCTTCTTTGCATAAACCAACACATCATCAATGGTCAATTTGTCATATATTATTACCCGTTAAAGTGGTGGCAGCATTTGGGTTTTGTGGTTGCATTTTATAGCAGACATTTCCTCATTTAAAAGATGTTTATCCACAGCCTTGCCTCATGATAGTGTGCTGACCGCAACAGAAGCACCTAATGCCTGGCACCGTGTCACTGCATATCTACAGCCCTAACCCTAATATATCATAACTAGCAAAGCTACCTGGTGTTGCTGGGCAATACCAGGTCCCTCCTCCCACCCCTTCCCCTCCTTCCTCCCACCAATGCCCCCTACCTCTGGGCTCCCACCTCACCACCTCCCCTCCCTCTGGACTCCCACCGCACCCCTTCCCCACCCTCCTCCCATTCCTTCCCCTCCCTCATCCCACCCTCCCCCTACTTCTTCCCATCCACTCCCCTTCCTCCGGACTCACACCTAATTCCCTTCCCTCCAGACTCCCACCTCACAACTTCCTCTCCCTCCACCCACCTCCTACCCCATCCCCCACCAGTGATGGGAAATGTGAATGGGCATTTCAAATCTCATCACTACCAACACCCTTCCTAATGACTTTCAAGGCTTGTTTTGGACCTGCTCATGATATTGAAAGGCTTGTAATCGAAACAGGATTGATGAGATCGAAAGTAGGAGGAAGAAGGAGGAGTGATGGAATGAGATTGAACGAGGATTGAGGAGGAAGAAGATGAAAGATTGAGAAAATGAGATTGATGAGATTGAAAGAGGATTGAGGAGGAAAAGAAGGAAGAGTTGTGAAAATAATTTTTGAAAGTTTCCATCGCTAATAGTTTCTTCACGCTCTTCGAACGAATGTACATAACCATGGCAACGTTTATTTATTTTAACCAAGCAAATCAATGATTACCATTCCAATGGCAGACAATCGAGTGATGGTACAGGTCAGGGGAGAGTCGTTTTTTGGGAGCAAAATATGTTCCCAGTGAAAGAAGACGACAACGACGTAGTATGCGGACATACATATAATTTTTTTCCGATTCAACTCTAGATTTCGACGTAATTATTCAGGACAAGAGTTTCGATCATCAAACTTGGAATTAGATTTCGAATATCAGCTTTTAATAAGCCGATGCGATACATTAATCAATCCTACCAAGAGCCAATCACTTTGCACGTAGCCTAAAATTTCCAACCAGCATCAACCACGAACAGACAGCCATCTCTGTCATATATACATACATATATATATATATATATATATATGTATATATATACATGTGTATGTATATATGTATATATATATATATATGTATATATACAGGGTGTCCAAAAAGTCACCTAGGGATTTGGAAATTAAATAACATTTATGTTTTTTAATAATTTGTTTTTCTTTTCTTTTCAAAATTTAGATTAACATTTGGAAATTACCCATGGAAAAATTCACAACTGAACAAAGAACCAAAAATCGTGGAATTTTATTTTAAATTTAATCGATCAATTATTCTCACCCAAAGAGCATACTGCCGACACTTCAGTGCCAGAAAACCACATTCAGATTTCATGATTCGTCGGTTGATTCAACGTTTTCAGCAATATGGGTCAGTAAGTGACTTGCCACAATCTGGAAGACCACGTTCAGTCAGTTCGAAGGATTAATTGTGAACGTGTACTGGACAGTGTTCAAGAAGAACCAGGAACATCGATCCGCAGACGTTCTGACCAGTTGGGGATGTCTCGGATGTCACTGAATCTAGGGTTGGCTAAATAGTGAAGTTTTTTTGGTTAAGTGTCTTCGCATAGCATTTTCTATGGCCATTTTCGATGCGCAATCTGAAACGTTGGAATTTTTTTTTTACCTCGATGAATTTTGACCCCCGGAACTTTAATTTATTAAAATGGTGACAAAAATGATATTTTTATGTATTTCTGAACACTGAGAGAAAATAAGGCTTGTAATATATCAATTTATAGGTTTTTCCGATCAGGAAATACGAAAACGACACTTGATTGATTGAAAACGCAATGATTTGATGATTTTTAAAACACAATTTTTGAAAACCGCACAATATTTAGCTAAATTTGAACTGTTTTTGTCATTGTCAGATCAACATAAGAATGAGATCACACCAGTGCCGCCAACAAAATTTCATCAATGTTATCCTGCACGGATTCATCGGGTTTGATAGCATTCTTTATAAAGTTGTAGAGCTCGGTCAAACTGAATTTTTGAGTGTGGAATTTCCCTGCTCCATCCTTCACACGTCTTTGTTGGCATATGTCTGGGGCTACAGTTAGGCGTAAATATGTCACTTCCGCTAGAAGTTCTTTCTCCGATAGTGTACTC
>CM068962.1:88449865-88466927 GCA_035128595.1 Eptatretus atami | reverse complement strand
ACCACCACTTTTAATGGTTAAAATGGTCTGCTGTCTTCCTTTGAGAATTGTCTTTTTCTCGCCATTATGAAAGCAATATACTACTTCCTGCATTGCAATATTGTCCAAATAATGCTTCAGAGGGTGCAGCAACACAGTCTGTTCCAACACTGCTTTTACACAGAAGAGACAGAGGTTGTAACTAATCAAACAATAGTTTGGGACACTTGTAGAATTTTTGCAATCAACTTTCAAGGCTTAATTTACTTTCCATTGCTGCAGAACTGCTGCAGTTTCTAACATTACGTGTTCCCTGAAAAAGGTTAGATAATAAAATATATATATACAAATTCATATACATATAAAAAAACAGTTCATCCCCCGTTTATCGTGGGGTTACGTTCCAACCCCCCCCCCCCCCCCCCCGCGAGAAGTGAAAATCCGCCGATGAATGGTTGCCTCCCCAAAAAATCACTCGGTCTGGTCTGGTCATGCTGGCAGTGACTCGGGTTCGAGGTGTCGGAGATTCGACTCGTCTGGTCTGCGATCGGTTTGGCATGATCGGGTTGAGGTGCCGGAGATCGCCTCATCTCGGTTTCTTGGTCGGTTTGGCATGCTCGTCCAACCGCGGCAAACCTTTCCTTCCCGAAGCATATTGCAGCAACTTAACCTCTTCTCCCTGGAGCGTCAGACCTTCCTCTGGCGTTCAGTGCTTTGCCCAAGAAGCCCTTAGAAGGTGCAGAGGCATTTGGGCGGCATCTTAGGGCTTGGGATAAAAAACGTAGGAATTAGATATGTCCGAAGTTTCACAAGCCAAACTTTTGTCTCGTGGCATTCGTGTGACTGGCATCGAGCGCCACGCTTTATATTTATTGACGAAATTAATTTAAATTTCTATTAATATTAAATACCGCGAATACCGGGGGAATTCCGCAGAAAAAATTAGTTAGTTCCAAGGGAAAACCCGCGATGAACCTTGGGGCGCGATAGGAAGTGAACCCGATTTAGCGGGGATACTGTGTACATTATATTATAATATATATATACATATATAATTGATATATATATATACATATACATATACATAATATATACATATACAATATATTATTGTTGCGGGGCCGGGCGTGTGTGAGAAAGAGCACTAGAGTGGCGGAAAGTCCGTCGATTCCCAACCAGAACTCCCGGAATTGTAGGCGTCCCTCATGGATAATTCCGTGACGCGGCGGGTCGCTTAACTGACCGTGGACACCAATAACTCACCGGCGTGACCTAGGGTTTCCTCCCGTCTATGGAATCGGGTCTGTTACCTAATGAACCACGTGGTTTTGATTACTGGGCGGAACCACGCCCTCGAGGGTACGCGCCTGTCCGAAACCGGGATCGGAATCACCTCTCCGGATCGCGATGCAGCCCGAGCCGACACTGCCAAGGACGTACACGGCTGCGAAGGAGTACGTTGGGAAAAAGACCCGGGCTAAACTTAGATCTCGAACCATGCTTACTCAATGAGAGAAAAGATAAGGCGAGGGGAACATCTCTTTATTATGATTATTTTATTAACAAGGGCGAGCGAGGAGAAGTATGTGGCTCGACAAAGATTTTATTGGGTATGTAACGAGCGGAAAGAGGAGAGAGTGTGGTGCGGACAATAATACAAGTCAACTTACGAAAGAGACACATGCAGACTTGACGCGGTAGAGATTAATAACAGTTACAACAATAATTGCTCTCTACAGGTTACTTAACAGACAGGTGCCAGCACACTCAGACACACACAAAAAGAAACCGAAATGAGAAGGAGCTTTGCTAGCCAGGAGGGAGGGAGTTGAAGTTGATGCTCTCGGTACCTGGCGTTTCAGGTGAGGGGATGCTCCGTGTGGTGCGTACCCAACAATAGTCGTTGTTGCTCTGGTTCCAAGCCGCACGTGTGGAAAGCGTATTGTCCGAAGGAGAGTTTGAGTGGAGAAGGGCGGGAGTCCAGGGGGTGAGGGTGAGCAGTAGGCGGGACAGGAGGAGGCGGTACGTCGAGCGAGACGTGGCAGAGACAAGAACAGGAGGCGTGCTGTCGAGGCTCCGCTTGAAAACACCCACACCGAACACATACTTAGCCCCAATTCTCACACGGAGGATTTCTCCGTCCTTCAAGAGCCCGAGCTCGAGGGGATGGGCCATGCGAATCCAACGTCATCGCCCGAGTCGGCGCTCCGACTGGCTCCGACCCCTCACGTGGTCCGCCAGCTTGGGCCGGGTTTTGGGCAGACGCTGGTGCAGCCCGCCCACCTTGCTGCAAAAGCGTACGTGACTCACCGCACATGTCTGTGTTTCGGGTAGACGTTTGATGCACGGGTGGTCTGGTAGACATTTGGTGCTGCTCATGGTAGACATTGATGCAGCCCACCCACTTTGCGCCAAGCGTACGTGACTCGAACGCCACATGTTGGTTTCGGGTAGACGTTGATGCATCGTTATGGCAGACGAGACGAGACGAGGGGCAAGCAGGCAAGATTTACCTCAGAAAGGAAAAGAAAAAAGAGTGGGAAGAAAATAAAAAGGGAAAATGATTTAATAACCCTAATATTTAGAGCATCGCCAAACGCACTCTTGTTTTCCCACCAAAACAAAAGGAAGGGTCTATCTGCACGTATATACTGGCAACTGTCTCGGGACACCTATCAGTAAGGTTATGCATGCGGTTTCAAGATACCGCAACAAAATATAATATATATTTTCAAATATATACACATACATATATATATATATATCTTATATATATTATATATATACATATACAGTCATCCCCCCTCTGCTATTATCGCGGTTCCACCATCGCTGCCCCGTTCATCGCAGGTTTTCCCTTGGAACCTAACTATTTTTTTCTGCGGATTCCGTATTATCGCGGTAATAATAGATAATATTAAATTATTTAAGTAATAAATTATAAACGCGTGGCGCTTTGACCAGGTCACACAAATCACGAGACAAAGTTTCGCTTGTAACTCTCGAATATTTTCTTACCGTTTTTTCTCATAGTCCTACGATCCGCCCAAAACGCCCTGCACCTTCTAAGGCTTCTGGCAAGAACCCGAAGCGCCAGAGGAAAGGTCCTTGACGCTCCAGGGAGAAGGTTTAAGGTGCTGATATGCTTCGGGAAGGAAAAAGGTTTGCTGCGGGTTGGACGAGCACTGCCAAACCGACCAACCAGACAAGTCGATTCCGTCCGGCAACTCAAACACGATCACTGCCCAAGCTGACCAGGCCAGACAGTCGATCGGCACCTAAAACCCGATCCACTGCCAAGCCGACCAGACCCAGGACGAGTCGATCTTCCGGCATCTCGAACGCCGATCACTGCCAACGACCAGACCAGACAAGTCGATTTTTGGCGGAGGCATCCATTATGCGAGCATTTTCACTTATCGCGGGGGGGGGCGGGGGTTGGGTTGGAACCTAACCCCCGCCGATAAATGGGATTACCTGTACACATATATACATATATATATACACATATATCCTATATTTTCACACATATATATATTTATATACATATATACATACATATAATATATAAACATATATATATATATACCTATATATACATATACATACATTACTTATATGTGTACATATACAAATATTATACGCCATATACATATTATAAATATATATATATATATAATATATACTATATATATATATATATATTTAATAATATATATATATTACCAGGCGTACGTGGCGTGCGCCTGTAATCGCGGCTACTCGGGAGGCTTGTGTTGGAGGATCGCTTGAGGACGGAGCTTTGCACTGGGCCGCGCTATGAGAGCGGTGTAGAGAGCCCGGAATTCATGGCGAAACCCAATCCTGTATCCCTGTGTCGTACCAGAGGCGACCAGGGTTTGCGTCAGAGGGGCATCCAGGCGTAAACCTGCCAAATCAGTATCGGATCATAACGGCATGATCCGCTGTTGCGACCCCTAACGGGAGCGCCGAAAGACGAACAACAAACTATATAGTTATTTATTATATATATATACATTATCCAGTATATATATATATATATATTCCATCTATTACATACCTATATTATATACACATATATATACACACATATATATATCATATATATATATATATATTATATATATATATATATAATATATATTAATATATATATATACTATTCACCATATACAGCTCTGGAAAAAATAAGAGACCAACTCCATAAAAAAATTTAAATCAGCATCTGCTACATGTTATGCAGCCATTCGTATTCCAGGTCTGTTAAATTCCAAACACAGTTCACACCTCATGTCTACTTAGTGAGGTACTTGATTAGGTGATCACCTTGAACGATCTTATTTAACAAGGAAAAGCATTAAAAACCCACTGCTGTGGTTGTTGTTGTTGCAGTGACATTCAATAAGTGGGCGGTCATCCCGGTCAGTGGAAAGTCTTTTCGCCCTCTGCCAGTTCTGTAGCTTTTTTGTCCCATGTCTGCTACTTGGACCTTGTTCTTATGAACTGCCGTCTTTGAAATTTTAAGGATTGAAAGCAACGTGACGCTCACTGTATCCTCTGACAGTAAAGCCAGAATTGAACCCTTCTTTTCCTCACTCAAAACTTTTCTTTTCAACTTCTTTTGGCATGGTCAATAGTTACCTTTTTTATTCCAATTCTTTTGATGGTACTATTAGCACTGTTTTTGCCATCCAGTGGTCCTATTGCAAGAGGATAGTGATGGACCACAGCAGTGGGTTTTTATTACTTTTCTTGTTAAAAAGATTCGGTTCAGGTGATCACTAATCAGTACCTCACTAAGTAGAATGAGGTGTGCCTGTGTTGGGATTAACAGGATCACTGAATAGAATGGCTTCCATACATGTAGAGATGCTGATTAATTTTTTTTTGGGTGGTCTCTTATTTTTTTCCAGAGCTGTATATAATATATATACCACACTATTTTTATATATTACGTATATACGTATTATATGTATTCAATATGTAATATATTGTATTCACATATATACATATTATATATGTATCACATAATAACATATATATGTATGTCACATATATAACATAATATATGTATTTCACATATATACACTATATATATAATATACATTTTACATATATATATATATATACATATATATACATACAGCTGGGAGAGAACAAGTATTTTGATTCACTGCCGATTTTGCAGGTTTTCCCTTCTTACCAAAGACCGAGAGGTCTGTAATTTTATCATAGGTACACTTCAATGTGAAAACGGAATCTAAAACAAAAATCCTGAAAATCACTGTATGATTTTAAAATAATTAATTTGCATTTATTGCATGAAATAAGTATTTGATACATCAGAAAAACAGAAACTTAATAATTTGGTACAGAAAACCTTTGTTTGCAATTACAAGAGATCAACGTTTCGTATTTCTTAACCAGGTTTGCAAACAGGACTAGATGCAGGGGATTTTTGGCCCACTCCTCCATACAGATCTTCTCCAGATCCTTCAGGTTTTCGCGGGGCTTGTCGCTGCGGCAACACAGACTTTCAGCTCCCTCCAAAGATTTCTAATGGGTTCAGTCTGGAGACTGGCTAGGCCACGCCAGGACCTTGAGATGCTTCTTTACGGAGCCACTCCTTATTGCCCTGGCCTTGTGTTTCGGGCGTTTTCATGCTGGAATACCCAGCACGCCCCATCTTCAATGTCTCTTGGTTGAGGGAAGGAGCGTTGTTGGCCAAGATCTCGCGATACATGGCCCCATCCCATCCTCCCCTCAATACGGTGCAGTAGTCCTGTCCCCTTTGCAGAAAAGATCCCCCAAAGAATGATGTTTCCACCTCCAATTGCTTCACGGTCTGGGATGGTGTTTCTTGGGTTGTACTCATCCTTCTTCTTCCTCCAAACACGGCGGAGTGGAGTTTTAAACCAAAAAAGCATATTTTTGGTTCATAGCACATGACCTTCTCGCCATTCCTCCTGGATTCATCAGATGGTTCTTGGCAAACTTCAGACGGCCTGGACATGCGCTGGCTTGAGCAGAGGGAACCTTGCGTGCGCTGCAGGATTTTAATCCATGACGGCTAGTGTGTTTACTTATGGTTTCTTTGATACTGTGGCCCAGCTCTCTTTCAGGTCATTGACCAGCTTCCGCCGTGTAGTTCTGGGCTGATCCCTCACCTTTCTCATGATCATTGAGGCTCCACGAGGTGAGATCTTGCATGGAGCCCCAGGCGAGGGAGATTGGACTGTATCTTGAACTTCTTCCATTTTCTAATTAATTGGCCAACAGTTTGTTTGCCTGCTCACCAAGCTGCTTGCCTATTGTTCTGTAGCCCACCCCACCTTGTGCAAGTCTACAATTTTGTCCCTGATGTCCTGAGACAGCTCTCTGGTCTTGCCCCATTGTGGAGAGGTTGGAGTCTGATTGATTGAGTGTGGACAGCTGTTCTTTAGAGAGATAACAAGTTCAAAGGTGCAAGTTTAATACAAGGTTTAATGAGTGGAGAATGGGAGGGCTTCTTAAAGACCAAAACAACAGGTCTGTGAGAGCCGGAAATTCTTACTGGTGTTGGGATTGTGATCAAATAACTTATTGTCATGCAATAAAATGCACATTGAATTATTTAAAAAATCATTAAATTGTTGATTTTCAGGATTTTTGTTTTAGATTCCGTCGTTCACAGTTGAAGTGACCATGATAAAAATTTACAGAACTCTACGTGCTTTGTAAGTGGGAAACCTGCAAAATCGAGTGTATTCAAATTACTTGTTCTCCCCACTGTATATATATATATATTACTTATATTATATATATACATTATGTTGTTCTTCCTTTTGGCTGCTCCTCGTTAGGGGCGCCACAGCGGATCATCCGTTATGATTCGCATACTGATTGGCACAGGTTCTAGCGGATCTCCTCCCTGACGCAACCCTGGTCGCCTCTTACGACACAGGGATAAGATTGTGGTTTTTTTTCGCCCAATGGGGAATTCCGGAGCTGCCCCTACACCCTTCTATTAGCGCCGCCCAGCGGCAGAAATCCCATCCTCAAAGCGATCCATCAACCCAAGCCTCGAGTAGCCGGATTACGGCGCACGCCACTATGCCCGGGTACATATATATACATATATAATATAATAATATATATATAATACGTATATACGTATGTATATATATATATACGTATATTACGTATGATGTTTAATGTATGTTACGCGTATATATATATATATATATATTATATAATATATATATATATTATATATAATATATATATATATATAATAATATATATACAGACGACCTTGAACCTGGTTGGGTTCCTGCTGTGACAGCAGTTGATGAAAAAAATAAATATAGTTCGTATATAAAACGTATGAGTTGTTGATTGATCAAATTCTCCCTAGCGAGGATACTTGCTGGAAATCGGATTGATTTTTAATATTTTTTTTTTTGCCCGATTGAAAACGAAACTTGATATTGTTGCGTCAATTGGAAGAAAAAAAAAAACGGAGAAAAGAAAGTCGAAGAAATTATGTGCGCCTCTGAACACATTTTTTATTCTACGAACATGGAAAGTATCGATCGAAATGGCGGTTGTTTTTCTGCTTAAAAATAAACGTGCTTTGTCTATACTAAATGTTTAGATTTATTAAAAATCATTTCAAGAAAAAAAGAAGATGCTCCAGCAAACTATACCACTGAGGTGTTTGCATTGATCAAATTCTCCTGAGGAGTACTTGACTAAATCGAAAATTGATTTTTTAATCATTTTCGTTGCCCGATTTGAACGAAACTTGATACTGCACAGGAGGAGTGCAGGAGAATGGTGAGTAAGGTGCCTAAAATTTTTGTGCATCCTTTTACTGTTTGGCTTATTTTGGGAACATACATACATGCATTCAGATGAGAGTTTTAGTAATATATATATATATATATATATATATATTATTAATATAATATATACATATAAAACTATCAGGCCGTAGTCAAGTTGCATGGGGAGCATGTGATGGACAGAATCTTTAAGTCATGCTACATATATTCGATGGATTAGGTGGGCTCTGTGGCCACTCAAGGACATTCATCTTTTCTTCACCGCTCTTTCCAATCCATATCCAGACGATGCATGACGCCATCACCAGGAGCCGAAGGGAGTACTCAGTTTTCATTCCGTTTGTTTATTTGCTTGTGTTTTGTTTTGTTTGATTTGTTTGTCTGGGCAATATCTCAGCCATCCTTTGATCGAGGAAGCTGAAATTTGGGAGAAGTGAAGATGTGCTTTGGTGAAAAAAGTATTTTGATTATGATTAATAGATTCATTGATTATTTTCTTTCTCCTTCTGAGTGATATCTCAGCATCCTTTTAGCTGGGAAGCGAAAAATTTGGGACAAAAGTGAAGATGTGCTTTGGCGATTTTTTTTTGATTAATGAAGTTATTAATTCATTGCATAATTATTATCGATTGATACTTAACTTATTGATTACTTCTCATACTGGCAATATCTCAGGCACCTTTTGATCGGGAAGCTATATTTTGACACGACAGTGGAACAAGTGATTTGGTTATAAGGTTATGTTTGATCACTGATTAATCAAAAGTTTATTAAATTTTCGATTAATATTAGATTTCAAAAAGTTACAGATTCTGATGTAAGTGATAGTTTAGGTATTCATCTCTATCAGCGCATTGATAAAGAAATTAATTATTATACAATATTATTTATTTATTTTAATTATGCAATTAATCAACATTTCAAACTATTGTATGCGCTCCCTCCCAATTCTGACTCCACGTGCTGCAAGGCGGCATCGTGGGTGCCGAAGCCATCGGGCGATGTCACGTGCTGGATAATTGTTTTTAAATTTATTGGCATGGGTGTGGTATACTTTGAATGTACCGGTTATTGTTTGTTCTTTGCAACTCCAGTATCACTTTGGCTGTGTGCCTCAGGTCATTGCCATGCTGAAGTGAACCTCCATCCCAATTTCAGCTTTCTCGCAGAGGGCAGCAGTTTCACTCTAGGATTTTTCTTGTATTTGCTCCATCCATTTTCATTTCTACCTGACAAGTGTCCAGTCCCTGCTGATGAGCATCATCCCATAACATGATACTCCACCCACCATGCTTCACAGTCGGAGATGATGTCTCTTGTGGGTGATGTGCTGTGTTGGGTTTGTGCAAACGTAAACGTTTTACATTTCGGCAAATAGTTCCATCTTGGGTTCGTCAGTCCACAAAACGTTTTGCCACATGCTTCAGCTCTCCAGAGTGGTTTTTTTGCATTCCTCAAATGGGACTCAAAGTCGGCTTTTTTGAGTAATTGCTTCTTTCTTGCCACCTTACCGTCAGGCCAGATTGTGGAGTGTTTGGGATATTATGTCACATGCACACAGTGACAAGTCTTTACCATAAAGCCTGTAGCCTGTTCAAAGTTGCCCTTGGCTCTTGATGGCCTCTCTGATCAGTCTCCTCCTTGCTTGCTCATCCAGTTTGGAGGGACGGCCTGAACTAGGCACGGTCTGTGGTATCATACGCCTTCACTTTCTTAATGATTGCCTTGACTGTGCTCCAAGGGCTATTCAAGACTTTGAAATATTTTTATACCCTCCCCCTGATCTGTACCTTACCACAAACTTCATCCAGAGTCTTTTGAAAGCTCCTTGGTGCTCATGGTTGAGTCTTTGCTGAAATGCACTAACCAGCAGAGGAAACCTACAGGAACAGTTAATTTGCATAACAAAGTGGAATCTCTGCATAAAAAAGGTGCAAAAAACAGATCATTGCGAACTACAGACCAATCAGCCTTCTCCCAATCATCAGCAAGGTTATGGAATCCATCATCGCATTCCAACATTAATTCCTTCCTCTTCTCAATGACTTGATTTCTGATCATCAAATTGACTCAGACCAGGCACTCCTACCCAGAACTGCTGATCCTTCTTTCCCAACAATGGATGGAGGTCCTCAATGCCAGACATGAGACCAGAGCCATCTCCTTGACATATTGCTTGCTTTCGATACGTCTAGCACCCGGCCTGCTCACCAAACCTCTTCTCTATGGTATAGCCAAGAGGATCAGGCGCACTCGGCGCTCGCAGACGTCCCTACTTGTCACAAGTCAAACATGTGGCCTTAATGGAACTCACCCCCATTCCTAGTCCCATTGCTGGATGTGTCCTCACAGGGTAGTGTTCCAGGCCCAGTGACTTTTTCTCTTTTTCAACATGATCTCTACAACATCTCTGGAAAATCCTCTTTATCTCTTGCTGATGATCCACCCTCTGCCGTAACCATCTGTCATCCCTCAGACCGCAAGCAGCAGCCTCTTCACTCTCTGCAGATCTGGATAAAATCACAGGCTGCAACAACAGTGTGAAAATGTCGTTAAACCCTGACAAATCTCACACTCTCACTATGTCTCCGAAAGAATCCGTCTGGATTCCACCCCCCCCCCACACTTCCCATCTGACTTTCTCAACACCCTCTTGAAGAAGTCATTCCATTCAAACATTTGGGCCTCACCATCTGCCATGATCTTTCCTGGGAAACCACATCTCCAAGCTGGCCTCCGAAGCCAGGTCACCATTGGGCATCCTACGTCGTGCAAATTGCCTTCCTTGGGCACAGCCTGAGCTCCTGACCACATACACGTCTTTCACTCTGCAGCCTGATGGGAAAATGCTCTCCCCTGAATGGCTGTGCTTCTGCGCTCTCACCTTTCGTGCGCTTATGCTGTGGAAACCAAGGCATGTATAAGATCATGGGGTATACTACGATGAGGCTGAGTCTTTGGTCTCTCCCTCTCATCACCGCAGGCAGGACAGTGGAGCTTTCTGTCTTCTACTGTCTCCACTCCGGCCTCGTACCCCCCGCTCTGTCTGCTATCTGTCCAACCCATATTCCGCAGGGCGCTCAACATTCGCCAGCAACCCCTTGCTGGTAAATGACAAAATCAGGAATCACTGCTCACCTTCCATGCTTTCCTTCTTTTTCCCCCACCTTTGGAACAAACTACCACACACCTTCAATCTCACTCTTCCTCCAGATCTTGAAAGTAGCTGTTTCACTCAGCATCTCTTATCTTACCCATCCAAAACCATAATCTTTTCGACCCCTGTTGATCCAGCCCAAACCCATTTCCATATTCCCGTGCTTTTCCTTCCTGAAAGTCCTGTAGAGTCCATCCTGTTAACCCGTGTACCCTGCTCAACCCTCTCCCTTCCGACAGATCCCGATGTGTTTATTCCCCACTGTTTTGTGCTTCCCTCTCCTGTCATGCTTGTCTCCTGCTACCCCTTTGTTATACGTTCCGTAAGCTCTTATAACGAGCCTTGACATGTGTATTTCAAAAAACAAAAAAAACAATCATTTATTTCTGAAATAATCAGAATCAATACAATTAACACAGGTGGAGGCCAATTCATTGGTGTGTGATTTTGAAGGCGATTGGTTACACTTGAGTTATATTTGGCAATTGCAATTATAAGGTGGAGTGGACACTTATCCAACCAGAGATATTCTAGTTTGCATTTTCAAATTAATTTTCTGAATTTGTAGAATTTGTTTTTCACTTGAAGTTGTAGGTTATGATGTGTATATAAAGGTGGAAAAGTCTGATTTAATGCAATGCAATTCCAGGCTGTAAGGTAACAAAAGGTGAAAATTTGAAAGGGGTGTAGATTTTCTCCAGGCACTGCATTCATACATACAACGCCGCACACACACACACATATATATAGTTATATATATAATATAATATATTTTGCATGTGACATGTTGAAAAGTTTATATGTTTTGCAGAAAATGGGTAATTTAACATAACATTTTTAAACAAGGCAAGAGTGAGGGCTCTGATGAGAATTTGAAAGCACATTTTTGCTCTTGGGCATGGTATGGCATCATTCACAGCCCGTTCAGGGAATGCACAATGCCAACCGATGGCTAATCTTAAAACGACCTTCATGGGGAAATGCATAACTGGCTCTACTACTGCTGGTGCTCACAGAAATCATTGGAAGGAGCACTCCAGTTTACCAACTGTAATGGCTGAACCCATAATCTGAGTTGGATTGTTCATACCCCTTGGACAACTTTGAAGGCACAGGACCACCTGCTGTGCAGTGAGTGACTCCTTGAATACACCACTGAACTCAAATGCCCCCATTTAAAGCCAACATCCTTCATGATGCAGTTGCAATTACCGTAATATGGCAGACGTTCCAGAAGCAGCGTGCATGTGTCACTTACCAATTTAAATAAATAAATAAATAAAATAGGGTTGTATGTACATAATTGCAGAGAATGTGATTGCCTCCAGTTGAAATAGAACCGGTTCTATGTTGAATTATGTTTGTTCTCTTCTTTCTGCAGTTGTAACGATAACATACGATCTATTGAAGCACATTCCATTTACTCAGTTGCACTGAATACTGTATCACGTGGCTTTGCAGCAATGAAAACCCACATACATTTGCTTATGCTTCTTTACTGTACATTTAGCTCTGCTGGGAGATTCCACTGAGTCGCAGTAATGATGTACAAACAACCATTTCATACACAATAAGATCCACATTCAAATGATATCCGGAACGCAAATCGAGCGTCTTATATTTCCATCCCTTTAGATTAGAGCCTGATTTGCTTGATACAAAAGGTCTGTATTGATTGGAGAGAGAGTCACCTGCTTTCATACCTTTATCGTTCATTTTCTGCAAAGATGCATGAAGTAAAGTACATTACTTAAACTTAGTTGAGAGAGCAAGACTGAATAATGTTACTCCAAATTAAATAAATAAATAAAAACAGTGTATTAACACCAACTTTGGGCATGAAAGACCTTCCAAAACCCAACCACCAAATTGAATTCACCTGTTCATAAGGCACCCCACAATGCAATGCTCGTCGGAACCGTCGTGGTAAGCAGCAGCAGAGGATGTCACACAAAGGGTACATTGTGTGAGGATTCACGTCTTCTCCTTTGCCTCGTCCTGCAACGAAGAGTTTATTGTGCCACATTCAGGGTCCAATTCATGATGCATAGCCATTATTGCAAGTGCTGCTCTAAATATATTTATAATTACAAAGCATATATCCTATTGGTCTATAATCCAACATGTACAAAAAACAAAAATTATTTGTCATATCCACAACCACACAATCCATTAATTGGCTCTCTCACATCTGTCGTTGGTCAATGAAAATGTTGACAAATGCAAGTGGAGTTAAAGCACAACTGAAGAAACAACAACAAAAATAATTTAAACTGAGAATTTCGAATACTATACCTGATCAATTTCCAATTTTTCATTTCCATCATTATTTAAAGTATAATGTTTTTGTACGTGTAAGAAAAACAATACAAGTCTGAAAAACAATGGATGAAATTGATGGGATGTTGATCGAGGTATGATAGCCACCCTGGCAAGCAAGAAGTTGACATTTAAGGAATTAACTTCATCAGAGTAAGAGTCTGAAAAGCAGTTCATGTAACCACTTTCTACAGACACGTTGTTTTGTTAACAAGTGTAAGCCAATGAGAAAAGAGTATGAATGAAGAATAAAAATAAAAACACACCTGGGATAAAGCAGTCACCTGTTTTCTTCAATGTTTGAAACACTGTTGTTGGGTCAGTAAACATCTAATATTCTAATCAGTAAAGGTGTGTTAAAAAAATACTCTTAAACACATTTGTTTTGGCATACAGAGTGATTAAATGTTTTTTTCTGTTGCTGAAGTGTTGCATTGTCGAAAAAAATCCAACTTCAAAACGTTGTTATTGATTCAGATAATAAGACTCATGAAGGAGCTTATATTTACATGAGTTATGAAGGGTTATACGAAAGACCATCTGCCCGTCTGGAAATCGAATCGAAAGGTCTGGGTGACCATTACATTATAGTAATGACATGTTTTTTTTAAATAATAGCTGCAGCGATTTGATAAGCTCTTCTCAGGAAATGTATGAATACGAGGGTAAGTGCAGATGTCATCAAATTATAATAAGTGAATTTACTTATGACAGCTTTCAAGGGGGAATTAACCAATAAGATGGACGAAAGTTCTTACAGGAAGGGAAGGGTCAAAATGATAGAGGTTGATGCACAATCCATCCAAAAGAGGAAATATAAAATTATACGGAGCATATACCTTCTCTTTTCAAACATATTGTGTCATGTTCAAAACGAGTGAGAGACAGAGAGAAAGAGAGTGATGAAAGAGACAGACTTTGAGACTGTATAATAGCACTCCTTGCTGGCTATCTGGCAAATAAAAATATATTAGAAATTGTTATGATGGTGGTCGGTGACCGTTCTGAATTAACATCTAACTATTTATCTGTACCTCTGTAGCATAACTTTTGTGTACATACACAGTTGTTCCTTAATATATAGAATAGCTATTGCCTTTCAGCTGGATTGGTGTCCATGAACTGTGCACAACAACACTTGCTGCAAGAGTCCTCATCAACAGGGGGTAACTGTCACAGATACACCCTGTTGAGGGACCCATTACCAGTTAATACGATCTATAAATTGTGGCTGGCACACTCATGCAGATATTCCCTTACAGGACGGCCTTGCAGCTCATTGCCTGGGGAGAATCCACTTTGCTTGGACGATGTCCAGTGAGCCAGAAATGCATTCGTCAGCCGATCTTTTCCGCGTGAGGGGTGGGCCGAGGTTGGGGGATGTTGGCCTGAGTTGCTTGTCGTAAATACCTAGCCTTCGCCAAACGGACATTGCGGTTCTTTTCCTCTCCTTTGTTCCATGTAACGTAAGGCTGACTCGATTGCCGTTGATTAGTATTTTATTGTTCTATCTTAATGCCAGTGGGTTCAATTGTCTGAGCTTTTCAAGACTGCGAACTCGAGCTGGATTGCTTACACACCACCACACACACCACACACACACACACAAACACACACACACACACACACACACACCAGACAGCACACACGACGGCCTTCCAGCTCATTGCTGGGGAGAATCCGATTTGCTTGGACCATGACCAGTGAGCCAGAAAGCTGCATATACGCACACACTATATATGTGTGTGTGGCGCGGTCGCGGCGCGTCATTTCTGGCTCACCGGCCATCGTCCAAGCAAAGTGGATACTCCCCAGGCCATGAGCTGGAAGGCCGTCGTTGTTACTTCATACCGATAGTCTATACTTACTCTACAGATATCCACCCGCGACGCATACTCACCACCTATACTACCTGTCCCATCACCCCTGTTTACAAAATCATCACTACTCGCTCTTGCTCAAAACTACGATTACTCACCCTTCGCTTTGCCACAAGCTTCAGGCTGAACCACCTCTGCCCGTAGCAGAATGGGACAGTGATACAACCAACAATCCCCTGCCCACCAACTCGAACGACGAGCAGTCGCTATCACCAATGCTGTGGCATTGAGGCGACGAGGCAACGTTCTTGTTGACAACAATTCCCGTGGATGTATTGATTGTTGGAGAAAGTAGCGATGGGAGACCAGTCTAGAAGTTTGATGGCGGCTGCTTGGAGACCCTGCCAGTCAGTCTGAGTGAAATGCCAGACTCGACGGCGGTGAGGTGGTTCTCTAATAACAGCCAGAGAGATGTTTACTTTGACAAGCACGTGGTTAGAAGAACCGATTCGAGCGGTGGAAGAACAGCAGATATTTTCAGGGACATTTGTCAAAATCAGATCCAGAAGAGATGGAATACCGTTGATTGAGATCCATGTTGGGAAGTTGACTGATTGAGTCAGTCCCAATGAGTGGCATAAGTCTTTTGCTGAAGTGCCTTGGCAGAGAGGTACCCACCCACACCCAGCCAACTGGCATGATGACAATTGAAATCACCAAATATGAGGAAGACAGAGTTCGGATGAGAGGATAGAAGTTGGTCCATGCTTTTGGATAGTGAGGTGTAAATGGAGTCATCACTGTTTGGTGGATGGTACAGCACACATATAAACATGAGGTGGAAGTGGAGGGGAAGCCATAGCCAGAAGTATTCCTGGGGGTGTGGGGAAGTGAGGGCAGTGCATGGAGAGTGAGGTATAGAGTCTTTGATGAAGAGGGCAACTCCTCCACAAGGATGAGGCTCAGGTCTGTCATACCAGAGGAGGGAGTAACCAGTGAGAGATACTTGGGAGTCAGAGACGTCTTGAGGGAGGAAAGTTTCTGTTCGGCAGATTATGTCTGCTTTCTCAGTAGCAACCTGTCTGGAAAGATGTCAGGTTTGAGCGAAGGCCCTGGATATTTGATGTCCACACTGTTAAGGAAGAGGGAAGGGTCGAAGCTTTGGGTGCAGGGGAGGGGAGAGGGAGGGTAGGAAAAGGGAGGAGGGGTGGGAGGGAAGGGAGTGTTGAAAGAGTGGTTGGGGATTGCAGAAGAGCTAGGGGAGGGGGGCCAGATGTAAGGAGGAGAGAAGGCTTCTGTGGTGCTGGTGTTGAAGGTTCAGTGGGGAGTATAGAGAGTGGAACGAAGGCAGTTGAGGTATTTGTTGAGGTAGAGTGATGAGATGGAGGACGGAGATGGGCAGGGGAGGGAGGTAGCTTTGTGGATGAGAAGGAGGGGCAACTTTCAGAATGGTGGAATTGAGGGTGGAGAATGGTGCGGAGAAGGGTGAGGTTGGGAGAGTTGATGGGAGAAAGGTGAGGCGGAGTTTTTGAGAAACGCGAGAGGGAAGGCTTGGGGGAAAGAGTGTTGATGGTTGTTTTTGAGGCGGGTGGGGTGAGAGGAGGTAATTGGCACTGAAGTTGAAAAAAATGATGATTGAAGGAAAGTGAACATGTCATAGCAAACTGGTTTAAAAAATTTTTTTTTTAGTTCAGAAATGCAATTAAGGACATTTCTTGATGGATGCATGCCTGGTGTTGGCTTAATGGTTAGTGGTGGTGGGCTTTGGATCCAAGGATCCTGAGTTCAAATCCCGCTCAGCTGTTGAATTAATACCAGGTGGGATTAACTTGACCTGTCATCCTTCCGAGGTCGGCAAAATGAGTGCCTGCTGGTATCCTGTGTCGGAGTGGTGACCCTTCCAGGATTGTGCCCAATAGCCAAGGAGACTGCTTAAGGAG
>CM068962.1:88423420-88438016 GCA_035128595.1 Eptatretus atami | reverse complement strand
TTCTGACATAGCCTGGAGGTATGTTTTGGGTCGTTATCTTGCTGTAGAATGAAACTCTGACCAACTAGGCGTAGACCAGAGGGTATTGCATGGCGTTACAAATTGCTGTGGTAGCCCTTTTGGTTCAGAGTGCCAGTCACTCTGTGCAAGTCACCGACTCTGGATCCAGCAAAGAGCACAGATCATCAGCTTCCTCCTCCATGTTTGACAGTTGGTGTCACACACTGAGGAACCATCCTTGTCAATCGACGGCATACAAAAACCCTGCGTGATGAACCGAAGATTATAATTTTGATTCATCGGTCCATAAGACCTTCTTCCAGTTTTCAGTAGTCCACTGGCGGTGCTTCATGGCCCAGGCAAGCCTCTTTTCTTATTTTGCCATTTTTAGCAATGGCTTCTTACTGCCACTCGACCTGTCAAACCTGCAGCTCAAAGTCTTCTCTTTCACAGTTGAAACTGAGACTTCCTTAAGGCCAGTCACACGACGTTTAAGCCAGCTATGCCGATTTTTGAAAAATTTGTCTAAAACGCTGGCACACTCGAATACGTTATGGGTATGTTTTGGAAACATTGAGAAGACCTGAAAAACACTGCCATACGTCTAGTACGCTGGCTTTCATCGTGTTACTTGCGCGGTTGTCCTCAAATTTTAGCATGCTGAAATTTACGACTTATGCCAGCGAATGACTCACAAGTTCCGCTACGCTGGCCATATTTGTAGGCGCTTATGCGATGTTGACACAGGTTGACACACGTACTTGTAAGTTAATCATAAGTCGAAACACGTCAAGGTAATGGAGCGTCAGTGTTCCAGACTCCCCTGGTTTTTTTTTTTTTTGTTTTTTTTCTTCGATAGACGGTGATGTTGACACTTCGATTTCTAGTGGCGTTATGATTTAAATCGTTGAGCGGCAGCCTATTAATTATATTGTATTATACGCACTAGAAATCGAAGTGTCAACATCACCGTCATACCAAAGAAAAAAAAACCCCCAAAAAAAACCAGGGAGTCTGGAACACTGACGCTAACCATTACCTTGACGTGTTTCGACTTATGAGTAACTTACAAGTAATTTTGTCGACGTGTGACAACGATCGCATATCGTGCGTACAACTTATTCCCATCGCATGCGGAACGTGTGAGGCATACGGCAAACGTCGTAAAATTCTTAACACGTTTAAAATTTCAAGACGTATCCACTTACAACGATGTATGATGCGTACTTTAGCATTCTATTCACGTATACCAAACTTACCCATACCGTATTCGACGTGCGCCAGCGTTTTAGACAATTTTTCAGAGGTCGGCATACGCTGGCAATAAAAGGTGTGACTGCGATGTTGACACTTCCATTTTCTCGGCGGTTATGTTGAATCATTGTGCGGCAGCCTTTTAATAGGTCAGCCACGTGATCGTCAGCGATACATGCAGCGCGCTATGCGTAAGTTAGACTATCGTTGGGCATAGGTTGTGAACGCCGACAATAGGCTAAGCATCGTTGGTATAAGTTAACTATAAGACAATGAAACGTTCTGTGTCCGTTACTAATATGTTATGCATACGACCAACTCGTTATGAATACGTCGAATCTTAAAAAAACATCAAATTCAGCGTAAGCCAGCGTTTTACATACATTTTGATACGTTGCCATGCTGGCTAAAAGTCAAGGTGTGACTGGGCCTTTACTTCGACCAGTGTTAGGCTGTGCTTGAAGCTGCTGTCCTGTGAGCCGCCTATCACGCAACTGTCTCAGAAACTTGTCTTCTGATTGTGTTGTGGCTTTGGTCTGCCAGACCTCTTCCTGTCAGAGTTTCTCCAGTTTCCAAGTGCCTTTTGATGGTGTAGGAAACTGTACTCACTGACACCTTGGCGTACTTTGCAATTTCTCGAAAGGAAAGACCTACACTTTGAAGGGTTATAATGGTCTGTCTGTCTTCCTTTGTTAATTGCTTTTGGTCACCATTATGAATAGCAATATATACTTCCTGCAGTGCAATATTGTCCAATAATGCTTCAGAGGGTGTAGCAACACAGTCTGTTCCAACACTGCTTTTATACAGACAGAGGTTTGTAACTAATCAAGAAAAGTTGGGACACCTGCAGGAATTGTTTGCATCAACTTTTAAGGCTTAATTTACTTCCATTGCTGCAGAACAGCTGCATTTGCTAACCCATTACTTGTCCTCTGAAAAGGCCTTTTTCAACTCTGAATATTTACATATTTTTCAGTTTTGGTAACCTAAACTTTTTTAAACCTGCTGCACTTTACCGGCTTAATCTTGTACATTTCAGGTTATTCACTGGACTTGAACTGCTTAATTTCAGTAAAAACTGGAAAAATGGGGGTGTCTAAAACCTAGCTAGAACGTGTTAGTCGTATCCTACCTCTCTGCTAAAAAATCACCCAATCATCTCAAGTGATTCCAGTGTTATATGAAGACGATTAATGAAGTTCTCCAACCTGGACGAACACCATGACAATATGGTCATGACTGCAGCCCCAGAAGGGCCTCTTGCAGTGCAAAAATGCCAAGAACAAATACTGTCACCAAGTAAATTAAAAGCGAAGCTCCCAGCTAGTTTCACCATTATTTGTGCTTGCCAGGGCAACACACTGCTGTTCCATCCACTTTTTGAAAGAAATATTACAGCTTTTATATGTGTTAACAATACATTCCTCACCATGAAAGTCTGCATCTGTTTCAAATAATTATTATTGTTATTTTGAAAGCCTGGGTCTGAATGGTTTTTTTTTTAATACATGAGCTCCATGACACACACACGCACACACACACACACACACATACACACACACACACACACACACACACACTCCTTGTACAACTTCGAACTTTTATAACTTTTGAAGGAAACATGCTACAAACAAACTGTAAGTGGCATATGAAAGCATAATTCATAACATGTTTACTCAGTACAGTTCAGTTTTCTATGCTTCAACTATGTTTACTTTTTCAAAGCCATAACTGATAGTAGATGGTGACTTTCGAAGAAAAGGTAAACTGCGTGCTATGGCTAGCTGAACTGAAGTCCGTAACAGCAATGAGAAGACCATTCACCACTCATTACAAGAACGATGCACCACTTAGGAAGGAATTAAATTACCAATTGGATGAAGACGTTTAAAGAAACGGGTTCAGTGAATAACAAACCACGATCTGGAAGGCAACGAATCAGTGAGGAAGCTGTAGCAGCTGTCCACGAATGAAGTCCATGTAAATCATTGTGACGTGCGTCACTCAATTTGAACATACCACATACAACAGTGCACAAAATTTTCATCGCCGTATTGCATGAAAATGCTTACAAGATTCAGGTCGTTCTAATTTAACACGAAAAAGACCACAATTCAAGGTGAGATTTCTGTAAACTCTTCAAATCAAAAGTGCTCAATCCCCCTGCCTTTCTTGATGAGGTGACATTTTCTGATGAGGCAGCATTCCACATTTCTGGCAAAGTCAACTGTTACAACTGTAGCACTTGGTGGACAGAGAAACTGATGGAAATTTGGCAACTTGAAAGAGACTCCGCAATAGTAAATGTCTGATGCGCTTTCAGAAAGTTACACATTCCTGTTCCTTTCTTTTTTGAAGGAGCAACAGGGAACGGTGAATGCTATCTGGCTATTTTACAGAATTTATTAATAATTGAACTATGTCGATTGAATCTTTGACAGCACTTTCTTCCAGCAAGACAGTGCTTCTTGCCACTTTACTTGTGGTGTGTGAGTTTTTGGATGTTTTCCCAGGGAAGTGGATCAGTAGATGTGGACCACTTCCTTGGCCACCTCGTGCCCCTGACTTGTCCTTATTAGACTTCTTTTTATGTTTGACTTGGAATGTATATATAGTTACGTGGAAGGGGGGAGGGATCCATAGCTAGACTGTGTTCAGTGTAGTATGGTCCGTGTGTTTCGCGTAGGTTAGATTGGCATGTAACAGGACTGTAGGAGTGACTTTCTTTTCTTCTGCTGATAAAGGGTTTCGTAACAGTATGGCATCAGCCACCAGCGAGACTTGCGGGAGGAAGACATGTCACAAAGCGAAACTAACGGAGTGAAACTGCGGAGTGAAACCGTTAACACCGTGACTCAAAATAATTTGCTTGGCACACGACGCAAAATCGGATATCGTAACGTCACGACTTACAGGCGGAACAATGCGACATAATGAATCTTTGTTCCCCACTTGATTAAGGGCGTTAAAGCGAAACAGTGTTAATCGGAGCAATGTTATATATGGGGCTGACCTGTACCTCCCACTCTGAAAGTCATGAGTGAGCTAGCCTAGTTTTGATCAACAATCCGATCGCTAGATGGTAATTCTCGTGACATCAGCTCAGGTCCTAGAAACTTAAAATCCAAAATCTTCGAACTGCTGCCTTTAGCCAATGGTCCTCATGTGTCCTGCACATTCCCACAAAATGCACATTATACAATCACTATAATCAAAAGGCCTTGATGAACAATATTCAACAAAATCCCTTTCTGCTCACCCATGATGAAACTTACGAACAACCCCACGAGCACCACAGTTGTTGCACCATGTGCTGCGTACCACATGTAGGACAGCGAGTAAAACCATTCCAGACCAATTTTCCTGCAAATACACGCGCTTCTCAAAATAAATACAAAGAAAATAATTAAAAATGCAGAGACGAAAAAATATTATTACAGAAGAGTGAAATGAGACACTTAAGAGATCATTTGGCACATCTACTGATTTAATAAAATAAATTAGGAACCGATTATTTATTACGTACACATGGGGAGGATGGCCAAATCAACAAAGAGAAACTACAAAAAGGAAGAGGAGTTAGAAAGGATAAGATGAATGGTAGGAGAGCATGGGAAGAATGATGGGTAAAGAAGGTAGCAAAGGGAGAAGAGGTGAAAAGTAATAGGGGGGAGGGGGGAGGAGGGAGGATATTGGGGAAAGAATTGGAAGGGGTTCACATATCGACAAATTTTGTACAAGTAATAATTTTGGAACTGTTGAACCTGCTTATAGCCCACTTCTTCTGCACTTCAGGCATAAATGCAACTGCTTATTACAAAAACCTTGACAATGACTCAAAAAGTTATAATTTCATTCAAGGATAACTTTTGGAGTATTAAGAATAAAGACTAATTAATGTTTTCTGAAACTCAATTAAATCTCCTTTAAAAAGACCATTACAAAAAGGAGCATCAATTAATTCATCAAGAGTCCAATACAACTACAGTATAATAAAAAAGAAATTACACTTCAGTATATTCAATCTCGATCCTCCATGAGCCTCAACACTGTACACAATAAAAAGGAGAAGATTATGATAATTGTTTTAACTGTTGGAAGAATGCAGGTAGTGGACAAATAAAAATGAAAACATCAATGTAAAGTCACTTAATAGGGTGTTGGGCTACCACGTACAGCCAGTACGGCCTGTATGCGCTGTGGCATAGAGTCCATCAACGTCTGGAATTCTGCAGGAGGGATGATGTGGCACCATTCTTCCATGAGAAAGTCAATCAACTCACACCTGTTTGATGGAGGTGGAAAACGCTGTCTCTGGCATAATGCCAGAATATCCCATAAATTCTCGATTGGGTTCAGATCTGGTGACTGAGAAGGCCATGACATATCGATACCATCTGTGTCATAATTGTCAAACAATTAGGCGACCACACGTGTCCTGTGGATGGGGACATTGGGAGTTCTTCTTTTGCAGCCATGCTAGCAATAATTATAGGCAACAGGCCTGTTCAGCATTTTTATACATGACTCAAACATACTGGGAGGTTAGTTGCTTAATTAACAGATGGGCCACACCTGTACGTAAGCTGTTGCAATTGGTGTCCCTCATTTACCCAGGTGTTTCCATTTTTTTGTCCACCACCTATACCTGCAGTATAGGTGAAGGAGTAAAAGATAATGAAATAAGCCAAGGAAGATAGAATTACATTGTACATTGCCACAAAACTTGAAAGTCAATGAATGTACAACTTACCCCGCATGTTCAGTGGCCAGCATGTTGGTGCTTAGATGCTCAATGGATGCTGTCGTCGAGAAGACAACATCAGGTGCAATGAAGTGCTCAGCCAGATTCGGAGAGAACAGCAATGAGGGAGATGTGAGCAAAGGCCCGGCTATGGGGGTGGACGAGGCATCTTGGCAGGCTTTTGGAAGTGACACCAGAGCAGAGGCCGGAGTACGGACCGGCATGATCAAGAGTCGTCCAATGCCAAGCCAAAATGCCATGGCAAGACCTACAAATAGTCCAACAATGGCCCCCTGTGCAGCACATCAGTAAAGGAAAAGGTAAAGCAATATACAGAGCAAAAAGGAATAATCTTGTGAAAAAGTAATGACATGCAGATTTTTTTTCTTCTATCATTACTGTTATGTTAGTGAGAGACATAAAACAGTGTGTGTATGAAAAGGCTATAGACAATTGTATTAGACCCAAAAATCAATCAATCAATCACCTTCACTTGGGAGTGGGTGCTTTCAAACAACAAGACTGGAGAGTTCATAGAACACCTTACCCTGCACAGAGTTCAGGTATATAATAAATTGAAATAAAAAAATGATTTAATCATTATATTTCATTTATGTATTGAATTTAATTGAAATATAACAAAAAACTATGGAAGTTTACCGCCATTGATGCAACGTCTTTGACACCACCTTATTTAACACATCCAAGAACTGCTAAACGGAAGGGGTTTTGAAAGTGGCAAAAAGGTGATTTGTGCTCTATCACAGTCAAGTACTCATATATATAATTCAAATGAAACAAAATAGAGACTTTAACGGTTGAAGAAAAAAAACATACGGAAGTTTACCGCTGGAGATGCAGTGTTGTATACCAAGTGGCTTGGATTATAAATAAATTTACTCCTCCCATGCTCTTGTTGCCGAAGTAGCTGCAGAAAGCAACCCAAGGAGACTTATGCAAGGTCAGTGCTGAGCTTAGCTGTCTACACTATCGCTGATGATTCGCCAATAAGCGATGAACCCAGTCTGGTAGCTGAGGGGAGTGTATAGCATTGGGATTGTCATGTGTATACTATGTGTGAACATCTTTGTAGTTGTTGAGGAACTCTGGGAAGGGTTTGAAACAGCGTTTAGCCCTTACCTTGCGTAAGTCTTCTTGGGTTGTTTTATGCAGCTACTTTGGCTAGAGGAGCATGGGAGGGGTCAATCATATATATGTATGTATATATATATACATATATATATATATATATATACATATATACACATACATTTATATATACACATGTATACATATATACATGCAATAAATATATATATATATATATACTTATATTCCTTTACCGCCTGCAGTTTTGAGTGTCCACTCTTAATATTCTGTATAACATTTTTATCCATCTGCTATTTCAAATCTCCCGCCACTATGTTCAAATGCCCACCACTTGTGGAACATCAAGTGTGGTGACCTCCGCTTGCCTGCCTCATTCTGTCTTGTGTTGATCCTAATACGGTGTCGATGTGGGAGGTAAAGACTTTGAGGACTTTCAAGCCAGTCAGGTGGAGGAGCTACTACAGTCTCATGCCAAGGAGTTAACTGAGGAGAACCTATATGAGCTCATAAAGTTGTCCAGTGATGACAAAAACAATGAGGGAGAGGAAGTAACAATACATCCGAAGCTCACTCCTGCCACCCTTAGTAACATCACGCTAGCAGCCAAGAATGTCTTGGACATGGTGGTTGAGATGAATCTGTTCATGGAGCGAAGTATGAAGTTAAAGCGAGGGCTGGAGGACCGCATGATGATGTACAAAGATGTACAGAAAGATCTCCAAAAGAAAATGAAGGAGTCTTCAATCCTTAGTTGTTATATTTTAAAAATCCACTACCACCCTAAACACCATTGCTCCAGACAGCACCACCACCTCTACTGCCTCTACACATGCCTCCACCATCCACCAACATCACCATCTTTTGTCCCATCGCAGTTGCTAGTTCTCCAACCTTATTATCAGGGTTTTTCCTTAAGGATCCTGAGCCTGTGCCAGAGGAGGTGGACATCCCCTCATTCCTTTAACCACCACCTAACATCACCGTCACCATCATAGTCATAGTCATCATTATCTGGACTTCACTATCAATATTAAAGGTAATTTCGAGCATTTTTGTTCATTGAAGGTATGTATATTACACATATTTCTCATGTTTATTGAAGGTATAGGATATGTAGTTTGCCGCGCCCAGTATGACTGCAGCCACGGAACCTAAACCCCTCTTTCCTTAGGCCTTTAGTATTACCAACCACGGATTTACCAATCATGTAGTTTTTCAGGAATCGAACCACTCTGGTTGGTGAGGGATACGGGTACACACGAGTTTGCTTGCTTGATGCAAGCTCTGCCCCTTTCCTCAGCATGAGAACACAAAGAGCTCCACACTTCTCCTCAACAAGGGGGTGTGGGGAAGGAGCATATTTCTAGCAAACACACATGCGCAGTCCAAGCTCCGCAATCTCCTCAACAAGACACAAGTATGTCTATTAAGTAAGTAGTAGAACATGAGTATATCTGTTGTTAAGAAGTAGAATGTGAGTACTGTATGTATTTTAAGTATGCAGTTGAACTTAGTTTGTTAAAATTATCACCTGCATGGGATGCAATCTTTGATTTCAGCAGAGTTGTACATAACATGAATTCCAATTTAAATCCACATTCCATACGCACTGGTAGGGTTGGTAAGCAGCTAGTAAAATACACGTACAGGATAGGTTTACACTATGCCTGGTGTTGGCTTAATGGTTAGGGTGGTGGGCTTGGGATCCTAGGGTCCTGAATTCAAATCCTGCTCGACTGTTGAATTAATACCAGGTGGGATTGACTCAGCCTGTCATCTTTCTGAGGTTGGCAAAATGAGTACCAGCTTGCTGGGATGATTGAGCCATTTGAGTACCCTGTGTTGGAGTGGTGATCTGTCCAGGATTGGGCCCAATAGCCCAGGAGACTGCTTTGGCAGCACTGATGGTCTGCACAGAGTATGGTCCAAATGGATGGATATGTTTACACTCCTATATGGAGCTAGTATAGGTTTTAGACTCTCTCTAAAAAATCTGCAAACCAGTTGTGACTGTTTGCTTCAATTACATGATGGATGAAATCTTCTATATTTTACCTGTGGTGTGGCACAGGGAAAGAACATTCCCAGGCAGAAGAGACCCAGAAGTGGGCCACCCACAATGCCAAATATGCTGAGTGCAGCCTGAAAACGATAAGGAATATATGGAGTGAGTGATGAAGAAGAGACAGAAAGCAACACGATAAAAGACAAACCACCTTTGCATCTGCATAAGCGGTGTTAAACAGGTCTTACCTCCATGATAGAGCCCATTTGGGATGCCAGATATGCTAAGCCGAGGCAGAGAAGACCGTACCCGAGTGCTGGAATAATAATCAAGCAAAGAGAGGAAACTTAAGACAATGATTCTCGCAATTAGGTCTCCTGCGATCAGAAATACCTTAAAAACTGTCCATTCCACTCATACATTTTCAGTCTTTGCATGTCTGTACAACATATAACCCTAATATCAATCCAAACATCGTTTGTATGAATAGCTTGGCAAAAATATTTGCAAAGGAAATAATTTAGTGGAATAATAATGCAAATAGTTATTTGTTCTAATATACATGGTGGGGTGAGAGGAGAGTGCAGAAGTAGTGTTCTGACCTTTGATCTGTCTCGTATGGTTCGATTCCCAACCCAGACTATAAAATGATGCTTCACAGGCACAGGGTTGCTTCACAAAATGCACCATCCATCCAAAGGAATTTAAGCCAGGTGTCCGGTTCCACGAGCATTTGCTGGGACACTTCCCTCTGAGCTGTCTAGCCTGGGATTGAATCCTGGGTTTAAACCACAACCCAGCTATAAACCATCACCCTGGAGTTTCGCAGTCTCGGTGATTCATTAATTTGTGTGCCGTTCTTCGGAAGGACATCTGCCAGCATTATTTCGTGGATGTTAAAGATCCCATAGTGTCCTTTATGAAGAGGAGGTGAGCTATCATCTGCACCCTGAACAAATTACAAATTCCTGCTCTAACCTACAGGTGGTACTGCATCAGTAGCATAGCTGCACAGATACTACCTACAGATACTACCAGCAAATGATACTACCTACAGCCATGTGCTTCATACAAAATAAGAAGACCAAGCATTTTCTGGTGGAGGTTAAATATCCCACAGTGCAGTTCAAAAAGAATCGGCCATTGCGTGCTGGTATGTCTCAAATTCCAAATTTCTGCCCTCACCAATATTATAACACCCTCTGACAGACTGATGTGAGTAGGGAAATTTTGTTGGTTCTGGGAAGATCCCATTTCCCCATTGACTTTAATGTTAACTCAGGTTAAACTATTTGACCCTGTCAATAAAAAGGAGTGAAGTTTTTCTCACAAACATCTCCTCCAGCACCAATTTCCTCTTCTCCTTCCCCACCTCTTCCACTCATCCTGCACCAGCTTCTCCACATTAACAAGTTCTTCCATGAGCCTTGACTATGTATCAAAAACTTGTTTTTTACTCCCCCTACACTTTATTTTACCCGCCCCCCCCCACCCCTGACCACCCACCCTACACCCTTTTCTCTTACCTATATATTTGAACAGAGATTCATTCCCTTTATATCCCTACCTATAGATAAACTCTGGAAGAGTATACAGCAAGCAAAAACCTGTTTACCCTAACTCCTTCTTTTCAGTTGATGTCCTTTGTGAAAAAAAAACAACTCCTGAAGCACAATCCTTGGCACTTGCTTGTAGAGTTGACAATCCTGCCACACACAACAACAAAAAATAAAATAATAAAAGACTTCTAAAACCACATCAGCCGAGTGATGCTGTGGATTGTGGTGTAGCAGCTGACACTGAATTAGGCAGTGGGTGGTTCTGTTTTTTTTTCAGATCACAACTGAGCTGGTTTACCCACTTAGTGTTTATAGTTATCATCCTAGCTTCAATATGATGATATTTTTGAGAGATTCTGGGATTTTTCGCATTTTAGTTGGAAAACGTGTGCGTAAACCTGGAAGAGGTACTCGGCCTTCCCTCCCACCTACAGCACATGGAAGGTGGAAAAGTACCAGCACCACGTTGTTCAACATTCTTCTGGAAAGATACTTGCCCCTCCTTACTCTCAATTCTATATAAACTGTGGGGGAGGAGGGTTCCACAAAATTCCCCGTATCTGCTGTGATGGTGATTTTTGAAGAAATGCCAACAGACAAGTGATCACATTGTATATCAGTATTTTATGCGTAATTACTTGGTTATACTCAAAGCTATGTAGTACCTTAATTAATTATTTCAGATATTAATTATTTTCCTTTTTAATCACAGCATGTTTGAAATCTCAAACTCTATGATGAATGACTCGCTATCATGGGACGATGATGGCTTTGAATCAAAACATGATATGTTCTATGCTGATGTATATTTCGAACTGGAGCAAGTGGATTCAGAGATCAACCATGTCAAAGTAAAGTTTCATATATTTTTTAATATAAAACTATACAAACAACTCTGTTGTATGAAGATTAAGTAATGTATATCCTTTTCACAGCAAGCCCTTTTAGAATTCATGAATGAAAATGATGTTCTTCGTGAAACTCGAAGTGAGTTGATCTATTTATTTGAGGACATTTTAAATGACCTTAACGCTGGTGAAACTGGATGCAATCTGCTTTCACCATTCATTTCCGAGGTTTTGGCCCCACTCAAAGAATTGCCATCTGACAGGTGTGACCTATTTAATTTAATTAGTACTATTCAAAACTATCATGTGGTGGGGGGAGGGGGGGTAATAAATGATGAATATTAATATTTCCATTAATATTCATCATGGCTTTGGTTAGAATTCTGCTCGTAAAAAGCAACTTGTGTGTATTTTCAGCTTGAGAAAGACATTCAAATAGGCTTCAGTTTGCCTTGTGGCTAAATATTCCCTCCCTAGAGGGTGAGGTGAGACATATAGCACGTAACAGGTGAGAGCTTTGTTTGTATGTATGTATGTATGTATGTTTATGTATGTATGCATGCAGGCATGCCTGGTGTTGACTTAATGGTTAGGGTGGCAGGCTTTGGATCCTAGGGTTACGTACTTCCTAACGACCTTTGATGTTCTGTATACTGAACACAAACTGGCCTTTGGTATTGATTTTTATATCATAGTGCCATCTTGGTAAACTTATTCTATGGTCATAAAATCAAGCTTATAGCTACCAGTAATTTTGTAGCAGCTTGGTAAATGCAATTTGTTACATACTTCCTAACATTTTTGATAGCCTGTGTTTGGATAAAAAACATGCTTTGTAAGCAACTATATCCATAGGACCCATAGCAAAGTATACATTTTCTGAAAGCACAGACACTTGGGCATTATATAACATTAAGATTGTTTATCTTATTAAAACTGGGTTCAATGTCTAAGCTTTCTCCTCATTTAGGACCATAGTGTACACAATACCATGCTACAAGCCCATAGAGATAATGATGTTTTAAAATAATCATTCATAATTATTCTTCTGTACCCATTTGAAGCCTCCATACGGTAGAACTTGAGACATCGCCCATCCATAGAGATTGTTAGCATCATAATACATCAAATAAGAACTATCTTTCGAAGCATCATAATCAGAGAGATATTTATTATTTGCTTTAGCATATCTTTTTGAACAGACTTGTGATATTCCTCCTCTTTTAGCTTTCTCTATCATCATCAACAACATATCTACATCAGAAATTAATTTGAGAGGTTGTTTTGTCATCTTTAGCATAGCACTCCAAGCTAGATGAGGAGCTGTGTAATAATGAACAGGGTCAAATCCATATGAATTGATATTCTGACAGACATTTCTGAATGCTTCAAATACATCAGTTAATAACAAAACATCAGTCTTAAGATGCAAGTCATGATATTCACCGATATTTTTTATGTTACATTTTTCCCAGATATTTTGTGCATGTTGATGGTCTTCATCACTAATATGAGTTTTATTCAGCTCAATGTAGAAGCTTTCCTTTGAAGGGAGTTGTGTTTCCTCAAATCTTCCAAAGTTGTCCACATAGTCATATGGGTAAACACCCTTTCGTGATAACAGCTTAACTGTGCTTGCTTCAGATGACACTAGGTTTGTTTCCTCTTCATTTAGGATATTATTTTGGAGATTTGGATATGCTTTAAGACTTGATGCTAATGCGGATAAATTATCTATATATTAATACAGAAGGACCAATTTTGTGCTCCTCCTAGCGGCCGCCTCACGCTTTTCTCGTTACTGTGACCTGGACTGAAAGAAACTTCGTACCTGTTAAGAGTGCATCGCACTAGTGGCAATAGTCAACTTCCAAATCTGAAGCAGAATAAACACTTTTCGTTTTACATTCGTTACATGGCGACGTGTGACGTCACTGCTGAGAGGCGTCATGACGTCATGACATCATCGGTCATTCGCTGACGTCATTACGTCTGTCGTCGACAGACCGTTACCGCCGAGAGGTGTAATTCCACTCCTCGAAAATAGCGTCTGCAATGTAAAACCCTCTTCTGCACATGCTGACTACCTCAGAATGCGAATTTGACACAAAAAATGTAACAAGAAACATTGTATCTTCTTAATATTAATACTGAAGGACCAATTTTGTGCTCCTCCTAGCGGTCGCCTCAAGTTTTTCTCGGTACTGTGACCTGGACGAAAGAAACTTCGACCTGTAGAGTGGCATCGCACATAGTGGCAATAGTCAACTTTCAACTCTGAAGCAGAATAAACATTTTTCGTTGAGACAGGGGCGAGAGTGAAGAGGAGGAGGCGGGGATGAAGAGACGGGGGCAGGGAGTGAAGAGCGCCAAGGTAAGTACATTTTTGGGTGGGGGTAAGCAAATTGAAAGCAGGAGACGGGGGGGGGGAAATGGGGCGGGATGAGTGGGCGGGCTGGGTGAATTATGCGGGGTGAGTGTGAGGGGGTGGACAGAGGGGCGGAGGCCCGGGGGCGAATGGGGCGGGGAATCAAGAGACGGGGGGGGGAGTGAAGAGGCGGGGCGGGCCGGGGTAATTAAATTTTTGGGCGGGGGTAAGCAAATTGAAGGCGGGGGTGGGAGGCGGGGGGAATGGGGCAGGGGCGGGGATGAGTAGGTGGGGGCAAGCACGCCCTGTCCAGTCCATGTCCCTCCGAGTTGTGTGAGCTGGTGAGGGTGGTTGAATGAACGGAATCCGTCTGTGACGGGGTTTCGGCTAGTTTGGCATTAATTTGCAAGGATCTAGAAATCTAACATTAGTTTTGTGAGTTGTTGGGATCGATTTTGTAAATGAGATGTACTTCTGGTCTGCAGTCGGAATGACAGATATGTCCCCAGGTGTCTTTGAAAGCTCACTTATGAATAAATGTGTGTCATAGTTGGCATTGTTGTGAAGAAAGACCGGTATGAAAGCAGGGAGTTTAAAATTGAGATTACAACTTCGATGAGCAGGTTCTCTATATTTACCAGAAAGATGACAATGGTCTCTAATTTTTGGTTTTTTCCTGATTACATCTTGACAAAGATAACAAAT
>CM068962.1:88379087-88401570 GCA_035128595.1 Eptatretus atami | reverse complement strand
CCCGTCTTGAAGTTCCTGGATCCGCCCCTGGCCCTGATCTCATGTCTGACATTGAGGGCCTACATCCATTGCCGGGTGATTAGAAGCAGCATGTCCAATGTAAAGTGACCTGGTCTGAATCCAAATTGGTGATCTGATACAAGTTTGTTGGACAAAAATAAGGATTTCATATCCACTGCGATTATAATTGATTCCATGACTTTGCTGATGCTTGGAAGTAAACTGATAGGTCTCTGTACTTAAAGGGATCCGTTTTTGTACCTTTTAATGTAATGCTGTGATGTTGCCTGATTTTAAAGCAGATGGAAGATGACCGAGGGAAAATGACAGGGTGATGTGAAAAGAGCAGAAAGAGGATGTGAAAGAGCAGCAGAGCAGGTTTTTAGGACATCTGAGCTGATGCTGTCCGATCCAGTTCCAGACTTAGAGTTGAGGGTTGAAAAAAACCTTCTCCACCCTCTCAGGTGCAAAAGACACGGAGTCCAGAAGCAGTTGGGTATGATAGGGAAGGGTAGATACCAAGAGTGAGGGGTTGGGGACAAGATTTGGAAGCAAACACAGAATTGAAGCATTCGGCCTTCTCACGAGCGGAATCGGCTGTGGTGCCATTTGAAGAGATGGAAGGGACAGACTTAAAGCACCAGCAGATTTTATGCCTGTGGAACCAAATTCCCCAGCCTGTTCAGTCCCACTCTTCTCTCCAGGGTTTTAAGACAGCTGTTCACCACGACGTCAGGTATATTCATGATGTTTTCATACTCATGAAGTCTTCTACCTGTCTGTCTTCTACCCCAAATGACCCCATTCTCAAACACTCCTTCCCCCCCCCCCCTCTCCCTCACCTCTGTTCGTTTGTTAGTTGTCAGTTGATTTGTTCCTTTTCTGTTTAATCCCCACTTTCCCGTCTTCTTTTTGTGTTTCATTAAGCTTGTGTGTAGCTTGTTCACCCCCATGTGTCCTTCTCATGCCTGGTGTTGGCTTAATGGTTAGGGTGGCGGGCTTTGGATCCTGAGGTCCTGAGTTAAAATCCCGCCTTGCCATAGAATTAATACTAGGTGGGGTTGACTCGACCTGTCATTCTTCCGAGGTCGGCAAAATGAGTACCAGATTGCTGGGATGATTGAACCATTCGAGTATCCTGTGTCGGAGTGGCGACCCGTCCAGGATTGTGCCCAATAGCCTTCGGCAGTAACGACACTGCATCGAGTATGGTCCCAATGGATGGAGCAGGTTTTTTAGGAGAGAAACAAGTTTGAAAGTTCAATCTTGAGGTTGGATATATGCTGCTTTCTGGCTCTCCTAACAGCTCACTTGTTGCAGACTTTTTGGAATGCAATGAGATTCCCTTTGATCAGATTTGCTTTCCAGGAAGAGAAGGCAAGTTGTTTCAGAGAAACTGCCTCACCACAGGATAAAGTATACCACAGGTGGGAAGAAGGGCAGGATAATTGAGAAAGAGAGATAAAGACAAAGAGAGAAAGAAAGAGAGAAAGAAAGAGAGAGAAAGAGAGAGAAAGAGAAAAAGAGAAAGAGAGAGAGAGGGAGGGGGGGTTCTGCAGAATAATTCCCAGGCCGAGTTAACATCAGGGCAGCAGATATGGAAGACCAGTCCTGAAGAGAGATGGCTGCTTGCAGTCCCTACCAATCTGCATGAGTGAACTATCAGACTTGCTGGCATTGAGGCAGCTCTGAGAATAGCCAGAGAGATGTTGACTTTCACAAGCATAACATCCAGCCAAGTTGCATGGTGACAATTGAAATTGCCACATATGAGGAAGAGAGAGAGTTGGGTTGAGTGGTTAAAAGTTTGTTCATGTTGTCTGAGAGGGATGTTGATGGAGTCATCACTGTTTGGATGGTGGGACAACACACAAACAAGAAGTGGGAGCTGGGAGAAGTCACGGCCAGAGGTACCCCTGGGGGTTGGGAGGTGTCAGAGCAGTACAAGGGCAGTGAAAAATTGAATTCCATTAAAATATATTCCACAAGAAATGGCATATAGAATAATATTTAGGTTACTTAGTAAGCCCCGAATGAAGATGCTTAGGTTCTATTCCAAAGTCCTTTGCAAATTTCCCCCCATTGTAAGGGTATTTGAGGCAAAATATTTATTTGAGGTGAACATTCTGTCCAACTTTATGTGCCACATCACCACCTACCCTTCCACCTTCCTGAATGCTATTTAATGCTATCTCATCCCAACTTTTTAATCATATTATAAATATTTTGAGAAGTGTGTTTTGTGTGTTTGTTTGTGTGATTGTATTTGTTTGTTTGACTTGCATGCACTCCTGAACTGCTGGACAGACTGAGTTTAAAATTGCTTTTTGTACTCTGAAAGTGCCAGGGATTTTGCAGAGGTTTTAGGGTTTTTTTTATATTCCTGGGGTGCAATGTGGAGAAGGGCCCAAATTCTCTTTCTGTAAATGTGTACCGAATAGTGAGTGCCACCAGGTGAAATCAGTATTACAAGTCATAAAACAATGTGCCTGTAGACATCATAAAAGTGATAGAATTAACCCATCTTTACGGACGAGTTACTTGCTCGTCTTTTCAACTTAGCCTGACCTCCCCAATCCCTCCTCACCTTCCCTCTGTGTGTACATTATAAATAGATGGAATATGTGGAATCAAAATTTCCACTGCATCCGATTCAATGCACGTCATCTTTGTATTCAACATCATGTCAGTTTAGGACCAAAGGGTTTTTCGAGAAGCATCTCGCATAGTCCATCCAGGTCTAATCACCTTCTAATGTGTCTGGTAGACATACCATGAAACTTTCACCGAAAATGTTGTTGTTGTTGTTGGTGTTCATCCCTATTCCCATCTGATTTTGCTTAATTTATTTTGTCTTGAATTTTGGACAACAGAGTTGGAGGCTCACTGAATGGCAGATAGTTCAAGGTTTAGATAAAAAGTAAAAGTTCAGACAAGCAATCGTAAAAACGTAACTTTTTAAAGTTTCATATCCTCATGTTAGCTCACAAGCGGGCCTGTCGTTCCGATCGTGAGCTTAGGTAGCGTTGCACCTGGGCCTGGTTAGTCCCAAAGAGAGCCACCATTACAAACGTGCCCCCCACACACAGCGTCCAAAATGTGTGACGCTCTGTGGGGTCAGGGTTCAGGCTGGGATACACACCAGAATCGGTTAGAATACACAAAGGACAATGAAACCACATGCAAATTTCTTTGATGAAGTATCATAAACTTGCAAAATATTATTTCACATCATCTTAAATTACTAGAGAGTTCATCGAAAACCTTACCCTGAACAATCTTGAGGGCGAAAAAAGGACATGGGCGGGGTGTGTGAGCAACAAATTCGATGGGTCAAGATATAAAATGCCGCAATATTTTATCGAAGTAATGCTAAACAAAAGCTTTTTAAAAGTGCCAAAAAGGCGAGTTGTGTTCTACATTGTTCAAGTATATAATTCATTTGAAATAATATAAAGATTTTAAAGGTAGTGGAAAAAAAATTCCAAGCAGCTTATTGCAGTTGATACAGCGTCTTTTACACCACCTTATTTAACACATTACATTAATTATTCATACATGTTGCTTGTGTCCTTTATGACATCCTTAAAAAACAAGAAGTTTCCTGTTGAGAATAATTTTCAATTTTGTTTGACTGCTAGACAGAGAGACAGATGAAAAAAGAAATCTCACTCCCCTCTGTGCATGTACGATCGGGATCGGCAAATTCAGAGCCAAAGTACTGTTAAACCACAGGTTTGTTTTCCGATTCATGTTCTGATTCATGTTCAAAATATAACATTTAACTGAAATGAAGTTGTTCCTCGATTATAAACATACGTCTGTAGACAACCAGGCAGACAGACATAAGTAAACCAATTGCTGAACCCGTTAACCCCGTTTATCGCTTTACACATGCGGAGGAAAATCTTGTATTTGCTACGAATAAGGGAACTGATGGGTTTTTTTTGTCTCAAATGGAATGCTCAGGTATTCACGGACAGACCGGTGTTTGTGTGTTTGTTTGTTGCAATACTTCTCCTACAGTTCTGGGCAGATTACATCCAGAATTGCGGTATAGGATCAGCATGACCTCAAATAATGTATAGGGGTGTTTTTTTATTTGCCGTTGGTCTTGTGGGGGGGGGGGGGGAGGGAATCGCAAATTCTCTATGTAAATGTGCATTGTGTAGTGCCAGCATTAAAGTCTCAACCATTTACAGGACTATTCCTGTCCCCACGTTTTCCATTGCAGTGAGATATTTTGAATTACATCACAAGGTATGTTTTTTGCTTCATGCATGTAACCCGGGTGCTGTCAGTTGCCTATACACGGCCAAAAATAAAGGTATGTGTCAGAAGAACATGTTATCTTAGAACAAGATCCCCCATTGGGCGGGTACTCTGCTAGTATACATACGCTCATGACATCATATTCTCTATTATATATATAATATATACATATATATATATATACATATACAGTATAGACAGTATATATTGGGTCGCCGAAATAGGTGACCCTTATTGTCAGTAATTCTGTCTGTTTGTTTGGAAGTTTGTTCGTTTGTCATCAGCATATTGGTAGTAAACGTGGGCGGATTTTGACCAAACTCGGTGGTAGGTACATCTTATGACGTAGTGCTTTGGAAATTGTGATGGTTGCTAGGGACGCTTTGGTTCTCTAGCAACAACCGAAAAACCTTCAAAATCGGTACCGTTCACGCAAAATCAATTCCGAAAGCCATTATCCACATAGGGTTATGAAATTTGGCACGAATGATCTGCAGCTGATGCTCTATCAAATATATTCCGGTTTTTTGTATATGGAATACTTTACCCGCAGCGCCCCCTACAATTAGGGTATGCGCGAAAATTGGCGAAAATTGAAGGCCCCCTAGCGACCAGGTGAGTGCATCGATCAAATGAACTTTGCAGGTCTATGGTACTCAATGAGTACTACAACTTTGCCTCAGGACATATTGACCGGGGGTCAGGGGCCAAAGGTAAATTAGTGCAAAAATCGGTAATATGTGAGAGCTGGAGGTACCTTCGCGCCAAATGCTACTCCTCCGAATAGTAGAGTCAATTATACGGTTGAACCCCAAAAAATTGCAACAAAACGTTTTATGTTTTTAAATGCTTTATCAGGTCATGGTGAATTCCAGAAAAAAAGTCTCGGTAATCTGACCCCGGTAAAGGGTTAATTTGCATATTTTCAAGATGGCCGCCAATGAAAATTTCAATGTACTACAAACTTTTTTATGGTTGATTTTAGACCCATAAATGTATTGGCAACAGATAGGAACATGGGGTTTCTGAATCAAATGAACGTAGTTCCATCCGCCTATGACGTACTATGACGTCATAGTTAAAAGATGAATGAGTATGCCATAGAAAATCTGTTTTTTATAATATGTAATGACATGTGATGCTATCATTTAACTCCTTGAACTAGTTAAGCTGTCCCTTTCCTGTAATTACATAGATGGGACGTCATCAATCCAAAAGAAATCTGTATGTATGCCACACAGCCTTCCCATAAGCCACGCCCATTGTCGCCCTAGATCATCTCAGCATTGTCATTGTCATCATTCTCATTCTCATCCCCAACATTTGATTGAAAGGGTTGCTACATGACTGCACTTGGCACTGTCCCAAGCTGATGTGCATGGTAGACCGTAGGTTCTGCATGTGCAACATTGAGTACTGCACCGGTAGTGCAACGTTGAGTACTGCACCCGGTAGTGCAGTTGCAGTGAACTACCTTAAGCAAAGAGTCTGGTGCGGCATTCATTACTGAGATGAACTGATTCTCCTCTGTTTTCCACCCCCAGTCTGTTGCTTCCAAATCTGCCTCTTCTCCATCCATGTCATGATCTGGAATACGTGCGGAGTGAATGGTGCTTAGTAGCCGCTTCAGTTGGCGGCAGACGCTCTGGGGTAACAAACGACACAGCCGATACCACTTTCTTTGTCAAGATGCTGTGGCACAACGAAGTGAGAGTATCTGTTCCCTTTCCACCAAACACCTGGACCATTGCTTGTACCCAATCTCTACAATTGCATCTGTGCTTTGACCTGGGGTAGCAAATGCTTGGGCACATGACCTCAAACAGCATCACCTTTCATGACTTTCTGGAAGAGAGATTTCTTGCCAACTCCAAATATGCGCAAAGTCGTATCACATCCAGTAAAGGCATGTACGAACAGCATCATGGTAGATGCCTGGGTCCTAAGAGGCTCTTTAGTCTGTTTATGTGATACACTCTGCTTTGGTCCTGCGTCTTGTCAGATCGGAAGTACAAGTCCCGGTTGCCACCTTCAGCAAAATGGTGAAGCAGCAGAATAAGTAAGTCCGTATCTTCGCCTATCAGTGTTGTTGACTGCAGCTGGGAAGCTCATACTGCTGCTTGCACGATGTCGTAGTCTGCATCACCTGTTGCGTTTATCACAGTGCACCCCTTTTCCTTTAGCCTTTGGCTAATGATGTTTATCAGTTCCTGCTTGTTGGAACCATGCGATAAGAACTCATCTTTTTTCCCATGAACACGGTGTCTTCTGTGAAGTTGACTTTGGGATGATGTTTCTTTTGACGACGCTGGTATGTGCTGTCCTTGATAGATTGTTCATCTGAATAACCGTCGAAGACAACAGTAGCTTTCCCGTAATTGCGGAGTACGAAGTCAGCATAGCCATTAGCTATAGATCCGTATGTGCTCCCTTTCATCCACTTAACGCGATGCATCAGTGAGCCACCATCCAACAAATAGTGGTCCGTCTTGGGTACATCGTCCGACTCATCCTCGGTAGACAAACTTTTGCATATTCATCTATTGCTCTGCAAGCTGTGGCTTGTCCGCTTTCCTGAATATGTGCTTCGCCTCAAAGAGAGCTGGGGGAAATGGAGACAATTCATATTCAAAAACGTCCTCCAATGAGAGGTTCCTGCCCGAGAAATGACAAGTAGCCTCTGAAACAGAAGAGCAGGGTCTAGTTCGGTCGCCAGTAACCTGGACAGCAGATGAATCTCCCAGAGTTTTCGCTTTGTCCTTCTTTGCATGTGTAGGTGAAAACTGGTTGTCCAGTCAGCTTTTCAGCAACTTCTTTCCCCACTACCTGCAAGTTGTCGACATTCACTTCATCCTTGGCTACAACACCAGTGACAACATTTCTCAAGGCTGGATCATCAGAGACGGATTGCATGACTGAAGTTTTTCTTGGATTTTTGCTAGATCTGACTGGTCCTCTCCATCCTGGACTTGGTGGCCTCCTTGTGCTGTTCACTCGACGTGTAAGTGCAATCATTGAATTCTTGCATGGCTACATTATATTCCGAACATACGGGGGACGACAGTTCCACAGGGCACGTTGCTCCTTCGTCATGCACTGCCCCTGGTCAATCCACCAGTCGACTTGAGTGATCGCATAAGTGTCTGTTCGATAACAAGATCGGACCAAGTCCAGCCCAGAACTGATCACTCCGGCGAACCACATGGAAAGAAAGGGGTTGGCTTTCGGTTTTCGCTATGACGTCATAAACGTCATAGTTACATCATAGTACGTCATAGGCGGGAGAAACTATGTTCATTTGATTCAGAAACCCCATGTTCCTATATGTTGCTAATACATTTATAGGGTCTAAAATCAACCATAAAAAGTTTGTAGTACATTGAAATTTTCATTGGCGGCCATCTTGAAATATGCAAATTAACCCCTTTACCGGGGTCAGATTACCCGAGACTTTTTTTTCTGGCACGCAGCATGACCTATTAAAACATTTAAAACAATAAAACGTTTTGTTGCAATTTTTTGGGGGTTAGGTGATACGGATCATATTTTGACTCTACTATAAGGTTATGGTCGGATGGTCATGAAAATTCACACTAATCGTCTGAAATACATTGTGCACAAACGTTCGAGCCGGATTTTCGATTTAGATCTTTGTTCACCCACAACCCCCTCGAACTTTGGGGATTTCCGATTTCAAACCGCATTTTCGGTACTTTTCATTCAAATGGATACCGAGTAGTTATCGGTAGATGGAACTGATAAGATTGATAGGCATAATCTTAAGGTGATTCCCTATCCGCCATATGACATCCATTTTGCTCTATATCTTATAGTTTCCATGCTCGGCGACCCATCACTGCCTACCGGCTTATATTTTTTATATATATATATATATATATTATATATATATGTTTCTGTTATATATATATATATATATAAATATATTATATATATATTTATATATATATATATATATTATATATATATATATATATACACACACTGTATATGTATGTATATATGTATATATGATGTAGGATTGGGGTGGTTGGGATTATCCATTTCAAAAATAAGAAAGGGGTATCCAACCAAAATGTAACTATATCTACTCTCGTAATTTAGTAATAAACAAGGCAAGAGCAGATCCGGTCTCAGGAAACATTTTACTCGCTTTTCAGCTATCCGGGTGTTGGTACGTCGTTTGGCAATATGCAAAGCACTGTCCCTAAAAAGTAATGTTTTGCTCAAGGGAGTTGAAATAGCAAACTCTTATAGCAATGTCAAGTTTGATGAAAATCGGTTTCGATCATGTCAACGTTGATTATTTTGAATGTCATCAAGTTTGATGCAAAATGACTGACGGAAAATACTCACTCAATCCCAGCAATCTTGTCATTGCTTGCTGCGGTGCGCCACACGGCCGCAATACCTCCTTCCTGCCCTGCACTGACAGCAATCACGGCCACCTGCCCGGCCACCATGACGAGAGTTTGGAAGACGTCGGTCCATATGACGGCCTTGATTCCACCCTAGGAAGGATGTATGTGCCTCATTTGGAGCAATCACCTTTTACTTCCTGACATGAATCCAATACAACTGCTCCATTTTTTTCAAGATGTCTTTCTAAATTATTTATATTTCAGAGACTGTGGGAGTGTTTATAATGTGTGTCTAGATTATGATGTAGGTTGTCAACCTTAGCAAATGTAGCATGTTGGACATGGAATCAATAACCAATTTGGCCCACTGGTTGCATCATTACTGAAACGACTGGTCACTGATGCAATTTGTGAGTTTGGGAAGGAATTTGGATTTCAACCAGGGTGACGGTGCTAACTCGCTAAGTTTGTGAAAGACACAAATGGGTCATTAAACGCCCACAAAGTAACTAATGGTTCTCGATGGTTGCCCAGCTTAATGTCTATTGAAGGAACGGCACACTCATCATTTCAATGGCCTGCCTGCAAAGTACCAAATCGCCAGTTTATAGTCAACTTAGGAATCGAGCCAAGACTAGGCAGAACCTCATGTAAATACAGAATTTAACAAGGGCACTCAGTGGAGCGCATACCTCTGCCACATATTGCCTGATCCACGAGAACATATCAGGCCCAATACATTTTTTAAATATCGTGCTATACAGGACTATATCGTTTTTGGCCCCATCTCTCAATGGTGAAGAATTTAAAAATTAAATAATTCTCGTATCCAGATCCGGATTCGGATCTTCACCAGAATTGTATCAATTCGTCCTTGTGACACACCCAACCACCTGCCCACCAAGTTTCATCCGAATCTGTCCACAACTTTTTGAGATATCATGTACACAAACAGACAAACAGACAGACAGACAGAAAGGGGTGAAAACATAACCTCCTTCACCTTCGGCGGCAGAGGTAATAATTACATGCGACTGGAAATTGTTCCATCTGCTTGCATGCGCTTCTGGACGGTCAATGATCCTGCAATATCTTTTGAAAAGAGTGGGACAATGAGTGCCAGTACCCTGGGCTAAATTCTAAATTCCTGCGTTCAACATACACCCACCCGGCCACCAATCCCCCCACCCCAAACGATGGCGACACTACATCAGTGGCACAGGTGCAATGCCTCATTAATGCCATAGCCAGCAGAACAAATGTCTCACTCAATTGCAGAAAACTATGCATGTGGTTGATACATTGGAGTTTTTAAAAGTCTTGGACCAAAGATGGGCAGCTGTAATTTTATTATTATTATTATTTTTTGTGGACAGTATTTTTGGCGAGATCATTTGTAAATATAGCGTGAAAGGGTAAGATTTGTAATTACAAGGTCTTGCTCTGATGTTAGGAGCTTTTTAAAAGCAGCAGTCGGAGTTGGTTGGTGCTGGCATCTGAAAAATTATTAAAAGGTGTGTATGTGGCAGAACGTGCAGCTAGGACATGGTGTGGATGCGACAATAAAGTGACTCTTGCTCACCAGCGTTGTGTACACGATACACACCAGGCCAAGACCAAGCACAGAAAGCCATACATCGATTCCGGTCACTGACAGAGGTGAGCAATGGGAAAGAGTTGCGGGGGGGGGGGGGGGGGGGGGGGGGGGGGGAGCCATTAAAATTATTGCTGTAATTGCAAATTTCCACGTTCAATAACTTCAGAATTTAAACTTTTGATACATTTGTGATGCGGTGGTGAAAATTAAGCTTTATGAATAATGTAAATGCCCTATAGGCAGAGAAGTAGATTTAAGTAACTTACACATTTGATGAAAAAAATTCAATATTCCTTGATATGATCTATTTACATCCAAGAAATAAAACGATGCAGCTTCCAGTTGTTTGTGTCCCCTACTGGTTTCACAGGAGGGGACGGTGTGTTTGCTCTCCATCTGTCCGTCCCACCTGTGGTTTTTCAGACTTTTTCCCCATACCCTTTAACATATCCATCTGAAACTTGGTACATGGCTTCATTATGATAAGTCACAGAACAAGTTCGAGTTTCAGGACATTCCGTCAATATTTCATAGTTTTGCTCATTTACTTAGAAAATATCACATCGGGAGGAGACATGGTTTGCAAAGCAATTCTCCCACTTGATCATTATGCTATTTATGTGCTTTCTGGAATCTGCTCAAGTATTCTGGACATGTTGTTTCTGATTATGGTTCATCGCAATCCAAAGCCAAAAATTCTGGAATATCTTTCCACAACCCCCCCTCCCAGCACTCTCCCTTCCCCCTCCGCCCTCCCAAATTCATTCCTCTTTAGTCTTCTCCAAATTTCTCCCTTGATTTTCTCTCCTCAACTCATCTAGTTCTACCCCTCCCTTTTCTCCCCTTTCACCCCAACCTCTTTCGCTATTTTTGCTTTCTCCAAACACAATGTACCACATGTGAGGAATAATAAATAACCCCTTATTCCTGGTCGACTCGTGTTGTTGTTGTTGTTGTTGTTTTGTATGCAGCATGTGGCTGCTGCTTGCATCATTTTCAGGGGGAGCAGCTGTGCCGATGATGCAGTGCCCCCGTTACCAATAAGCTGGTACTCATTTTACCGACCTCGGAAGGATGACAGGCTGAGTCAAGCTACTTGGTGCTATTTCAAAGGCATGACAGGGACTCGAATTCAAGTCCCTAAGATCTTAAGCTAGCCACCTTAACCGTTAAGCCAACAGCAGGCTCGTTCGACTCATAAATGGTGTGAACTCGATTTTTCTCAACATTTTGCTTCTAATCATGCTCTGTTTTACTGTGTTAAAACCAAAAATCATTCCACACTAATACTAGAACGGCACTCGGTAGACTAATACGATAATGACAAAAACTATTTACTCATTTATCTTTCACTCTGCCAATACATATTCCCTTATAAGGAACTTAAATGCAGGAGGAGACCATGAGGCCCATTAAAGCCTGCACGATAGTAGCCCACATATGGTTGTTGACTATTTAAAAATTAGATAAGTCTCGCTATCTCTAATCCTGAAGAACACGTCATGGCAATAGTGTATTAACAAGTCATAATAATGAGCATTATAAACACAGGACATGGTGGCACAACGGTGGCAAAACACCCTTCTAGTGTACAATTTTAAAGTTCAGTATGCTTGTTATGTCATTAAACAAAATAACTGGATAAGCGTAATGCTCGTATAACATGCCAGCTTTTCCAAATTACCTCTGATGTCCCCTCCCTGAAAAACATCATACATATATATATATATATATATATATATATATATATAATATATATTATATATATATATATATTGTTGCGAATTCGCGCCCGCCGGAGTGCGAACGGCCACGTAACTGAATCGCGGCACGTCGCCCACCGGACGGACAATTCAGTCGTGACCCTCTCGGACCAACGCCGGGAGCTAGTCACGGGTGGGGGTTTAACCTCACCACGATCGTACCAATTGCCCACCCGCGCAGGATAGGATTGCTCGCCAAATTCGATCTACCTAAGTACCTGCACGAATGGTCGACCGGGCGATCGTACCACGCCACAGGCCGACTCCGGACACGAACCGCTTAAGCGGTCCGTTCCGTGCTACAGTGATAACCGAGCGGTGTATCGTCGGCCTCGACGGTTCCGATTACTTACCGGGCGTATTAAGCCCACTACGAACACCTTACGTGAAGCAGGATGGAGAGTCAACAAGAAAAAGACAAAGCGAAATGGGAAAACAGTTCACACAATGCACATTTATTTCACAAACACACACAGAAAGCACGTATATACAGCCATACAGTCAAAATGCACATAAAGCAACCAAAACAATAAAGCAACAAGACGCAGAGTTAATACAGACTACGCGCACACAAGGCAACACTTATACAGTTCTACTTTATAGACGGCGCCAACAGACATTTACACAAAAGCAAAGGAAAGAAGCCACCCTCATAGACAAGAGGCAGACAGGCCTGTAGACCAAATGTGCGCGGACCTAGAGGAGCGGCCAGGTCCGCGAGACCGAGGGGTCCTACCCGCGTCCTCGTGACGCGTTGGCGGGCTAGCCGCAAATGTGGCCGCGCGGCTGTGCCCCGATTCCGTGCTCCTTGGCGGGTTTCGTTGGCACCACGTGTGGGGTGGGGTGGAAACGGGCCCCCTTTTGCACTATCTCAGCGTGGGGGAAAGGGAGATTGTTGATGCCCTGGGGGAGGGGAGTGGCTGGCTGGCTTGGGTCCCACGACGAGCGATCCACACCGCGACTTCGTCGCCCACCGCCTCCTTCCTGCCTCGGACCCGAGCTCCCTTGCCTGCAGTTCCACCGCTCTCCCTCGCCCGACTCTTCCGATGACACTCTCTCGGCGACTCCAGAACCCAACTGACTTCATTCGCCTTGCGCTCGCCTTCTTATAGGCTGGCAGGAGCAGCTAATATGCAAATATTCGGATCAGAATGACCTCGGGGCAGCCACGCTCGCCCATTGGTGGAGGAAACGGGGGCGTGAATCTCCCTGATCCTAGAATTTGCATATATCGACTTCACACACATGCGCCTGGAGGCGGGCCAAGCCGCCCGCGCTCGCTAATTGGACGGAGGAGAAGTGGGCGTGAAGCGTTTCTGATCCGAGTTTTCCCCTCGGAAAGGCCGCCATTTGCGCTCGCGGGCTCGGTGCGTTCGGCACCAAACGCCGAACGGGCCAGACAGCCCGACGTTCAGTGTTCACAGGTGGTGCGGAATGGCCGTAGAAGGAGAGAAGTGAAGGTGGTGGAGGGTTTTCGGTGGTGAGGGTTGATAGGTATGGTGCCGTTTGGGAGTGGCGGTGATGCGATGATGTGGGAGCATAGATGGTGGTGGTGGCGTGGTTGTTTCGTGATGGCGGTTGAGACGTGGTTGGTTCAAAATAAAGATAGAACAGAAAAAATGGCTAACTCAAAGCGTCGCAGCCCGGATGAATCACATAAATTCCCTCTATACAACGGGTTTGGGCTAACAACACATGTACTTAGAGATATCTCACCTAGGGCCCTTTATGGTGTAATGCGAATTTCCACAGCCGTACTATATATATATATATATATATATATATAAAATATATATATATATATATATGTATGTAATAAAACGGCTGTTCAGGAACTGAGAAATTGGCAGCTGTCACATGTGGTGAACAAACTGCAATGGAGAAATGTGAGAAAAACGACCCAAAAACCGTTTGGTCAGCAACATTGATTCGTGAAGATTGTGAGAAAAGCCCTGTGACGTCTTTTGTTTAAACATTCCAGATGGGCATTTCCTAGCTCAAAAGCAATTTATATGACTGCTTACCTGTGTTGATGACCAGCGCAGGGGCATACAAGACAACACCCATGTACACCATCTGGACACATGATGTAAACCCATGCTGGATGAGTCATCTGTCCATAACAACAATAACTTAAAAGACAATGGAAATGGTAAACACAGTAATTATCATTTGTACATTACACCATGATAGTTAACCACAATTATGCATGCAGTCTCACCCTTTCCCAAAGACGTTTGTTAACCAAATAGTTAACCAAAGTCTGTGTGTGTCACCGCAGCTCACAAAGAATCGCACAATGATGTTACAGATAATGACCTATTTCCATGGCCTACCAGGTACGATTGTATACCTGTATTCCATGTGACCCACTTATTTGCTAAGCTTAACAAAGTTTATACCTGAAGTCCATGTAACCTACTTATTATCTGGAACATCATTGTGCGATGCTTTTTGAGCTTGGGGACACAGACTTTAGTTACCTCTCATCAATTCTCTTTTTAACATATTGCACGTATACCGACATCAGTCGGTTGAGGTCGTGGAGAGATTCACTTACCTTGGCAGTGATATTCATGTCTCCGCTGGCTGTGAGTCAGAGGTCAATAGACGTCTGGGTCGGGCCTGGGGAGTCATGGATTCACTGGATCATGGGGTGTGGCACTGTCGGTACCTGTGCAGGAAGACGAAAGTCCGAGTCTTCAGGTCCTTGGTGCTTCCAGTCTTGCTCTATGGATGCGAGACTTGGACTCTGACCAAGGATCTGAGATGGAGACTTAATTCCTTTGGTACCAGGTCTCTTCGGAGAATCCTTGGCTATCACTGGTCGGAGTTTGTGTCCAACGAGCGGTTGCTGAGAGAGACTCAAATGAGATTTGTTACCTGAATAGTCCGTGAGCGTCAGCTGCGGCTGTATGGACATGTGGCTCGTTTTCCTGCCGCTGATCCTGCTCACCAGAATCTCTCAGCAAGGGAGTCTCGTGAGTGGAGGAGGCCAATGGGCCTACCACGCGCCTCGTGGTTGCAGCAGGTTGATCGGCATCTCAAGAAGATGGGGATGGGCCAGGCATCTGCCTGGGGGATGGCCAGACGGAGGCCCCTGGAGTACCGGCGGAAAGTGGACACAGCGACGCGCTGCTCTGGCACATGCTCCCATACCTGACCTGACCTGACATCAGTGGCGATTGATGTGTGTGGATCTCTGATTTGAAAACAAACCATCACTCTTCTTGGGATAACTGATTCGCTAACATCTAAGGGAAAGGGTGAGAGTGCATGTATAATTGTGGTTAATGGTCATAGCACACTTGGCATGTGATCACAGCGCGTTCCTACGCTCCATTCGTCGGACCTGAGCACACCGGGCATGCCACACTCACCATCTGAAAAATGAATGTTGCTGTTCCAAGAATACGGACTGTTTTGTTGAAACGAAGTTCCAAGTACTGCGGAGGTGATTTTGAAACACAAGAAAACAAATGCATTTTATTCAACAAGTGATGGCCAGCCCACAAGGAGCCAGCGAGAATAGTACATGCTGTCATTGACGTCATCTGTGGAGTACAGCAGATCTTGATCACTGAATATTCTACAACTTTTGAATGGTAATAATTTTAATCAGAGTCTAACAGTAATACCATAAATCAAACGGGCTTTTTATATCAAATCATATTTTGAGATTAACAACAACATGGAACAAGTGGAGGTACAAAGTACACCACCCCCATGCCAAATAAATAAATAACAAATCCTTTCATGGTGTGTCATTGCTGTGGGTGCCTTTGGTGCCTCGCGATGCCGCCGTGTAGCACATGGAGACGGAATTGAGAGGGAGTGGGGCACTTCTAAGGTGAATGTGTACAAAAGATACTTACTCGCCGTGCAGCACATGGAGACAGAACTTGGAGGAAGCGGTGTACAATAATTGATTGATTAGTTGATTAATTGCATAATTAAAATGAATAAATAATAATTGTAAAACAATTAATTTCTTCATCAATTGGATAATAGAATTGAAAAAGCACAACTGTTTCATCCGAATCTGCAATTTTTTTTTTTAAATTAAGTACTTCATCGAAAAATGAATAATTAATCAATTCATTGATTAATCAATAAATCAAAAATACCCTTTATAGCCAAATCGCTTCTTCACCGTCATGTCTAAATATCAGCTTCCGAGCTCAAAAGGTGCCCGAGATATTGCTCAGATTAAAAAGAAAATAAATAAGGAATGAATAAATCGATAATAATGAAGTAATTAATTGATTAATAAAAAAATTTAAAATATCGTTTCTGCCAAAGCACGTCTTCACGTTTGTCCCCAAATTTCAGCCTCCCAGCTTAAAGGATGGCTGAGATATCGCACAGACAAACAAGCAAACAAATAAAAAGTCACTCAGAGCGACACTTGGTAAATCAGAACAAAGTAGAACGGCTTTCGGTAGAGTGCATACCTCTGCCAGGCGGAACAGTTCACGTTTTGTATCCAACTGATCAGTCAGATCTGCATCAAGACCTGAACCAAAATCGAATCGGCTTATCGTCATGTAACCAACTCCTCCTCCATGTTTTGTCATAACTCGTCCACAACTTTTTGAGATATAATGATTATATATGTATATATATATGTATATATATGTAAATATATGTAAATATATGTATATATATATATATTGGCCCGATTTATCAATTTTAAAAATTTGGCCTGTGTTGACCTTTTGACCTTAAAAATAATTGGTGGTTGAATCAATTGACCTAATATGCAAATCCTGTTCAAATTTCAAGTCAATCATATGAAAAATGAAGATATGAGAAAGTGATCCTAAGTTGTTGACCTTTTGGCATGTGCTGACCTCAAAAATAATTGGTAGTTGTATTCAGTGAGCTGATATGAAAATCCTGTTCAAATTTCAAGTCAATCAGATTAAAATTGAGGATTTTAGAAAATTTGGCCCAATTTGTCCTTTTGGCCGACGTTGATCTCAAAAATAATTTGTGTTTGAATTCAGAAAGCTCAAATGCAAATGGTCTTCAAATTTCAAGTAAATCAGATAAAAATTGACAATTTTAGAAGCAATTAAAAAATTTGGCCTATGTTGACCTTTTGACCTAAGTTAACCTCAAAAGTAATAGGTGGTTGAATTAATTAACCTGACATGCAAGTCCTGTTCAAATTTCAGGTCAATCGAATGAAATTTGAGGATTTTAACAAATTTGGCTCAAATTGGCCTATTGGCCTATGTTGACCTGTTTGGTCGACGAAATTTTACGAAACATCAATAATGCTGGAACGTCGCAGGATTTGGTGACATTAATCTCCGAAAAATTCAGAACGGTCGGTTGAGCGGTTTCGGCTGGAGGCGAGCGGACAGAGAAACAAACAAACAAACGAGTTATCGCACTCAGTAAATACCAAACCGAGCCGTGCCCAAACAAACGGAGGCAATCAACATACTTGTCAAAAACTTCTTTTTTGCCAAGTAACAAACGGAGTAAAAACTGAGTATCTTCCTTGGCGCCTGGCAATGACATAATGCATCGCCTGCATATGGAATTGGGAAGGAGGGGTGTTCAATAACTTCAGGACACACAGTGACCAGTCTTTACCATAAAGGCCTGCAGCTCTTTCAAAAATTTTCAAGGGAACCAGGTAAGTGGTTATACATCATGTCATTGTTAAATTAATGCAAACAAAATACCCTTTTAGGGACAGTCATCTGAGCCTCATGAAGGAGCTTGTACATATGTCACATATATATTTTTTGCATTCATTAAAGGAGATACGTGTGGCCAACCACCGAGACATGTTGGTCCTTGGTTGTGTTTCTTCCAGAGGGGGTGCTGCATTGTGGATCACACCATTATTAGCTCACCTGGACTTTAGCCCCATTGTCCGTAGGTGAGTGAGTCCGTAGGTGATAAAAACAAAAATTCAAAATAAGCATAGATGTTGAAATTACAATTATGCACACCAAAGTTATTTTGTTTATACAAACTTCCCAAATTGCTGATAGATAACCAGGAGCAATTTGTTATCAAAAGTGATTTTTTTTAAAAATATAAAAACCAGGAGCAAAAAGAACTTTTTTTGTATTACAGCCAACAATGAGCTCCATAAATGGTGATTTTATATGGGATGTAAGGGCTCGAGTCTGCTGAAAAAAGATGTGTGAACGAAGATGGAGAATGCTGCAGAGAGGATGGGATTATTCGGTAAAAAAACAACAATCATTACAAGAATCTGGGAGATCCCTCCCGCCCCCTCGCCATCCGACCTTTCTTTCTCTTTCTCTCGCTCTCTCCTCAAAGGCAGGTTCGGTGCTGTAAAAGCAGTCTCCTCGCATAGCAAGGACTACACTGAATGGTTTGCCGATCCCTTTCCAACAGTTATCAGGGAAGACATTTGTAATTTGGCCAAGGTACTGGTAATAAATCGCCTGCTCTTCACAAAAGACAACATGAGAGCTTTAACATCCACCAAGTATCATTTTTATTAGCAGATGGGATACCCAGCTTAACATCCATCCAAGAGATGATGCAAGTTGTGATGCAACGCCCAGCTTGCGAAGCACCAATCGGAATGTTTATAGTCCGGTCGGGAATCGAACCAAAACTCGACATCTCAGAGATAACTGAGTCTCAGGATAAAAATGTTATTGAAAGATCTTGAAGTTTGGAAAACTTAATGGTGATATGTGAAAGTTCTGGTGACATTTCTGGTGAAATGCCAGCTATCCATACCCTGGGAATTCCTCCATGCAAATCCCAGGTGATTACTCTTGGTTGAAAAACAAAATCTCGTGAAGTTCACGAGCAAAACTAACATACTGTCGTGTCCAGGGGGTTTTGCCCCTACCTGGACGGATGGCCGAACGATTTCCCTTGTAGGCTTGCAGCCGAGATCCTCAGAGATTATGGCGCACGCGGGAAGGAAAGGGTGGCAAGGACGGAGCAGACGGAAGCACAGCACAGGGGTTTTAATCTCAAACCCACGGCAAATAGACAGACACAAGCAAGTTTAAATAAAAACGGGGTTTAATGAAAATAAATCAAATATTTACAAAGGTAATAATAAAAACGGTACGTGAGGTGAACTAAATCTAACTTCGAGGTGCCTCCACACAGTCATTGATACAGACAAGGGGACAGAATAATAAAAGAAAAATCCCTCCTTTCTCCCGGAACTTAACTGTGTGCCCAGGGATGAGTTTCGGAAGCTTGAAGGTCACCAAACCGCTTCATCACTGTGCAGGAAAATGCGCCAGAAATGGCGCCCAGCCGCTCTCTGGGCGGGCAAACATACAGGAGGCAATTCGGGCGGCGCTACTCAACTCCAGGGCTCAGAAACCGCCGTGCAACTTCTTTCATCGATCGCCCTCGCCAACGCCGCTGCTCTGCAAGATGGCGCCGTCTCTTTCCCCGATGGCACAACACGAGGCTTCGAGGCTGGTCTCATACGAACCAGCCAACAGTCAATGGCCAGCGTCTTGCTCCACTATGCGAGCCAATTCACCTCAGCACGAACACAAGAATCATGCAGCCCTCTTCACCATGTCAAGGGAAAGCCAGCCGTAATGCCCTTCTCTTTCAACCACCATCTCCTGACTCTCTCGCTTCTGTCCCGCTCCGAACCTAACTCCCTGCTTTCTTGTTGCCCAAAGCGAGACTCTCTGATGTCATGCCCATTAATCATCCACTCCGGGGGCATGGTTTGTTAGTTGTCATCCGTGGAGGTGGAGTTTTTCCCTGCTTGGATGTGCAGCTTGGTAGTTGTTGTTTTAAGGACATGGTCACTTTTTATCGCCGGTCTTGAAATGCAAAAACATAGGAAAAGGTCACAGGGGGCAATCACATACAGGGAGAAATTATCCTTAAACCCTACCTAATTAACACAGCACCATTCCCCCCACCCCGACCCAGTGTGGTGACACATAACACTTAAGCTCACAGTTTCCCGACTGAATTTACATTGAGATGTCTCCTACATGTCCACAGACCAAGCAACTCTATACGATCCTATCTTTCCTCTGAAATGCCCCCATCCACCCCACAAACATAACAATATACAGGCAACTGGCAAAAGTCCCGGTTGTTTTCCAAATGAATTTCAAGAGCAAAACATATTTGTGTGTCTAGAAAGTCGAGTCTCATACAACAGTGAGGTGACAGAGGGTTGGAGGCAATCCATTGAGTAAACAGTGGGACAAGTGGATGCAACACAAGGGGATGAATGATCAGGAGGTGGCAGAGAGAGAATAAAGGAGGAAATATAGCAACCAATAAACACAGTGCCGATAGAAAGTAGACTTTCTCTAGGCACTGCACATGGATGAAGGTAAACAGCAGAATGTTGATCAGAGGATGCTAACTGTCATGGGAAGCAACGAGAAGCTGACATTCTGGCCGTGAAGCCTGGTGTTGGCTTCAAGGGACACGATCATGACATTTTTAGAAAATATATGTTTAAGACGATGATATTCCGGACCCATTAGTCCAAAAATTTTTTTTTGAGAATAAGCCGGATAATCGTTTTTTAAAAATGGGACTATTTTCATGCAAATGAGTGACGTCACGGGTGCACAACTCAATTGACGGATGTGTACGTATGCATCACAGGTGTACATATGCATTTCATCATGTTATTCGAGCATTCAAGATGCTGATGTGCCAAGCTTTTAACTGTTGGAATCGTCGAGAAATTTGCCCACAGAAGTGGTTTTTTTGCAACCCTGACACATGAAAACATCGTCAACATTGTGCTTTGTGGTTGAAATACTTTGGAACAACCAAATTCAACATCAAAATGTATGTTCATTCCAAATATCGTGTTGTTTGCGAAGACCACTTTGAGCTGTCAGCATTCGTATTTTATCAACAGGCTAAATTACCTGTGAAACAAGCCTCGGAAATTGCTGAAACAAGATGCCACAGCAACACTTTTCAGTCACAAATCATACACAGTGGCCCCATCACGACCCGCTACGGTTTGGAGACATAATGCTCAAATACAACAGACAGGTAAGACATTTTATTTTAACTTTTTTTTTTCCATAATATTGTTGCGGACCAGGGATCGGGGGTGAGAAGACCACGAGGGGAGAAACGACCTCGGGTTCCCACCAGACTCTCCAGAATCGCAGGCCCTCGTACACGAATAAGTTGGTGACACGGTGGGTCGCTAATCGACCGTGAACGCCAATAACTCGACCACGTGATTAGGGTCCTCCGTCGAATTAATACCATTTACCTAATGGTCACGTGATCTAATTACCGGAGGACATGCCTTCGGTGCGCCTTGTTCAAACATGATCACCTTACCGGAGCAGATACAGCCGAGCGCAACTGCACAAGGACGTACCGGCTTGAAAAACAGATCGTTGGGGGATAATGTCCTGGCTAGGCTAGGATATGAACCATGCTGGACCAATGAAGGAAAAGAGGAGAACGAGCTGGGAGCATTTCTATACAAAGCATTTTACACTCAACCGAGGAAAGGTATGTGGTACAGTAAATGGGTTAATTATTATGTACAGCAGAGGATAGCAAGGAATTTGTGGGGTGCGACAAAAGACAGGCAATTTACAAAAGCAGACACAGAGCAGACTTATCCTGTTAGAACTTCGACAATCTTAACTTATGCTATGACAGGCGCCATATCTATATCTATCTTTTTTCCTCTCTCTCTCTCTCTCTCACACACACACACACACACACACACACACACAGAAGATTAAATAGCCAGAAAGAAAGAGAGCAGATGAGGACTAAGACCTCGTAATACCTGGCACGGTCGGCTGACCAACGCAACCCAGTAAACTTTGGGGGAGAAATACTGGTGTCTAAGGTATGGGAGTGGGAGGTGTGGTGTGGTGCAATATGGGGGGGTGTGGTGTCATGCCAGAGGAAACTCTGATTGCAAATCAGTAATGGATGCTCTTTTGTGTGTCCTAAAGGGATGAGATAGAGGGGTGGAAAGAGAGAGAAGAGAGAAGATGCATGAGGCAAAAGATTCCGAGCCTAGTCGTGCATAGGTCTGTGAGTGTAGCGTGTCCCTCGGTGGGACACTCCGCTTGAAAATTCCCACCTCGAGTCGGAGCATTTTCTCCTGCTTAGTCACTTTGCCAGGGCTCGTGGAAAAGTGTGCTCTGAACTGGTCCCAGAAGAACGTCTGTCGCACACCAACCACGAGTGTAGATCCAGCGATGACAGAAAACGAGGAGCAGTGAAGAAGAGGGGGAAGCAGAGAGGTGAAGGAGATGGCGAGGCAGACAGGCGAAAAAGAGGGCAGACAGCTCCACGATCTGCCTTTTACAAGCCCCGAGCGAAGGGTAGGGTGACGACCCAAATCCCGCTTCTCTATTGGGCCACGGCGGTCTTAGCCATGCCCTGTCAGGCTACTGGGGCCGGAAGCGGTCTCATTCGCTCATTCGGTGTGCCACGGCCCAGAGCTCCATACCAAACTCCCAGACCAC
>CM068962.1:88333311-88371611 GCA_035128595.1 Eptatretus atami | reverse complement strand
ATGAAGCCAAATCACAAGATCTGTTTCTCTCACATTGCAGACTGATTGGAGCCCTCTCTACTTTTTACCACCTCTCCTCTAGTCTTTCTCCCTCGATTGTCCCAGCCCTCTGACATTTCCCACCTCCTGCACAATGCAGATATTCTCTCAGTAACCCCCTCCTAGTTCAACTCCAAAAATATAGGCATTCTGCCCAGCTCAAACCATCTCTTTTATCCCATGTGTGTAACAGCTTTAGAGACGGTTCATTTGTACTTCCCTCCAAGTTCTTTAAACAAGCGGTGCACCACCATCTCATGTCATTCCTCATCCATACCCACATTGTTTTCTCCCATCATTAACGCTATCTACCCCCAACACACTTACTTGCAAGTTATTGTGCTTCCTCCCCTCCTCTCTTGTTAACTCATTCCCTTTCTTGTTGCATCCATCACTATGTTAGCACCACTCCCCCACAGTCACTCCGTCACCTCGCTCTCCATGAGCCTCAATTCGTTAGAAAAAAAGTAAGTTAATCCAAAATTTCAAGAGAGACATTTGCAAGTGGTTCATGAAGATTCCTGGCTCTTTCACGCACAATTCCTGAAATATTTGGCTGCAACTGCCTCTTTCAGTCTATCTCTTTTGGAATTCCTTCATTCATATTCAGTCCATGTCTTTAGGCATACTTTCTTTCAAACTTTCTTATTTCATGAAGATTGCTTTTTCTTAATCAGACATGCTGAAATAATAGCCAATTGTTAACATTATCAAAGTTTTTTTTTGGCATAAGGAGCCATCTCACAACAATCTCATACCAGAGCCAAAAAGAAACAGGAGGAGATAACTCAAGCAATCTGGATAGTCTGGTACTTGTTATAACTGACGTTCTCAGTTACACAGTTATGAATGAGTGTCTGCATGATGCTTAAGCAACGCATCAACATCATTTTTTTTGTGTTGACGTTTTCAATGCACCATTCTGAAATAAGGACATGAATGCTGCTGGAATGTCATTAATTGTTACAGGAATAACATGAGCATCTCATGGGTCACCAATGACTTTCAGGGAGTTAATCTTCCTACATTGTCAGGCTCACATACATAATGTGACATCATTTCGCACTTTGTGGATGACTAATTGTAACTTCCTTCCTTGATAATGATCTGCTCCAGAGCATCAGGACTGCTGAAGCAGTTTTCGTGACCAAGAATGAACATAGTGGACAGGTCACCACTCAATCAGAGAATGCAGTACATGAGGGAAGGCACTTGGAATGTGGTCAAGGTAGGGCTACACAATGGTGTACTCTTTTTGAAAGGCACCATGACTTCCACCAGCGAATGTTGCCAGGTGAGAATCTACGGCTTAACATCTCTCCAAAGGATAGTGTGCTCAAGTATGCAATGCTCTGCCTGCAAAGTACCAGGGTGACAGTTTATAACAAGACATCCTGCCAGCACCTTCATGGCATCTTAGGATGGGCATTCAAATGCTTTCTATGAAAAGGCAGCACCACCAACAGTATATCTAACTAAACTAAAACGAAATAAAAGCAAAAATAAAAACATATAGCATGAGGATTGTGGGGGTGGAGATAGAAGGAAGATGGATGAACTGAGGGAGGAGATTGGTGAGCAGATGATCTTGATGGGGAGATTGGTGAAATGCCGACTGAGATTGGCTGGACACTTGGTGTGGATGGGGAAAGAGAGAATGGCAAAGAGAGCGGGTAGGTTGAGGGAACAAGGTCGGTGGAAAAGAGGTAGACCGTGGTTGAGATGGGAGTATTGTGTGGAGGAGGGATATCAGTAAGGTAGGGGTGGTTGGATAGTGGAGAGAGTTGGCTGAGGACAGAAGGAAGTGGAGGAGTATCATGGTCAAGGCAGGGCAGAAGTTTGATGCCACTGGACCTCACTCCTTTCAAGGGACGAGGAGAAGGAGGAGAATAGCATGTAGCTTCAGAGAGGACCTAAGATGGTTGTCCAATGTGGATGCTAGATCCTGGCATTGCATCTTCCAGAAGAATAAGCTTTTGCATAAGTAGCCTGGATGAACTATTATAATTATATTCTTCTTCCTTGATGGTCTGGGATAGGGTGGGAAACAGCCTCTGCAGTAAACATCATGTCCATGGACAAAATCATACAAAGTAAACTCCAAACGAAATACATGTCGTCCAAACGGTTCCATTTTCTTTTAATTTCCATAAAACAATAACCAGGAAAGCGTTTTGCCTCAGATAAAGAATGAGTTGCCGTCGCCACGCACGCACGGCAAGAGTTTGAATTTTTGCGTTTAATTTATGGACGTCCTCATGGTGTCCTTGTCTTTGACGTAGTACATATACAAACTCCTTCATAGCTTTGGCATTGTATTGGAATGGATGAGCCTCATATAAACTTATTGGACTACACGGTAGATATTTCTGTCATTGGTTGCTTCATAGCCTTGAGCAAATTTGTATATTTTGAAGGTCTGGATCATTGTTGGGAACTGAACACTTTGTTCCCAACTTATACTGCTGATGTACAAAATGAAATTTGACAAACACATTTTATGAGATTTTATCTTCATCATTGGGGAACCTTGAACTTATCAGATACGGAGTTCATATATTTTTGGTAACTCATATAATTCACTTCAATAACACTGGTCTGCGTCATTTCAGAGGTCTAGGTTTTCTCAACGGATCTTATATGTTTTTTACTGCTTGAATTAGAAATGTATCTCATTTCGCTCAATCAGGTCAAGTTTTTCTGTCAATGTAAGTCTGATTTTGAATTTTGAAAATGCTAATTAAAAAAACTAAAATTTTGATTATTTTTTTTTCCTTAAAATTGAGATAGATTGAGAAAAAATTGAGATTGAGATAGATTAAAAAATTGAGATTTTTTCCTTAAAAAGAAAAAATTTTCCTTAAAATTTATATCGGACTCTGAAAAAAAACTTGACCTGATTGAGCGAAATTAGATACATTTCTAAATTCAGCATGTAAAAAAATATGAAGAACCGTTGAGAAAACCTAGACCTCTGAAAAAAATATTTCAAATGCAGCCCAGTGTAATCAGTTTGGGCTTATAATATCGACAAAGAGTGTTCATTGGATAAGATAAACATTGTGTGAGGATGTCTGTGAGGATAAAAAAAAAAGAGTCTGTTTGTGTGCATGGGTTACGTGGGCACACGTAGCGACACGGCAAATGCCAACTTGCTACTCTGGTCATCTCCACACGGAGGATGAGAAAGGTTCTTCTTTTCATTTTTGATGGATGGACGGATTGAAGGAAGGACATTCCAAATATTGAAGCGGCTCCACCACTTAAAAATGATCTCGCTCCTCTCTGCGCATGTGCGATCGGGACCAATTCAGTCAAAGTACTGCTAAACTACAAGTTCATTTTCTGATTCGTGTTCCGATTCATGTTTCGCTTCACATGCGCGGGGTAACAAATACATGGTCAGTGCTGTTGAGGCCGAGACGTTATAACACAGGTAAGAAACAACAGTTATGAATACAAGGAAGACGTTAGACAGGTACAAAGTCAGGTAAAAAGACAAGGGATCAAATCAACAGGAAGTTGATTGAGGTGTGCTAACTGCTGTGAGAAGCAAGAAGAACTATAGGTTATGAATAGTAAATACCTGGGTAGGTGCTGGTGAGGCCGAGTCGGTAGAACACAGGTAAGAACACGTGCGCTGGGATTAGCAAACCGAGGAAGTAAGAACATCCAAGGAACCAGAACTCGGTTCCGAAACGGAAAACTTCGGCGGGCGCTCCAAGGATGGCGATTGCCGATTGAAAAGTTGCGGTGAGGGACAATGCAATGGGTAGGCAGGTCATCGTACGATCGGCCAGCAGGAACTCTCGGGCCGTGCGCTGGTGACCCCCGCGGCATGCGTGGTACAGACCGATGACCGTGGACACGAGGAGCAGCACCCCGCACACGGCATAGTCCACTGCACCGAAGGTGGCCACCTCGTGCTTTATTCCCGCAGTTTCTTCGATTTTGTCGCTCATCGTCACAATAGGATACTCTGAGATCCGAGTGGATAATCACTCTCAGAATTTTTTTTTTGCTGTTTTGGTTTATTATAGTTTTCGTAAGCTGTGACTTTTGAACCCCTGTAGATTAAACAAGATCTCTGGTTGTACCTCCAAAAACTTTCTGACCTTCTTTTCTTCTCTGTTTATGTGTTCCCACCTGGTCCCCGCCCCAGCACCCCACTGTTCCGCCTCTCACCCTCTGTTTCACTTGGAATTTTTCCAGCGATTTGAAAGCCATGAGGCATCAGGGGCCGTCCATATAAGTCAACTTACGACAATGCACGGGGGAGGTGGGGGGGGGGGGGGGGAGTGGGAAGTGGTCTCACAACTCTTAACGCAATTATTGGGGGACGACGGAGAGTTGCGTGGGGAGAGGAGGGGAGGTAAAATTGCCGAAAGATGCGCTACCTATAACATGTGGAGGGCCGCACTCGGGTCAAGAGGTCACTCCTTCAAGGGGAATGCGCATCAATTCCCAGTCCCACATTCAGCCTCACTTGCATGCAACACCAGGGGTACTCGGGGTCTTGGAGTCTCAGCGGTGTGAGATGTTGGAATCACGTGCACCTACAAGCTTTGCGATGGTTTTTATAATTAATTACGGGGCTCTATGGTTACGTCAACACAACTTCACAGTACATCTGACACACGTGGCATGACGTGGCCGTGCTAAAACGATCACTAAATAAGGAATGAAGGTCTAATGGCATTCCCACACACCCTGTACAATATTCAGACGACACCATGAGAAGAGGACCCAGCGTGGAGCTCACCCTGAAGTAAATGATCTATTGCAGATCCAGCCATCATTTCCTCCCCATCAAGAGCCCCTAATTCAAAACCCCTCTCCCTCAACCCGGATAATCTCAAGGCCAACTCCTTACTCGATAACCTCAAGTGACCTGTTAAGCTTTCTCAGCTCCACCCGTTCCTCCATCCCTGCAGGGGTGTCCTTTGCTTCACAATCGCAGTTGTACTGTCAGGACGTTCATGGCCATTATATTTATAGCAGGTATACAAATAAATAAACTCCGGAATAAACATACACTGCCATTACATTTATGGCTGGTATAGGAATAAATAAACTGTAATTATATCGGAGTGTGCGTGTTGCAAATCTTTGTAAACAAGCACAGATTTCAAAGGAACTCTTAACTAAAAACAGCTTGAAAGCCAAGACCAATGTTTATGTAACTGAATGTAGTATTTCACTTTGGAATAAGGTTCACAAAACATCGAATCTACAAGTCTCTTACAGTAGATTCATCGAGCAACTTGGTGGTGGTGTGGGTCGAGTTTCGGGGGTCGAGCTTTGTTATGGGTGGAGTGGGTCAATCGTAGATACAATGGAAAAGTAATCTTCATAAAGTTTTGAATAGGTCTACATGGGCAAGAAAATAGACAATTGATTTTCTCACCCAAACGTTGAGAGCAGTACTCTAACCACCATGATAACGAAGGTGTGGTGGTGTTTCGGGCCTGTTGTCTTCCTTGAGAGGAGTAAGAGCCTTGTTTTGGCCCAGGCAAAAATGCTGCAGTTGGAACTATAGTATATGAGAGTAGTACTCTCATATACTACAGTTGGTAACAGGTCCTACAACAGCAGTCTGCAAAGAGAATTATGTACAGGGAAGGAATGCCTGGGTGTTGCACTTACTGGTATGGATTTGATTCCCATTGCTTCTCGAGGTGTAAATTTCCTCACCCACACAGCCTGTCTGAACTATACATACATACTACTACTACCACCACCACCATCACCACAGTGGCCCCAATTTCTCCCACCTTCTTGTGGGAACGGCCGGGGAAAATAATATTCTTGACCAAAATCATTCACAAACTGGCTGGCGAAGCCTGGAGTTCAACTGAAGGACATTGGGGCAGAATTTACTTCTGTTACCTAAGGTGGATGGAGGTTATGTATTCACCACTCTGTGACTTGGCAAAAAAAAAAAAAAATGACGAGTATGTTGATCGCCTTTGTTTGTTTGTTTGTTTGTTTGTTACTTGGGAAAAAAAACATTTTTTGACAAGTATGTTGATCGCGTCCGTTTGTTCATTTGTTTGTTTGTCTGTCTGTCTGCTCACCACCAGCCCAAACCGCTCTTCCGGCCGTTCTGAAATTTTCGGAGATCAATGTTGGCGACTCTGCGAGGGTCCTGCAATGAAGTTTCGTAAAATTCGGTCGACCAAAAAGGTCTGCGTAGGCCAATAGGCCAATTTGAGCCAAATTTTCTAAAATCCTCAAATTTCATCCGATTGACTTGAAATGTGAACAGGATTTGCATGTCAGGTCAATGAATTCAACCACCTATTACGTTTGAGGTTAACATAGGTCAAAAGGTCAATATAGGCCATAAATTTTCATCTGATTGACTTGAAATTTGAAGACATTTGCACATCAGGTCAATGAATTCAACCACCTATTGATTTTGAGATCAACATAGGCCAAAAGGCCATTTTGGGCCAAATTTTCTAAAATCCTCAATTTTCATCCGATTGACTTGAAATTTGAAGACCATTAGCATATCAGGTCGCCGAATTCAACCACCTATTACTTTTGAGGTCATCATAGACCAAAAGGTCAACATCGCCTGATTTTCTAAAATCCTCGATTTTCATCTGATTGACTTGAAATTTGTAGAGCATTTGCACATCAGGTCAGTGAATTCAACCACCAATTATTTTTAAGGTCAACAACTTAGCTGCAATTTCTAAAATTGTCAATTTTCATCAAATTTACTTGCAATCTGAACAGGATTGGAATATCAGGTCACTGAATTCAATCACCAATTATTTCGAGGTCTAAACGCCAACCTTCTAAAAAATCATCAACTTTCATCTGATTTACTTGAAATTTGAACAGTTTGCAGATCATGTCACTGAATTCAACCAGCCATTATTTTTGAGGTCAACATATGCCAAAAGGTCAACATTGGCCAAAGGTCAACAACCGGTGAAATTTCTCACATCATCAATTTTCATCTGATTGAATTGAAATTTGAAGAGGATTTGCCTATTTGGTCATTGAATTGAACCACTAATTATTTTTTATAGGGTTCAAACTTTACCTATTTTTTGGGATTTCGCACGTATCGTGCTTTGCACGATGTTCTTCTCCTTGTTTGTGTTTGTTGGTTGGCTGATCTTAGAGCGACCCTTATTGCTGGTCATTTCCATCTGTCTGTCTGTCCGGCGAAACTTTTGGTCAAGCTCGGGGCTAAACCACTCAACCGATTCCAATAAATTTGGTAGGTAGGACCAATATTTCTGGCGAATCAGTGTGCTTTCGAATATGTGGACCCCCGGGCCTAGCAACGCCATAGGCAACCGGCCCTTTAAAAATGGTCAAAAAATCGAAAAAAATAAAATATATATTCGAAAAATCGAAGCTTAGAGTTGTGTGGCGCAATCTATCTCGCTCCTTCATGCCAATTTGCAGCGCCGAACAAAAAATTGTAGGAGATAGGTTTTGGCGAGTACATGTCGAACATTTCAGAAACGGTTAATTGCGAATATCTCTAAGAGAAAGGTCTGATTTTGATTACTGGGTGAAATGTGCTCGTGGCGAGCATGTACACAAAAATGAATGGTTGCTATGCACACCTCCGTTCTGCGCCTCTTCTTCGGATCACCTATCCAAGCCAAGCCTCAGACATACGCTCTCCTGATATACGTACATATCAGAATATAACACTCTTGATGACTAGATACTGAGGATACACTTAGACATCAGAGACTCACCTCGTCGCTGACTAGTATATTTATGCCCAGAGTGGAGAGAAGATCATCTTATGATACTATAATATTAAGAAACTCAATACCTTATCGAGCAGCACTCATATCGTAATTATCCCAGTGGGCTGAGCAGTAATTGCTTCGGAGTCCTCTAATGAGACATCGACCATTGAATTACACAGCGCGGCTTCTAGGCGCTATATGCCAGGCGTCTATGTGGTCTCTATCTTTATATGTGCTTACATTTGTAGACCTGATGCCGATGCTACTGTTGAGAAGTTATATCGCGCCATATAGTTCGCGTTATCGGAACGCTCATGCCTCAACATCAGAGCGCCCTACCTCAGCCCATGGTTGCCTTCCGTGCTCTCATGTCCATAATGTCATGCCAAGGATCACTCTAACATGCATACTTTTCGATAGGCCCAAAGTTCAGGTGATAAGGTGTTAGCATATGTACATTGTGATACCAATGAATAGATCTTCGCATTTTATTGCCATAGATTCCGTGGTCTTCCGGTGAATAGGTATTCTACAAGAATCTTATACCACTTTTGATTATTGCCATTTGTGCTTAGAGCATCATGGCCAAAAACTGATAACATATATTAGCCTATCGATAGACCTTCTCAACAATAAATTACATCTCTCGGTAATTAGCGAGGTGTCGAACTCTAACCGAATGAATGCACACGACGCAGAGTGCTGGCGTTTTTCTTATACAGAACAACCATTTGTGACTTATGAGAGGATATCCCGTTTCCCTCCTCCTTTTTCCACGGAACAAGTGTGGAGCTCGTACAGCAGAACCAGATTGTATGGTTTTTATTTGGGTGCAACCAAAAGGCGTCCTTGATCCCATTCTCCTTTGCACGATTTAAGCCATCGTCTAATAATGGACGGCACTAAAACGTATTTCAAAAACTATTATATGCTAATAGACGGCATGCACGGACGATCTGGAACTAAATTCGATCTTTTGTTCAGCTTTTAACGTTGTGCGAGCCGTCATCGAAGATAGGATCGTGTCTGGGCGTAGACATAACACGATCCTTGTTGCAATATAGATTAAACCGCCTTACACCAGAGGTTTGAACGCATAACTTACTTGCTCGATAACATCTTGTCCAGTTATACGCGAAGACTGCACGTTTATGTGTGTAATGTCACAGTATCCAAGACGAAACAGCTTTATAAACCCAAGCGATAGATGTGTCGTAACTATTGAATGGCCATATGCGTCGTCGGCGTCGCAGCAGGTCACTCCGACCAGCACACACACAGCTGACTCACGTCACTCGGACCAGTAGCCTATACAACAGGAGCTTGCACACAGCTACAGCGAACACAGATCTCAAATTATCAACCACACCTAAGACACTCCGAACAAAGCTGAGCGTCTATTGACACTATTTAGTTACTTCGCCTTTGGAGCATACAGCTGAAGCGAGGTATTGAGAAATAAGTATAATTTGATAGAGATGTTATCAAATATTTATGCTATTCTCACTTGTGGTATTAAGTTGTGGATTCGTAGATTATACTCCACTATTCTCGAATTCATTCTATATCCTAGAAAAACACTACAAATAACCTCTGAGAGTTTAATTGTCTATATTATCTAGTCACAAGTTATTTAAAACCTATCATATTAGTTATCCTTGTACTAGATATCAACTATATCAGTACTATGTAACAACATATAAGCTTATCCACAACTTATCCAACTGTCCCATCGAGATCGATTACATTTCGCAGTGATGCGCCCAACCGAAGCAACGCTGCAGTGTGCAACTTAAATAGCGCAACTAATTTCCATAGAGGGAAAATATCAAGTATCAAAGGTGAGCAGTGCTCCACCACAATTCGTCACGCACTGCTCAGATGCCGATGTCATCGCGAAGGGACGCGTGGGCGAGCTATGGGCACCAGACTCTCTAGGCGTCGTCCTGCTATGGAATTCGAAATATGCATACAAACTTCCCTAAGGTTAGTCAATGGAGGTATGATATCAACAGCAACCCTTTTTCTACCCGCACCAATACTCGCGGTCGATGTCGTGGCTTCTCGACACCCTGATGTGTCCTAGAATACCGGAGAGTGCCGTTCATGGATGTGGGCTCATGTGTCCGTCCCATATCTATACAGCCAGTCCACAGTTGAGCGCACGCAGAGATAGGCAGAGAGGTGTCGCATCGACCTATGTCATAGCTTGTGGTGTAGGGATGAGTATCGAAATCGTCCAGAACTCGTGATTAGATGCGTGTTGGTTTTCTGCTCCGCAAGACTCGAGGAAGAAATTGTGGAGCCGAGGCCAAAGAGAGCCTACGAGCTAACGAGCGAGGAGAGTCGGCGCTGCCGAACGTGCGGCAAGATCGTCGTCGTGTTATACGCTAGCAAGCTCGTCGGGAATCCAAGACAGCGCCATCTCCCTGCCCTCGCAGGTAGCAGTCAGACACTCCACCCTCCCCCCTTTCCACCCCGGCCTGAGGATTAGTTCATCAAAGGTCGCCCGAGATTACCCACCACCTACTCAAGGAGCGGTCGCACCTAAACTAGCCTCGACCAGTGGTGGATGAGCACGAGAAGTATCCACTGTAAACACACTTACCAGGTGTGGGCCGAACCGCCGCGCACCGCGACACTTTGCGGCCTCATCACGAGGAACGAGTGGCGACTAACGCACCACCCCGGTCCGCTGGGCGGGCTAGAACGCTACCTCTCAGGTCCGCTGCACAGTGATTGGACCAACGCGTCCCCGTACTTGGCCCACGAATTGTCTTTCCGAAGCGCGTTGGAGATACTTCTATCTACTGTTGCTCTCTCTAAATGTTGCCGCAGTCTGGGGTAGAGAACCAACGCTAGAATGGTATAGGAAGTGTTTACGCAGAGTCTCTCTGTGAGCGTAGAAGTACTCTCTGCGTCATTCGTTCTTTTGTTTGTACGTTGGAATTACTAATGATGCATTCTGAGTTCTGTTTGGTCTAGATCTCTATGATGCGAGTGTGGTTGGTGACAATAGCTCCAACACATATACGTGTGCTTCCGTGCTGGTACTGGTGCAGCGTAATAAATGTACGCTTTGTGTTTGAACAACTTGTTCCCCGTTGATTCGACTGCGCTTTACCCTTTGTTCGACATCTCCATCGGATTGACTTCACCTAAAAAGTGCTCATCGTAGTGGCTGTCCCGATGAGCGGCGTCCGAATAATTAAGTAATAGACACCGTCACGACGTCCTGCATAAATATCCTGGTATTCCGAATAAGCACGGAACGGTTACCGCTCTAGCACCCGTGTCTCGCGAGGTGGTCGACCTGCGCGAGTGCGATCGCACCCTCGGGATTATCTGACATACCCGTTCGCGTGGTACTTTAGTGGTCGAGGCTCTGTGCGAACAAACCGCTAGAGAACATCCCACGCCGGTTAGGATTAGCCACTCTTGGCTGCTGTGTACGAGTGCGGAGTGATTTCGAAACCGAGCCCACCGTTGAATGCGTGGGACTTACGCATACTGTGCCTGGGCGATAGTTCCCGTAGAGGTCACGACCCCAGACACATTTTGTGCGTCCAGGATGTTGGAGCGCAACGGCGTGGGGCCGCTAGTTAACGAGTACAACGTGAGCCGCTTCCCATGCTCTGTGCAGAGTGAGCGGCACTAGATCCTGCGAACATATATATCGAATAGTGTTAGACAGCATCTCGCGCCATTTAGTTGCAGGAATGCAACCCAATATCGACCTCGTTAGGTGAGTCAGTTAGTGAGTGAGAATAACAGTCCCTGATAGTCCATTAGAATTCCACTCTGTGTTCATGCCTAATCGTAGTGCTTATTCGTGTGTTGAATGCAAGGAGAGCTCGACCGTTATGCGATTGGATGATCTACTCCGACTCTTGTCTTGCTGTGTGTGTTACATAATCATTCTCATTATCGCGTATTGCCAGACCGCTTCACAACAACCCACATACAACCACCACCATCTACCTTCTGTGGACGACAAGCAACGCATCATCCTCTACGCGAGCAACCATATACCAACCTTCTCTCAGTGCACCAACCTAGCATACCGACCTTGTCCACGACCGCACAATTGCGCGATTTCAAACTCCTACCACCACTCTGCCTCTCTACTAGACGAACCCCCCACACAAACCCACTTCGTTCTCCAGCAACGCCAACCACAGACTCTACATCTCCCTGATTGAGCCGCATCCTCTGCCCTGATAGCCGCAAACAAGCGAGAATAACATCGCACCTCACATCTGCTTCGAAACGCCGTGTGTGCGCGCACAGCCCTTGCTCTCGCGCTTTGCAGACGGTGAGATCAACTAGCAACCCAAACACCAAGACGCAGGTTGACGACACTTGTTCTCGTCTGCTTCTCTGAGGCGCGCGTCGAACTCTCAGCCAACGTCGCTCTCCCGTCTACTATGCATCGCTCTACGGCGCTATCGTCCGCACTCGACTCAAGCGTTCGATCTACGCGAATCTTGGCTCAGTGAGATGCCAGTGAGGCAGGAAAAGCCCACAGTGGGAGTCTAGAGGTGACCAGACGTGCGCGATGAGTCACGAGTCTTCGGCCTCAGCGAAAACCCCTACCTTAATATCGGTATGCGTTCAAGCACGAGCCAGTTCAGTTCATTGTTCTGGGAGTGTGCGAGAACCCGACTCGCGTGCTTATGGAAGTACTTGACTTGCTAGGCTCCCGGTGGTGTATAGGCTCTGGTTGAGAGCGGAGGAGACGGAGGAAGACTGAACGGCTGACTGTGCCTAGCGGTGGCATGTGCTGCGACTTTACGATACTAGACCGCGTGCTCCGTGTACGGTGTACGGTGGGAGAGGTAGCACAGCCCCATGCAGAAGCTTGAACACTCGAGTTCGTCTGGATGTGAGATCGAGCTCCTCGGGCCGATTGCTCAGTCCTGCGCAGCGCGTGATGGCAGTAGACGGAACGCGGCAACCCTCTAGAAGGAAGAGCATAACACCAGGCATAAGAGCGATAAGTGCTGCGTTTTTGTTTGCTTACTGAGAGGCAGTTCCGACCTGGAGCTCAGCCTGCCGTGTAGAGTCAGCAACAAGGACCGCTAAGCACTCGAGGCCTGGACGGTTACCGAAAGGTCATGACAGCGGCCGTTAGGACGGTACGTTGCGGGTGTCGCCCAGCGAGGTGAAGCGATACGCAGCGCGGGCTCCGGAGGCTCTCTCGCGTAGTACACGGCTCCGTTGCAATTGAGATGTCGCCAATAAGAAGAGTCCAGTCATGCCTCGCTTCGTGCGATCCATCGTCGTGTCTATCTCTCTACTCTCTTTGTCCCAAGAGGTGTGTGGTATATAGAGTGTGAGTGGTATGGAGTGTTAATGGTTGAATGTGAAGTTATGTAGGTCATCACATAGTCATGCCGACAGTGGTGTACCATGGATATAATCTGGAGCAATAATAGAATAAGATCGGTTCGTGCTCTTATCTCTATATGTATGCATGCATTGCTTTGATGATATAGGATGATAGATCATGCGGATGAGCGCGTTTTTAGCATACGTTCTGGACTTAAGCTGCACGATAGCTCGCGGGGCTATCTAATTTGATGTATCAAGTACGTGCATCTAATCGGTTATGGTATTCTCATATAATGTACAAGCAGTCTCGCTTCAGTTTTAAATTTAGAATCACCCGATGATACTGTTGTTGCTGCTCTTCCTATGAATTTGAGCTGCTCGCATGCTGCATCTGGACTATAAGATGAGTGTCATTGATTAAAATCGGCAGCACTAATAGATGATCACTCATTACATGACTTCTCTGCGGCTCGAGTAACTATCCCTGCCGACTGGTTATCCCTAGAATAGTATTAATGAAAACGCTTGCCTATTGAGAGCGCTCGGCTCGTTTCTTATCCAGCAGGCGTATCTCGCCAAATTCAGGCACACACATACACACGCTCTCCTTCGGACAGACTTAAGCTTGAGTAACTTGGCTACGTTCTCGCCGCATGAAGATTGTGATTGGGGTTGTTAAAAATCACGGTGTGTCTTTCACAAAAAAGTAAGTGAGTTATTGCTGGCCTCCTGAATACATTACAAAGTAGTTTCCACTCTGTACAGCGCATAACCTGCCAGGCTGACCAGTTTATGTTTTGTATGACACTGATAGGCCAGATCTGCATCTGGACCATAAGGGCTGTCACACCTTGACTTTTAGCAGCATAGCCGACGTATGAATAATAATTTGGCGAATACGCTGGCACACGTCGAATACGTTATGGGTAAGTTTTTATATGTTAAGAGCACGCTGAAGCACGCTTGGCATATGTCGTAGTACGCCGAGCTCGTCGACAAATTTTGTGCATGCACAAAATTTTTCGACGTATGCCAGCGTATGACTCACACGTTCCCCGCATTGCACGACTTGACCCATAATTAGTGCAGTTATGCTCTTGCACTACCGTTATACGTAGCAAGGATCTGGTGGATGTGACCTACGATACATAGATACACAACCCGCTTCGAGCTTAGAGTTCTATCTACGCGTCTATAGATCCGAGATAGACTGTTCGGGAGCCGTGGAATCTGTCCCGTCCTCGGATGAAGCCGATACGGCTCGCATATTTCTTGGTAGACGCGTGATTCGTTCGCACGCCGGCGGGCAGTACGTGCTTTGAAAATTCTAAACACTTGGTGTCCGGGGAGGTGGAGACAGATCCTCCAACAGAGCTCATCCTCAGCCTTCCTGAACACCGAGAATTATAAGAGGAATCCGGGATCCATAAGTGGTTCTGACGCGATCGCTGACCCCTCCCCGGACCGACCACAGAACTTACGACGGGGTTCTGACTTACAGGTTTCCCATGTAAATTACTGAAGCTTCTAAAATTTGATTCCGATACGGTAAAAATATTGCATTGGTCAGGCGGCTGAATCAGGGCGAATTAGCAGGGGGTAGTTTATGAATAATATAAATTTAGATAATGTTAAGTATCTCCTTTATGGTCTGTACATCCATCGCCATACTGGATTGGAACCTCGATGATCCAGAAGTGTGGGATATTATTGTACCGGCGGATGCACAACTGTTATATCTGCTGATTTCTCATACCTTCTATTATATAAGTGTATTATAGACGCTACCGAAACGAAATGTAAAGTCAGTGGTCAGCGGCTATTGGACAGTCAGAATCATATATATACCGGCATGAACCCAACTACGGAGTATGCGAAGGATCAGCGCATTCCCTCCTTATATATATAAAGGAAGGAATCACTCGGGGCGACCCGCAAGGCCGTGCACCCGCTCCGTGCGTAGCACGAGGCCCGCTGGAGTCGGGCCGCTATTAAGAGCGACCACGGACGATGCTGGCACCGGGCGGGGAAAGCGCATCCCGGCGCCCCCGAGTCTCCGTGTCAACCATCCAGCGTTGATTGGCGGCGAGGGCAGCGGCCAGCCACGGGCAAGTAAACTGACTGCAATACTAACTATGCCGATGCACCGAAGAACGCACTTTTAGTGGAGCTCCTTTAACTGAGAATTTGGACTCGACGTCATCCTAGTTCTAAAGGAGACATAGCGACTCACGAGGCCCAACTCACACATGCTCAGCTGTGCGTTTGCACGTGGGTTGTTTCGCCTCAACAAAGAGGCGAGCCGCAACGTGTTACAACTCAAACGAGCCGAATAGCAGGCTGACGATAGCAAACTGAGTGATCTCTCGAGAGACTGAACGATACTTGGAGGAAGAATGCGGGAAAAAAGCCTGATGAAAGAACATAGTACAACTGGTGAAATACACCGGACTTTGGAATTGACTATACAAGCCAGCGAAGACAATCAGGCTTACACGACTGTGTGTGTGAACAGTGAGCAGGTGTACAGCGAGACGCGTCTCACAAAGTAATTAGCGCGTCCGCAGTCTATAACCTAGTGCTAATGTCTCGGATACACCGCAGCGACAGCCAAGCTTGTCCAGAAGCGTTAACGTGCGCAGCTCCTCAGACTGCCGCTTCGGACACAGAACTGACTAGAAGGGTAAGACTTTTAGAAGCACAGGGAAAGACGGATATTTGACACCGATCGGGAAGTGGAACTACTAAGGAATATAGGGTTCGTGAGAGGCTAGAGAATCTACATTGCCCTCACCAGCAACTTCATCAACCTCTGAGCCTCCACTTAGACTACCGACCAACCTTCTCGCTGGTCCGTATCCGAACAAGAAACTCGCGATGGAACAAAAGACTATTGAGGAATGAGGAGAGATAGATAAAGATGCTTCTGGAACAAGGAGATTCATCGAGAGCGCTTGAGAAGCTGAACGAAGAATAGAGAGGAGAGCAAGATTATGCTAATTCCCGGTGAGGTTACTTAGGTGAAGCACCAGAAGTTCTAGCGAGAGGAACGAAGAGAGACTAAACCACTGATGGAGACAAACTGGGTATTTTGCCGAGAGTGTAGTGGTCTCTCCGAGCAACGATCTGAAGCGATACCGGGCGTCCCAAGAACAGGCAGATCGACGGAGCGCCCGAAGACCGGAAAGAGCTAGATAGAGTACGAAGTGAAAGAAAGAGTGAAGAACAGGAAGTATATCAGGAATACCTAAGATGAATACGTATAGAGAATTGTCACCAGTTGTGGAACGAAGGGAGCATGGTATTGGGAGGAAGAGGTGTGCGATGACGAGGTGGATGGTGATGAGCATGACAAGATGAGAGAGGAAATTAGTGGCGAAGTAGAACGCTTAGTTACCGAATTACAGCGCAAAGCAGAGAGTAGGGAAGTTGAGCAGAGAAACGTATACTGATGTGATGTTAATGCAGGCAGATGTGGAAAGAGAATAGGAGGAAGTGTGAAAGGTGTTAAGGATGCGCGATCTAATAAGCAAGATCATGTGAAGCCAAGCCAGATTAAAAGAATGAGAGCGAATGAGTGGAATGAGTAGTAGAAAGAGAGCAGGAGGATATAGAACAGAGCAAAGCGAGAATCACACACAGAATGAAGGCATATCACGCCGAGATGTTGCCGGAATAGTAGGACGCACATAGAGACACAGTGGAAGATGAGAATTACCGAAGAAAGACACAACAGTAAAGGGAGATCCACACCAGCATTCTCGAGGGACGCGCATGCGAGATTGAGAAGCACAGAAACAAGAGAGTCAGCTAGAGCATCTCGACGAACACCTTTAAACTAGCCAACACAATGAACAGGAAAAGCGAGCGGAATCCACATATCGAGGAATTACCCAATGTGACAATTAGGAGACACTTAGAGAACATGATGTTAGACAACTTGGACTCGACTAAATCAAGAAGTACCAACATGAGTGAATGGGAGGCTATCCAGCTTTGATCTCAATTAATTAGGAATAAGCAATCAAAGGTCCAGTGCTAGTACTGAGGAGGATAGTGAAAGACCAAACGAACATGAAACAGGAGAGGAAATCAGCCAATTGAAGGAAACGAACGAGACTTGGAGACTAGGAAATCAGCGAATTGAAGGAAACGACGAGATTGGAGAAGGAAAGACACAGAGGACAGTGGATAAGACAAAAAGAACAAGGAATGAAACAAACAAGGACAAGGAACAGACTAAAGGAGGAAAGCAAGGTGAAAGTAGCGGAGGTTTGTGAAAGAAGCGGCGAATGAAACGGAAAGGAGATCTGGCAACTTTGAGGGAAACTTCGGATGAGAGATATTGCCGCATGGAGAGACAAAGCTAAGAGCATGCTAAGGAAGCATTAGTCATGAGATCAGGAAGAGAACTACTGCACAAATCTCGAAGGAAATACGGATAAAGTCGAGAGTCAAGGTTAAAGTTCCGGTAGTACTCGTAAGACGTGTAAAATCGAAACTAGGAGTCATTCATGAGACTATTGCGATGATTGGCAGAATGAGAGAACATGAGATGACGTTGGGATAGAAAACACAACGCGAAACCGACTGTTTGAAAATTATCTGACTCATAAGTGACGTAGAGCAAACTTTGAGTCCACCAGAGATGGTAAAACTCCGCGAAAGTACATACTGCAACAACTCAAAAAAAGCTCAGTGAGAAGATAACGGACCCTCCCAAATGGGAATGGAAAATTGTAAGCCAGGAAGAAAAGAAATAATGAAAGAGCTGACGAGGGCAGATAGAATAGGATGAGTGTAAGAGTATTGTACGCCAAGGGAGACGCGGGAAGTGAGTAGCAAATTAACACGAGACTGGCGACTACGTGGAGTATAGAATATACAGTAGAGAACGACTACACGATACAACGTACTGTGCCATGGGTGAAGACGAGCATACACACATGGAGTTAGCGGGGACAATGATGGGAGCTGACGGAATGTGTCGTGACCTGGTGCAAGCAGCTGGATAGCCTCCTTTGAACGAGGGGAGGTAATGTGCCCCTTGAAGCGGATCTCGACCAGGTGGGTCCGGTCGAGCTTTGTGAGTTAAGGGGGCGAGTGCTGTGGACGGTTGCACGTGGAGCTTGGGGGGTATGCAGGCCCCGGGAACCTTTGTGTGATGCGATTCCCATTGTGAATGTCCCGGTGTGTGTGTTCACACACCTTCTCCACACCACAACCACATTTCAACCACAACCACCACCTCCTCCACAACCGCCTCACACAAACACCTTCTCCACAACCCAGCCACAGCCACCATCTCCCAAACCATCTCCCCAATACCCAACAACGGAACAACATCCTTCACCTTCAACTCCGCGGGCGCCGCCATCTTTGCGCGGCAACGGTGAGATCACTGCAAACAAACGCGTGGTTTCCTTGTTCCTAGGACGGTGATATTCTACCACGTCCGCTCTCCCTTCAGCGTCGATGATTCCTGCCACATCACTCGCTCCAAGCTTGCCTCGGAATTGGGATCAGGACAGCGAGAGGCGGAGCCAGTGGGGTCAGAGGTGAGAGTGCGGAGATCAGATCTCGCCTCACGAACCCTATAAAACGGCGCGCAGAGCGCCAGTTCAGTCAGTCTGGAGGGTCGAGGAGCTGCGCAGAAGTCTGGAGCTTGCAGTCGGTGGGGAAGCTGAGGAGAGGGAGGAGACGGGAGCTGAAGGCGCAGCCCAGCCTGCTGTGCGCGCAGAGCTGCGCATTCGTGTACGGACGTGGAGAGGTTGCCAGCCAGCAGCGAACGGTCCAGGTGATCGGGCTTGCGGACAGTCCGAGCAGCGCGAGGGGACGGGCTCTTAAAGAGAGCATCAACTCGGAAAGAGCATAAGGCCCGTTCGTTCCTCTGAGGCATTGCCGGCTGGGCCCGAATCACCAGGCCGTCAGACGAGGCCTGACCGCGTCAGACGCGGTCACGACAGCGGCCGTAGGGACGGGACGTTGCGGTCGCCCCAGTGATTCCCTTCCTTATATATATAAGGAAGGGAATCACTGACTCCCTTTGGGTCCATATAAATATATATGTTTATTCATACACTTTGAAAAAGGTAAATAATATAATGTACAGTCAATAAAAACGTATTACAAAGTAACAAGAAAAATTTTTTTATACCAATCCCCTAATCGCTGCCAATACGCCATTATACCGGTAGCTGTAAGTCAGAAAACGACGTTCAGTAAGTTCTGTGGTCGTCCGAAGACGTCAAATACGTCTACATACGTCAATATGCGTTGGAGATACGTTCCACATAGGTTCAAAGCACGTTACTCATAGGTTAGAAATAAAGTTTCGGGTACGCCAGACATTACTGACGTGGGTTTTACTTCAGGATTATGTTCGACTGTGATGTCCCATGAGCATCCTAATCTTGCAACAAGTACGCGTGTGTCAATTGAATCGCATAACAGCTGCGAAGAACTCATGGCAGGTTGCGGAACGCTCGTGAGCTGATACGCTGGTCATGTACGCTACGTCGAAAAAATTTTGTTGTTCAAATGCTTACGATAACACTTCTGTTCGCCGACCCGAGCTCTCCGGTCCGGCTCTCTCCCACGAACATGTTTGAGAACACCAGCGTGTGGCTTGCTTCAGCGTGCTCTGTAACATATTTACAAAACTTTACCCATAACGTATTTGACGTGGGGAGCGCTTCCCCCGCGGCGGCTCGTTGCGCTGCAATAGCGGCCCGCTCACGCCTCGTGTGCCCAGACCGCTATATCGGTCCAAGCAGGTTACTGCGCCCGCCTAATCTCTATGCGAATCTCCGAGTGTGCCGGAAAAGTTCGGCACTGCTCGCTGATGGTGTCCTCAAACATTTGTCCATGGACTACTATTCGGCTGTTTCAGGCCTCCTCCTATGGTGTATGAAGTCCTAGTAATGAACATAGGGATTCTAGGAAGAACCCTAATACATGATCCGGCATCGTGCTCATTACAAAACCTATAATAATTCTGCGTCAAACCTGCTAGCGCATGACCGAATATACATGCGCTGTACAGAGTGGAACTACTTTGTAATGTATTCAGGAGGCCAGCTCAATAATTCAGGCGCTTACTTTTTGGATAGTGACAGCGGCATGGTGGGACTCTTTTTAAACAACCAGGACCAATGGGAATCTCTTAACCTTTTCTAAATATTGCTTAATCTCGTTACCCCCGCTAGAGACAGCCTACGCCGTTATATCAGGCTTGAAACACTTTACTCTCATGTCTTCGTTCGGTAATCGGGAATACATTTAAAGGAAGCTCGTTTAATTTAATTGGAACGGTAGGGTCGCCTCGCAGACCCTTGAATCCGGTCCTAATTGTGGAGCGGTGTGCTGTAGTTTGTGCAAGTGCACCTGTCCGATTTGATTGAATAGCACTCATTCTTCGACGAATCAGTTTTAAAATTACTCTGTGGCAAGGCACACTCGGGTAAGGCCACACTGTGAGAAGACGTCGGAAAAGTTGTTTCGTACTGCCTCTGCGTCTCTGCACCGCGATCAGAGCGGTCAACTCCAGCCTGTGCGAAAATCATCGTATCTACAAATGGCGATGGCGTCACTGTCTGTGTCACCTGTCTAATTAAACGCCCGGACAGTCGTGCTAATAAACAACTTTTAAACGTTTGCGCATTATCCCATCTATCCAAATGTCAACAATGCTGACCGCGAGTGACAGATATTTTTCGACTTATCACTGAAGATCAATCTCGCAGAGGGCCGTCTATATATCTGATACTCCTACATACATAAATACATAATTAATATAACAACTCTTGGACAAAGTCGATACGGACATCCAGTCGCGTCTCCGGCATCAACGCCGAAAACCACCACGGGTTGTGGTGTATATCGATTTGAGCACGACCACTATACCTTTGCACACCTACTTCTTACCCTATGCGCATTACGCAAATAGGTGCATTTAAAGGGATCAAACATCCGCGGCCCCTCGCCCACCCTTATCCCCAACGTGGCGATTCTCCACAACAGCACAGTGCCAGTAATCTCCCAAGGGTGGGTATTTCTCTGGTCGCACAGCAACTCAAGTGTCGTAACTTATCTTACTTAATGTAAGGGTTGCCTCCACACTGCACAGTGCAATGATTCAATAGTGGGCATCCATCCACCACGGACACAGGTGATGGTTAATCTCCGGTGTTGGTAGCGGTTCTCTCAACATGGACCCAGGAGCGAGGTGGGAATAGTCTATGCTCCAGGTGGGTTTCTCACACACGGTTAATCTGCAAGGTTCGTGCCACACAGCACAGTTGCTCATTGGTTCTCACAGCAGTGCTCGTTCAATCTAAGTGTGGGTTCATCTACAAACATACAGCAGCGGTAATCAAGGTGGTCTAATGTCAGTCGTATCTCCAAGGTGGGTTTTCCACACAGCACAGGTGTGTAATCTCCAAGGTGGGTTCTCCACACAGCACAGTGTGTAAATCTCAAGGTGGTTCTCCACACTGAACAGGTGATCTCCAAGGTGGGTTCAATGTACAGATCTACAGGTGTCACACGTCACAGTGTGGTAATCCCAAGGTCGGGTTCTCCACACAGCACAGTGTGTAATCTCCAAGGTGGGGTTCTCCACACAGGCACAGATCCGTCGTAATCTACCAAGGTGGGTTTCTCCACACGACAGTTGTGTAATCTCAAGTGGGTTATCCAAACTGACAGTGTGTAATCTCCAAGGTGGGTTCTCCACACAGCACAGTACCCTGTTGTACACCATCCAAGGTCGGGTTCACTCCACACGCCACCAGGATAATGATAATCTACCAACGCCAGACTCTGAAGATTCCTCATACACCCAACAGTGCCCCCAATGATTCACACAAGGATAAGAAGTCTACTCTACACAAGCACACGGGAACTTGTAATCTCCAAGGTGGGGTTTCATCCTACACAAACAACCAACATGACGATATACAAATTCATCACAGACAGGTGGGTTCGTCTATCACACAGACACTGGCGCATGCAACAAACTAGCGCGATAGACATCCTCGACAGCAACAGACTAAAGGAGTTACTCCATAAACAACGCAGCACAGTACGATTTCATCCAACGGTGGCGTCTATCTACCACACCAAACACGACCTACACGTGAGCTAATCCTCCAACAAACCCCAACCACAACCAGTGAGGTTAATACTACAAACAGCACCAGTGACGGTAATACATACACAAGGTGGGTTGTCCACAACAGCGACAGAGCACCGTCACATCCCAGGGTCGGAAGGACGTTCTCACACCTGCACAGTGCATGATACTCCCAGGTGCTGTCTCGCTTCACACTGCTAGCGTGGCTGACCTCACCTGTCGCATCTACCAAGGTGGGTTTCACCTGTAACGTGTGTAATCGTCCCAAGACGTGCGCGTTCTACACACCGACCAGCACCCAGTTGACGAGACCCTCCCAATCGGGGATCGGCACACCCACTGTACCAGTGTAGTACTCCCAAGGCTCAGACGTTTCTCTACCACAGCACACGTGACCCCCAGCCTGTAATCTCCAAGTTCAACCCAAGAACAACACTACCCATGGAGATTCTCCCACACTGACTACAGTGTGCGTAATCCTCCCAACGCGTGCCGCCTCCTCCCACCACTGTACAGTGTGTAATCTACAGTCCCGGACGTCCAACACACTGCTCACAGAACCCTGCTGGATCAATCTACAAACGCGCTGGCGTTGCCTAACCTCACCACGCCAGTGCAGATAAATCTCAAGGTGAGTCTCACTCTCCTACACACCACCGACACAGATCGCACACTGACTCACCTCTCTCGCTAACACGACTTCACATTGTGCGCCACTCATTGTCTGTTTCGCGGTTATTTCGTTTTGGCCATCTTGTCGGCAAAAGAGCAACCTCAACTTCTAAGTTCAGTTGAGAATTTGAACTCACCTTCTAAAAAGCTAGTGACGCCCTGATCCTCACTGGGATGGTAAGTGAGAATCCCAATAATGAACGACTTGTATTTAAATAACAAACAAGATGTGTTGATAATGTTTTATAACTCCCCCATCAATGGGTGTGCATGTGACGTCACCACATTTGCGATCTGCCATCTTGGAGCCATCTGCAAATAAAGCAAAGCTACATGTGGACTGCATCATTGTATTTATATTTATTAAAATGATGAATTTTTGCACTGTATTTTGTTGTGGAAGTTGTGGAAGGCTTGGTTGTCATATCTGATTGTCTGCAAGGAACAATATGAAGGTTTCGATATGGAGATGACTTCGAGTTATGAGGGTCGTTTCAGAAGAATTCGGAATGAGATTCTCACAGTAATCCAGGAAACAGCAAAATCTGTCTTTTACTTCTCAATACCTAATTATGTACCTCAATCAAGTAAGGTGTGTGTGTGTGTGTGTGTGTGTGTGTGTGTGTGTGTGTGTGCGTGCGTGCGTGCGTGCACATGTCAATTCACACTTACCTTTAAGCTGTCTCGTCTGGTTTTGATTCGCAACCTGGCTTTAAACTGGACGACAGGTGCTTTCCAGGCAGGGTGTTGCAACACAGGTTGCGTCGACCGTCGGGTGAACGTTAAGCCGGGTGTCCCATCTGCTCGCATCATTTGTTTAGTTAGTGTCCTTTAAGAGTTGGCCAAAGAAGATAAAGCTTTGGGGCCAAATAAACATCCGAGAGTATTGTTCCATGGAAAAAGGAGGGAGGGAGGATCCTTAGTTAGAATGTGCTAAGAATAGCTTCGTCTGTGTGCTTCATTCGGTTAGAGTTACACCTGTATAGGATCTGTCGAGGCAAGTGATATGTAATGTGTGCACCAACAAAAGTGGTGATTGTAATATTAGAGACAAATAGGGTAAAGGAGTACTGTGTAAGACCTTCTGTCCAGGTCAGGCCAGGTGGAGGACTTGTGAGCACAAAGGCACATGGAGAGCGCTTTGCACTTTAAATGGAAACTTCACAGGCCGTTTGGCCAAGAACTGTAGGCCAGGGCAGAGGAGGGAGTTGTGGAGCCCCGAAGAGGGGCAGAATGGCCTGAAATCAGAAGTCACCCAATGGCAGTGAGCAGCCAATTGTAAATTTCAGGGCGCGTGCTGGAAGGTGGATCCGAAGAGGGGAAAAGCCACTTTCACTCATGCACATCGTGAGACGTACAGTACGGTTTGAGACTACATATAGTCTCTGTCTCTCTGCTTGGTCGCCGACATGGATGGTTTGAGAAACTACGAAGGCATCTCCTAGTCACCATCCTGTGCGATACCCGCCTGCATGATGACACAATCATGGTGCACCGAGACCAGTTCGTGCCTGCTGAACTCCCAACCCTTCCATATTTTTTTGTGTGTACATGACTGAGACTTGTGGAAGAGCTAACTCAAAATGGAAAGGGGGGAAATACCAACAGCAGAGCATAAGTGAGAGTGAGATCGAGGGGAGGGGGAAAAGAAAGCATGGGGGTTAACAACCTGCACACAAGCTGAAAGAAGCATAAGAAGAAAAGGACGGGAAAGTGGGGATGAAACAGAAAAGGAACAAATCAACCGACAACTAACAAATTAACAGAGGTGAGGGGGAGGGAAAATCACAATTACCTGGAAAAAAGGAGTGTTTGAGAATGGGGTCATTTGGGGGTAGAAGACAGACAGGTAGAAGACATCATGAGTATACTTGAAGTAGTGGTTCACAGCTGTCTTGAAGCTCTGGAGGGAAGAATGGAACTGAACAGGCTGGGGAAGTTGGCTCCACAGGCGAGGGAAAAGAGGAACAAATGAGTGGAGGTGAAAAGTGAGCCTGGATTTTGGGAGTTTAACAAGAAGAGCGTCACTGGCAGACCGTGTGAGTCCTGCAGAAATCTGTGAGAGACAGAGTCAAGAGAGGGCAAAGGGTGCAAGACCAAAAAGGAGATGGTGTAATTCTGGTATTTTGGCACCATTAGTCGGGTTTAGTTCCACTTGTGTGTAAAAGTTAGCGTGCTCCGTTCCGCCAATGTGTGTCCATCGACCACCAGATCTGTTCCATTTATTATAGTGTTTGTCTTTCCTTATCCCCCATATTCATTATAAAATAAGCCATTATTTACAATGAATACTTATCCCCCGTATTCAACGTTTTTTCACCTTCGCCATCCCGTGCGAGCACCCGCCAGTCTCGGTTTTATTTGAAAGATCCTTGGGGGATTGTAAATGGTTAATTGAACACAGTACAAGTTATTACAATATATTGAACGCAGTATGAATTCGGAGATAGTTTGGTCATTTGTGGAGGTCTTAGACTGCCAGCTCAGAGGATCTGCATTAGCCAGACCTCTGACATGACAATGTTGAAGGAGATGGTAGAGCAGACAAGCATGTTGGTGGGAGAGAGAGAGAGAGAGAGAGAGAGAGAGAGAGAGAGAGAGAGAGAGAGAGAGAGAGAGAGAGAGAGAGAGAGAGAGAGAGAGAGAGAGAGAGAGAAAGAGGAAGGTTTGAGAATTATACTGTCAGGAAGATAGTGGTAAAAATACTAATGTGTAAAGTATGAGAAAATATAATACAGTATGTCAAACGTTTGTAAACATCAGAAAACATTTATTGCATTACACATCAATATATGCTGCTCTCCTCTTAGTCAATCATTGAAATAGGGGTTACATGCATTGTGGCTCTGAAGAATTTGCGTTTTTGACCAAATGACAAAAAAATGGCTCTTCTTTATATTTGGGCTGCCGACCCCTGGTATATGTCGTTTAAAAAAATGCTGAAGGGGGCCCAGATGAACAGGGCCCTACACTTAGTAGCGCCGCAGGGCCATTCTGGCTCTCAGCGTCCCTGGGTGCGAGCCAACTCTTCTGGCGGCAAATTTGCAATTGCATCTATCACACCGAGGTAAATGTGTTCAAATTATACTTTAAAATTTTTGATGTATGCTCTCAACAAAATGCAGACACATACATACGTAAATGTCGGCGACTGATTGCTTTCCCACACTTTTTGCTTTGCGCGTGCCAATGATGCAGGAATGAAGATACTACACAGGCGTGGTGAGCAGAGGTCCTCTTTCTATACATTTCCTTTCAGAATAATATCCATGAAATACAAGCCCATCTCATGATGCACAAAATTCACAAAAGTATCATGAAGTATGGCAGTACTCCATATGTAGGGATGGCATGGGGGAAAAAAGCCTGCTTCAACAAATATGTACAAGATGATATGTGTCTTTATAACTACACTAGTGTTGAATATGCAACCTTTTTCTCCCTCAAGGAGACAGTTTCTACAGGGCCACCAGTAGTGCAAAGTCGATAATCACTTGCAGAACATCCAAAGTAGCCTTATGATGCCACCATGTGGTTAAAACTGCAATGATCGTGAGCTTTATGGTTCTGTTTTGGAAAGAACATCCCTCCTCATCCTCCTCCCCTTCCTGCCTTTCTTTAGGTGCATGGTTTCCATATACACCATCCTTCACTGTCAAGCCATATCCAAGGCTCTTTTTCACTCTGATACACATGACATGCCCTCTAATCCTATATATATATATATATATACTGTATATGTATATATATATACAGTATATATATACAGTATATATATATACAGTATATATATACAGTATATATATATATACAGTATATATATATATATATATATATATATATATATATATATATATATATATATCGATATTCTGCATGCTTCTTGGAAGCATTATGAAGGTGATTTGTGTTCTACAACCTTTAAGTATATAATTAAATTTAAAGAAAGGTTAAAAAAGGTTTAAAGGTGTATGTATAAATAAATAAATAAATTCCACGTTTTACCGCCATTTTCGCTCGTGTCTGTTACACCACGCTATCTAACACATTACATTAGTTCTTCATGCCTGTTGTTTGTGTCATTTATAACATCCTTAAAAACAGTAAGTTTCCTGGTTAGAATTATTTTTAATTTGTTTCAACCTTTTTTCCTTTTTTTTTCAACCTTCAGGAAGACAGACAGAATTGAAAAAAATTATCTCACTCCCCTCTGCACATGTGCGGTCGGGACGAATTCAGAGCCAAGGTACGATAAAATGACAGACTTGTTTTCCAATTCATGTTCCAATTCGTGTTCAAAATGTAATTCAATTTAATCAAGTTGTTCCTCAATCATAAACTGATCGTGGCACGGCAAAAGCGTCCACAGAGTGAACAATTTGCACAGAATGACGTGGCACGGTAGTACCGTGCTACGTCATTCTGTGCAAATTGTTCACTCTGTACCGTGACGGTACCTCTATCGACAATGGGCGATCGGCAAGTGGCTTAAGCACTCATGCAAGCACTCCAATTAAATGGTTGATGAAGAACGATTGGCCAAGCTGTTGCTGCATACCGTAAAGGATCCCTTTAACTTTAAAGCCCATCTTCACCGTGCACACAGCGGTTAAATAAATAAAATGAATTGATGAAATAAAATGACTTTATCCACAAAAGAGTTGCAGCTTAATGCAGAACAAACCTGGAGACATTGCAAAGTTCAATCGCCCGTGAAATAAACATTGCAGAAAATCCACCATTTTGCCTACTCGTCTGTGCATGCGTCACGTGGTACATCGGTTCGGGCAAACGTTATAACTTTTTTTAAAACGTCCATTTTTTTCAACCAGATTTGCTTCAATTCCCTGTAAAGCACATCGCAAAACATCCGAAAAAATGGACACAGATCTGGCAGATGCTATGGATAGGCAGTCCCTCTGGGAGAGAGGATGCAAGGTCTTGCAATAAATGCATCAAGTCATATAGCTCAATTAAGCTGGTTAATTTTGGCACGTTCCTAAATTTTTTGTTCACTCAATGTAATTCTCCAAACAGTCGAAAAAGATAAGTTTAATGCTTTGGGAATTTCACATTTTCTTGTGTATGTATGGAGAAGGGAACATAGTCTTGCATGCTTAAAGTAAATAAGTATATCGGCTTAGTTATAAGACTCGTTATTTCTTTAAATTATCAGATTTCACAACAGATTTTGACACTTGTCCGGACGATATCTGATCCTCAAACCGAAATAATATTTTGAGTATATACTTTAAATAGTCCGTGAGAGTAGATCGTGGAAAATCATTTCGTATAATGCATGAAATCGCTCAAAGCTCCTAATTCGAAAACTACAATACTTTCAAAAACGATGTCTACAACGATTCGTAGCTATGATGAACAGACATTCGATATGAGTGAGGAAAGTGAAAAAAAAACTCTTATCATTAAGAAATCGTTGTGGCTTGTTCCAAATCAATACATCAGCGAGAGTGCGAAGTAGGTCACATGACCTGATGCCACCCTGGACACTCACCGCCATGTTTTCGGCCGTCAAGTCGTCAACATGATTTTGATCGTTTATTTGATGAATATCAGTGCGTCAAATATACTGATATTCACGATGAGATGGGAGAACACTGCGTAGCATTTGGAGGCACCAAACGAGAAGGAAAGAGTCTGGGAATCCGTTTTCATAGGTGTGTGGCTTGGTAAGCACGTAATAAACAAGAAAAAGAGCAATCAGAGATTGCAAACCCCGTCAGGATTTCTTTTGAGTGGTGTATTTTCATAGGTTTTAGGGTCAATCCAATACGTCTGCCAAGCCATGTGACCAATGACATATGTGTAAACCTTTTGTTCCTCATGGATAGGCAGTCATACATGTAAAGTTTCACTTCGATCTGTTCAGCCACTTCAGAGAAGATGATTTGTGAAGGTTTCAAAAAATTTAAAAACAATATGGCTGCTGAATCATGTGACCGATGACCTCATGATATTTTTTTTCTGTAGACAATTTTATCCCGAGATGAACCTCAAAAATTTTCATACTGATCGGATCTAGCATTCGACAAATGCAATTATGACGTCATAACGAGGGCACCTATGACGTCATAAAAAAATCACACTCCTTCCTCATGAGGAGTACTTGCTACTTGCCAAGTTTCAATTTTTTCCTTGGTGCAGTTTCAGAGATACAGAGGTCCAAAGTTTTTCCAACATGGCTGCCACACCACGTGACCTATATCGTCATAATCATCATTAAAACATCATACATGAGCATTCGCACCAATGGTGAAAATTTCTTCTCAATCCGACAAGCAGTTGCTATGCGGAGAAAAACACAAAAGTTCTGTGTGGACAAACAAACAGACAGCCAAACAAACAAACAGACCCAAATGCAATACCCCCTCCGAATCCTTTGGCGAGGGTAAACAACACTGACAAATCTAATTGTTGAGTTTGACGAATTGTCATAGACATTATAGAGAGTAAGAGACTGTCATTGACTAACACTAAGAGAGTCGCATCTCGATCTAGCTGCGTTCTAAATTCAGCTCAGTTTCATTGTGTTTCTTATAATGTGTGCCGACATGGAAGTGAAAGGTAAGTATGATTATGAGCATATTTAAATTAATACACAGCTCTAGTAAGATAAATTGAGATACGTCGTTATAGAATTGTGCACACTGAGACTGCATACATGATACGTTCGTAAATTAAGGACGACGAGTAAACATATGTGCAGACTAGTAAAGTTGGTGGTTTACTAGTCCAGCTGTCTCGTAAAGAAAATCATGAAGTTCTACCCCTGAAATTATAATGTCATGTATAAACTTTAACCATATATTGATATTGTATATCGTAATTAGTCTAGGTCTCTGTGCATTAGTCATGATCTAATTTTCAATAGTATATTATATTATAGATCTAATTTTCAATAGCTATTTAATTAATAGTAATATTGAGTAAGATTGTGGTATTAGATCAAGTACACACACAAGACTATTACTGTGTGTCTAATAGATATCAAATGATTTTCCCAAGTGTATATAACTAAATGTTATCATTTAAGACTAAGAGAAGTTGCTCGTGGCTTAATGAATATATATAGAATATTTTATATATATATACGTATATATATATATAATATATATATATGTTACGGCTGTGGAAATTCGCAAGCCACCATTCAGTGTCCGTAGGTGAGTATCTTTTAAGTACATGTGTAGTTAGCCCAAACCCGTTGTCTAAAGGGAATTTATGTGATTCATTCGGGCTGCGACACTTTGAGATACCGTTTTTCTGTTCTATCTTTATTTTGAACCAGCCACGTCCCAACCGCCATCACACAACAACCACCGCAACCACCACGCCAGCCATCGTCACCAACTGCAACCACACTCCAACCCTCAGCCAACAACGCCAACCATCTCTATCTACAACTCGCTCCCACACATCGCATCATGCCATTCCCACACGGCACCATGACCATTCCCGCAGCACCTGTGAACACTGAGCGTCGGGCTGTCCTGGGCTCGTTCAGCGATACCACCGAGCCGCGAGTGCAAATAGCGGCCTTTCCGAGGGAAATTCGGATCAGGAATGCTACACGCCCACTTTGGATTCGTCCAATTAACAGCGCGGGGCGGCTTGGCTCCGCCTCCAGGCGCGTCTTGTGAAATCGAGATATGCAAATTCTAGGATCAGGGGAGGTTGACGCCCCCTTTCCTCCGACCAATGGGCGAGCGTGGCTCCGCCCCCGAGGTGATCCTGATCCGGAAATTTGCATACTGTTTGCTCCTGCCAACCTATAAAGAGACAGCGGCAAGGCGAATCGTGGCAGAAGTGTGGCAGTGAATCAAGTCGGGTTGGAGAACGAAATCAAGTCGGGTTGGAGGGCGGAGTCGAGTCGGGTGGGGAAGCATCGATTGGTTTCTGCAGTCGGCTGAGGAGATATTGGGGAAAGGCCAAGGAGCTCGGGTCCGAGGCAGGGAAGACGGCGTCGGCGACGAGGTCGCAGTGGGATCGCTCGTCGCGGGACCCAAGCGGCCAGCCATTCTCCTCCCCAGGGCATCACCAATCCCCCCCCCTTTTTCCCCACGCTGAGAGAGTGCACAAAGGGGGCCCCGTTCCCACCCCACTCCAAGCGTTCCAACGAAACCCGCGAAGGGGCACGAAGTTGGGCACCGCCGCACAGCGACATTGTGGCTCGTCACAGGACGCGGGTAGGACCCCCAGCGTCTCACACCTGGCCGCTCCTCCAAGTCCCGCGCCCAATTGGCCCACAGGCCTGTCTCCCCCCTGTCTATGAGGGTGGCTATTTCCCTTGCTTTTGATAACTGTGTGTTGGCGCCGTCTGTAAGTAGAACTGTATAAGTGTTGCCGTGTGTACGCGTATTCGGTTTTAACTCTTATTGCTTTATGTGCATTTTGAAAACTATGCTGTATATGTGTGCTATCCGTGTGTCGCGGAATAAATGTGCTTTGTGTTGAACTTTTTCCCGTTTCGCTTCGTCTTTTCCTTATTGACTCTCCATCCTGCTTCACGTAAAGGGTTTGTAGTGGGCTTAATACGCCCGTAAATTAATCGAACCGTCAGGTACCGATAACACCGCTCGGTTATCCCGATAGCATGAACGACCGCTTAACGCCCGTTGTCGAGTCGACCTGCGGCAAGGTGCGATCGCCCGTTTACCATCCGCCGTGGGTACTTATAGTCGAGTTTGGCGAACAACCCTATCCCACGCGTGGCCGATTGGCACGATCGTGGTGAGGCCGAAAGCCCACCTGTGACTAGCTCCCGGCATTAGTCCGAGGGGTCACGACAGAATTGCCGTCCGGTGGGCGAGGCGGCCGCCATTCGAGTCACTGGCCGTCCGCACGCCGGCGGGCGCGAATTCGCAACAATATGTATACACAAACAGGTTTCCACACAAAAGACCCGACCTTTTGAATAAATGGGTGACAGCGATACGAAGAGAAAACTGGACACCAAAAGAGAACGACAGAATGTACAGTAGTCATGGTTCTCCCCAAGGATTACAACACGAACTATGACTCAAAAGAAGATCACCAAAGCATAATGCTGCACTCTCGCCAGTTTCATGATTTCCACAACAAACAATGCTGGTTATTCAAGGTTTTCTATATTAAATGTCATCTTTGAAAGATTATGTTAGTTTATTGTCTTTTTGCACTGGAAATTAAATGAGAATCAGTCTGGTAAGTTTTCATGTACCAAACTACAAGAAGCTGTAAGCACATTGGTTGCTTTTACATTTAAATAGATCTCAAATTATGCATTCTTGATTGTCCCTTCATGCTATGTAGAAAACTAATTTCTGTCGTGATCAACAAATTTGCATCTAATCTTAATATATAATTTTATATACCTGCATTTATGACAAACATTTTGATTTTGTAGTTCGTGTTTTAGTGGGGCAACTTAGCATAACAATTGTGCATTTTGTGAGGAAAGCACCAAATTTTGGCACAGCTAGTAGCCTTATCATATTATGAACAGATTTGGATATTGGGCCATCTTAAAATTTTTGATGGCAGTGAAAATGGCTGCCACAGCCATCAGCGCTGAATTTGAGATGGCCCAATATCCAAATCTGTTCATAATATGATAGGCTACTAGTGTGCCAAATTTGGTGCTTTCCTCACAAAATGCACAATTGTTATGCTATATTTAGCTAAGTTGCCCCACTATTTCATGTTTATTCTGCATTATTAATTGTGTTTGTTTTGTGTCTTCCATTTATATCTGGTTGAATTATCACACAACCATAGTTAAATAAAAGCATTCACCACCTCCACTAAAGTTGTTTCTGATTTTCTTAGCTTTATGTATTGCAATGCATTTTATGAGCATAACGAGTATAATTTGGTGAAAGGCCAAAAGAATGCCCACAAATTGGAATAATAATATAAGTAATGAAGCCAAAAGTTCAAACATGATCAGCCAAGTTGGTGATTGGTTCACATAGAAATGGAATAGTGTGGCTCTCAAATCGTTCTTGATATTAAATGGTAACATGAATATGGGTAGACAGGCACCCCTTGATCGCGGATCATGCCAATGCAAAAAACCAGTGTTCACTGATAAATATTTATTACACTTCTGTAAAAAGTGACCTCCATGGGTTTTAAATGGATTGGTGTCTTTTGTTTGGGCTGTGCGTGTACATCTCGCCAACTATATTTATTATTTATATACCACAATTCTGAAGACAATAGTCATAAGAGCCCAAAAATATCTCCAAAGTCCATTATTCCGACATTCAGTATTCCGTCTACACGTAGGCCTAGAAACGCTCGCGTGTCGTGTTGACGGCCAATAAAATGGCGGCCATGCCCCACAGCGGCTTCAGTCCAATGAGGTCAATTGATAGGCTTGTTAGCGCTCTAGTGTATGTATTACCTTTATGGTCACTACATGGTTGAGTAGAACAAAAAACATGGTGGCTTCAGACCCCAACGATGTTGTCCAGGAATTGCCTTAAGACCCCAGACAGTGAGGTGACCAAGGATCGCCTGATGAAGGATATAATTAAATAATGCCATTAGTTATCTTCAAAACGGGTGTTTTAATTAACACAAACACCCAATTTTCGCTCTGTACTTCCTTGGAGTTTTCTTAGTATGCATGCAAAGTTTCAGGCTACTTGGTCTTATGGTTTTGGAGTTATGGAGAAGACACACTGACACTGTGTGTGTGTGTGTGTGTGTGTGTGTGTGTGTGTGTGTGTGTGTGTGTGTGTGTGTGTGTGTGTGCGCGCCTCTCTCTCTCTCTCTCACACACACACACACCCTTTTGCTAGTATAGATGCATGTTGGATGCACCCCACCTTGTGCTTGCAGTCGGCAATCATGCCCCACTGGCGGGCCATGTCAAAGCCGCTGCAGTGTCCGACTGATTCAGTGGCCCCGAGCTTGATCACATGTCCATTGACGCAATCCCATGCTGGTGGGACCACCATACCAGTGTATACGCCATGCTAACCAGTGCCATGTGCACAATTCCAATTGACAGCCGATTGGAGCCAGTGAGCATGCAGCATGTTCCTGTGGTGGATGATAATCACCCGTGCCAGATTTTTCCATTAGCAGACGTGCCAAATTGCGACAGCAATCATGACCACCTGAATTCACCCAGAGACCAAGTGGATTTCATCGTGAAAGTCACACGGGGCAGTCGTACAATGTGAAGCAAAATAATAAGAAGAAAGAGCAATCAACGATTGCAGACCCTCGCCAGGACTTGTTTTGTGTGGTGTACTAAAGGTGGCAAATAAATGGAAGGATTTACTAAATGGAAGGTCATTGATTGCAAATGAAAGGTCAAAGGGGTCGAAATGGTGTACTTTAAAGTCTAGAGGGTTTGAATTATCTAAAAAGGGTTAAAATGTCAAAAGGGTCTAAAAGGTTGAAAGATATGAAGGTGTAAAGTTTGAAAGGTGTAAAAGTCAAAAAGGTCTGAAAATGTCTAAAGGGGTCTAAGGGGTCTTGAAAGGTCTAAGGCATAGGCTCCCAAACGTTTTATCCACGACCCAAAATTTGAAATCGCATTCACCTCGTGACCCAAATGCTACCGGTACCTCCCACAAAAAAATTGTCAGAGAAAATGCTTTCGTCGTGAACCCCATCCCCAAAAAACCCATACATTTGTGAGAAGTTGGCAAGCTGTCAATGGTTGAATAAGGTATATCGTTGTAAGATCAAGCGGCGCGTAATTGTCCGCAACCCATCAGAAGGCCTTCACGACCCGAGGTGGGGTCGCAACCCAGAGTTTGGGTACTCATGGTCTAAAGGGGTTTAAAGTGCCTAAAGGGTCTTAAAAATTATAAAAAGGGTCTAAGGTGTCTGAAGGGTATAAAGGAGTCCAAAAGGGTTGAAAGGTTTGAAAGGTACGTTCCAATAGTACCTAATTAATGGACATAATTAATGGATGTCGTCACAATCCAATAATACCTACTTAATAAACATACTCACGCACCAATGAAACGTAATTAATAGACATAGTACTCACATTTCATTGGTGCGTAATTAATAGACGTACTCACATTTCATTTATATGTAATTAATAGACATAATTACATGAGGTCAGTGAAATGAATACCAGTGCACTGGGGTAATAACCATTTGGGGTAACCTGTGTCAGAGTGGCGACCCATCTAGGACTGTACTCCTTGCCAACGAAACTGCCTTGGCAGGCCGATGTTCCTTTATGGTGTGAAATTAATGGTATTTTTTTTTATTTTTTTAAATGTCCAGCACTGACCAGTGACCAGCGCTGGCAGCAGAGTCCTATAGCTTATCATTGTCCTGGGTCCTCCAGCCACGTTGATGGCTCACCTTGCATGTGAAACACCAGGATGGAATTTTAAAGCTAGGTCGAGATTCAAGCGCAGGCTAAACGGCTCAGGCATGAGTGTAAAAATAATAAATAACTGACAGTTCGTTACATCCTTTCCCTAGCCAACCTACTAGGTCACCCAGGCTCGAGGATCGCATCATGCTTTGGAACTTCCACGTCAGAATATGACAAGCGAGAATGTTCTAGTAACTTATCTTTACATTCATTTGGGAAAGCCTGAGTGCTCAAAGCAGGAGCAATTACCACCAACACTTTAAAAAAAAGTGTTTGGCCATTATCTATGGAAATACATCCACATTATATTACCACTTATTGAGTAGGCTAATACCATTACAGCAACTACGTTGGAACACCAAAAATAAAACTAAATGCCAAATCTTCATTCGTTCTGCATTAAACTTATAAAACGGTGGTAAGCCTTTCTATAAAATCTCCCTGGATGAGGGCTTACTATGGCTTTCATATCCTGCACCGTCATTTGATGAGGTTATTTTAGCAATATTTGAGAGGCGCAGTGCAATCTTCACAAGAGGGTGCAAGAGGAGGTCAAATGCAAAGACGTTCACGATGCGGGCGGGGATCTCACCCTCTCTCTACCCTCCCCCTTTTATATAAATCTCCAGACGCTCAAACCCCCTTCTGCACTACGCTACAGAAGCATACGTGCAGGTAAGGAAACGGGTGACGTGCATGGAATTGTGGGTTACTTGGCTAAAAGTTTGTGGGATGTTGATCTACAATTAATGATAATAATTACCAACCCTACCCCCAAAGTAGCTTTCAAATGCTTGGAAATATTGTACATGGCATATGAGTATTTTTGAGCTTTTTCTTGAGTTTCTGCTTGCGAGACAAATTGCCTTTTGAGAGCAGGAAAACGTTTGAGCAGTGAGAATCGTCAAAACAATCAAGAATCTTTAATCAGGACGATGGATATGTGCCTTGAGATCTGCGAGTCGTGTCCCTGCAGTTTGGCAGTTCCTCTTCCCCTGCAGCTCGGTACCCAGGTGGAACCTTTGAAAGTCGAGAGCTTATTAATATAAACCAATTTAACGGCCATCGAAAGCCTTTGAAGCATCAAGGGGCTTGCACGTATGATGCACAATTTCAGATGCACCTGCAAAGAGATGAATGTGCATAACCAGTAAGTAACTTCACCGATTACAAGAGACCTAGAGGAGGCAAAATTATCTGTTTGCTCCATTCAGTTGTATATGTTGAGTTGGCTAAATAAGGGGCTCGATCATACATATTAGATCAACACGGTCGTGCAGCGTCCCACTCCGTGCACTTGCAACAAGGCACGCTGTTAGTCTAAGCCGAAATCAGCTCCACCAGACTAATTGGCATCTTTAACCCAGCAAGAGACCCTGCAAGGGGTTTGGAGGGGAACAGGGAAGGGGAGGGGGGGGAGGCGAGCGGGTAACTGCCTGCAGAAAGGGGATCTTCCAGTGTTAATTTCCTCTTTATACAACAAGTCAATTCTCAAAACAATGTCAACATTATTACACTGTCATCCATTGGCATGGAGGGGGAAGACGAAGGGTATCTGGATGTACTAACGACCCAACTCTCCCCACCTCCCTCCCACCCCTCAGAAAAGAAAAATAGCACTTCAGTATTAAAAATTGTATGATGAAAAACAGGGATATATCCAGAATATTTTTCAAGAGGCGCAACACCACTATACCCCCACAAAACATACTCTACACCTACTAATCACCACTAATCTACACCTACCCCCACAACCATCACCCCACCCCTACATCCGTATATACCCACCGACTCGTTTTCTACCACCAAATCTCCCTACACTGATACCCGCAAGTAAGCTCCTATCGGGATGTAAAAAACTCATGTCAGAACAGCTGAACACACAAAGGTACAACAAAGTATGTAGAGTATTCCACTAGCACATCGCCAAAAATTTCAATATCTCAGTTTCAGAACTTATGGAAACATGAAGCAAAATAAATCACTGAAAACGAGGATGTCATGCCCACGTACGACCTGATGATCCTCTCGAGCGTGAACATAGAAAACAAAGCACTGCAACCAGATATAGCACTTTGGTACAGAAAATAAAAGTCAACATTGCTAATTGAGGTGTCAATACCCAGCGATATTGGCCTAAACTAAACAATGCAGAAATCAACTACTACTACTAATCCACATGCCCAACAAAAAGACGTAGTGGGCAGAAATAAAGAAGATGACCAAATACCAGGATCTGAAGAATGAAGTGAAAAGAACCTGGAAGCTGAAAAGCACTGAAAATGTACCAGTGATAATAACTGGAGCAACGGGAATGATAAAGAAGAACCTCAGAGAGATCTTAAAAACCATCCCTGGGAATATTACTACAAACGAACTACAGTTGGAAGCTGGTTGGGGCTCTGTGACAATTCTGAAATGAGCCTTTGGAACAAAACTCTGAGAACAAGAAAACTTCACAGCTTGGTCCATGACCAGGGAGGACTCCGTTCCACCTTCTGAAATTAATATATGGAGATAACAACTGAGACACACACACACACACACACACACACACAGCTGTTGGCAAAAGATTAACTGTAATCCCATCATGTGAGTAGGTGTCCTTTTGCATATGACATTAGAAACGATGATCATCAACAGCTATGACGTCACGCTTTGTTTTCCTTTAGATTTTCACGGATCCAAAGGCAAGGATTTGAGTTGGCCAATACTCAAAAAAAGTTGAACCAGGACTCGCATTATCAAAAACAGCACGTACGCGCAATGCAAGTAAGGTGCTGGCAAGCCTCACGCGTCTCACTCTTGCTGATTGTCGTGCTGTGTGCATGCATAGTTACGCATTGTGGAGGATTGGCAGCCAGATCACGGTAAGCAGCACTTTTGATATGTCAAAACTTTGTCACGGCAAAAGGTAGTTCTGCCTTGGGGGAGGTTGAACTGTGCCATGAGTATATACCCTAACTCCCTAAGAGGAGTCACCCATTATGGTCCCGCAGGAAGGAGAGACATGCAGACGCCTACTTTACGC
>CM068962.1:88253249-88306920 GCA_035128595.1 Eptatretus atami | reverse complement strand
CGCTAGCAGTTTCTCCTCCAGCCGATGGCAGACAGACCTCTTGCAGTCCCTCCCTTGCCTTTCTTTCGGCTCACTCTTCATGAAAGCCGATCGCAAACAGACACAGCCGATCGTGCCCCACCTCGGCGCTCTCAGTCCCACCTTCCCTTCCCGGCGCTCGCTTCTCTAGGCCACACCCTCTCAGAGCGCTGGGCGGGGACTGTCGTCCGGAGAGGGGGGAAGGAAGAAGAAGTTTTGGTACACCACCACCGTATGAACAATGAACAGCCCTACACTCCCACAATGTAACGGTCCAATTACAAACAACCTGGCTAAACATGCATTTAATGGGGGATCTGGCTAATCCTATATTTAATAACACACTAAGGGCCATTTACCGCAAATAATATATTATATATATATATATATATTATAATAATATATATATACATACATGTTGCGAATCTGGAAGCGCGAATCCTTAACATACAGGCTATAGTACAGTTATATCGGTAAGTATGTGTTTTTAGTTGGGTCCCCGTCCTTGTTTAATGGCGTGAATATAAGGTAAAAGCGCTGTGAGTGACTTTGATAGTCAGGGTTTTATTTATTTTAAATCCTCCAAACTACAACAACGCCAGCATCACCATCACCTTCACCTCGCTTCCTACACGCGACGCCATGGGTTGCTGGAGTTCAAGGGAGGAGGCATCGCGGCGGCCCTCGACCAGTCAGCATGCTATGGGTGCGGGTGGCCGCCGTTTCAGCCAATCAGACCCCGCGACGATGAGAAAGGCGGTCTGCGTGACGTCACCACACCCCCCGGGGCCAATCGACGGACTTGCCCGCTTGTGTTGGCCAGTGACAGTGGCGACGAAGCGATTACTGCGCGCCAAAACCGTCCAGTTGAGGGGAGAGCGGGCAGGGCGGAGACCTCCCCCCCCCCCCCCCGAGACAGTGTGAATAAGGTGCGGCACGATCGGACCACAGGGAGCAGCTCAGAGATCCTTCCTCGACCTGAACCGCAAGGGTTGCGCCGCCATGTCTGTGAACCAGGAGAGAGAACGGTGACACGAGTGGAGATCGCATTCGCCTGACACGGTGGTTGTCCGTTCGCCTCACACGCGGAAGGCTGAGTCCCGCCATCCGCCAGCTCGAAGACCACACGAGGTGGACAGGTCCGAGTGCAGGCTCTGGTCTTCAGCTCGCCTTTCCCTCCGAGCTGGAGGCCTCAATAAAGGCTGTGGCCCCCGGTTCTTGGTGTACGTGTGTGTGTGTGTGTTTGTACTCACATTTACTGCAAATAGCGTCCCCACACTAAACAGCAGTGTTGCCTGGTTTATCGAGACAAAGTGATGATAAATGGTGATGAATGCGATATGATGATGTTGACAAATCTTGACAATAAAACCGAGAAATGTTCGTTCATTCATAAGCATCAAACCGCATCATGGCATCCCATTTCATTCATTTTTTTATTATGGTTTGAATTTTGAACGGTATTTGGGGACACCCTGTATATGAATGAAAACGATTCGAATCGAATTGTACCATTCAAAATTCTCGAAAATATCGATATCACAGTAAGAAGTCGAAGAGTGAATTGGAAAGCAAATCGGCCCACCAATTGATTTGGGGTGAGGACAAATGGTAGAAAATTACCCCCGTGTGGGGGTGACGGTCATCTCTATAATGTTTTTTACTCTCATAATCGATTAACCGCTAGCCAGATATCTCCTAAAATGACAGACGAGATAGGTTTTGAAAATGGCGACTTTCACAACTTTTGTGACCTCGTGACCTTGACCCTGACCTCGAATCCGGGAAAAAAATATGTCGTTGGGTATCACTCATCGCACTCTACCCACATACCAAATTTCATCAAGATCGGAAGTAAAAAGTTTTCTTTGTACCGGGAGGTGTTTTTGACCATCTTCCAGGTTACGTGGCGGCCAAACGGGAAGAAATTCAAAAATCTGTCCGGTTAGATACAAGATAATATTTTTTACTATCATAATCAATAAAACAGTTGCCGAATATCTTGTAGAATGGCAGACTAGATAGGTTTGAAAATGGCGATTTTTATAACTTACGTGACCTCGTGACCTCGTCCCTGACCTTTAACCGCGACAAAAGTTATATCGTTGTGCAACACTCATCGACCTCTACCCACATACTAAGTTTCATCAAGATGCGAAAGAAAAATTGTTGACGGACGTACGGACGGAACGGACATTTGGTCTGGCTTTATTAAGTCATCTCGGTAGAGATGACCTAACGAGAGGAAGTGACGATGTGTACGGATGAGGATTGAAGGAAATGGTCGGTAAGGTAAAGCTCATGACGTCACCCAGCCAATAGAGTCAGACTAGAACAGTACCTTGCGTGTCGGATAGACATTGCTGCAGATCTGTCACTGTGTGTGTGAATCCATGAGAGTGGAATGGAAGCGAAACATTAAGTTTTTGGAAATTGTTCATACTTTCCATCCAATACGGGTTTAAACGATGCGAAAACAGGTCTGCCGGTTTAAAGAAAGAAAACGGGTTAAACCCGCAAAATACGGGTCATTTGCCGTGTAAGCGGCAGTGAGGTCGTCCGTTTTGGGGTGCAGGATGTATTGTCACAATGACTTCACCAAATAGGCGCACACTCACTGCTGCTGCAAAATAGCGATTCCCATCTAAAGTATAAATCTTCTTCTTTTATACAAACAAAGGACAATCAACCTTTAAAAATAAATAAATAAATAAGCAACACAGATTCTCAGTGGTTATAGAAATTATAAGAATCTTCACGTTCTCAGGATTGTTAAAGTTTCCTTGAAATACTTTAGGCCGAATTTAAGAAAGCCAATGAAGAGTTAGATGTGTGTAGAATCACTAATCGTATGATGATCACCCCATTCACCAGTTCAAAGTTAGTCGCCCATCGCTGAAGAGCGATTAATCACAAACGTTTAAATCGAAAACCGAATCAAAACCTAATCACAAACGTTTCAATAACAAAGAAACTTTTACACGTCGAGGAGGGCATGTTTAAGAGCGCGTTTAAGGTCTTCCACCTTTATCCAAACCACCCTCATGTCCAAGCATTGCACACATGGCTTACAATTGGGATGTTTGCTTGAATTAGCTCAAGAAGAGGCAGAAGATGATAGGAATAGCTGGGCAGTTCCCTGATGTGCATCGAGAATCTTCGAGGATAGATGCAATCCTCTGGAGAAGTGCGACAATATCAAATTCGTCCGGAGTTACAGACTCTTGAAGGAATCATTTTGTTGGTTGCTGAATCTAGTGGAAAATGACCTGGATCAACCTACGATGAGGAGCAATGCGCTGAATCCCCTCCACCAATTGTCCATGGTGCTGTGATTCTATGCAAGTGCATCATTTCAAATGGATGTTGGAGACATGTGCAGTGTTCCCCAGTACAAGCTAATCAGCTGTTGAAACATTTATCTCCTTTTGTAAGTTGATATTTAGACGGGCGGTTAGCTGTGCACGTACGTTTTTGTTACCGTTTAAGGCATAAATGTGGGGTAGCAAGTAAATGTACCTTTCGTAAATTCGGCCCCACGTCATTGGCATAAACTGCTTCGTCGACGCACCACAGGAAATAATTCTCACATGATGAAGCTTCTACCACATCATCTTCTATCCCTATGACAATGTCAAGGTACTGTGACATCACACAACTATGTATTGTCACGGGAATTGTCGGCCCAAGTTAACTCCCCGACCCAATATGTGGTGCCGGACAGTTAACACCGACAGCCCCCGGGACGGCCGAAAGGCCGAACTCCTACAGTCGAGGCCTTGCACAAAAATGCAAATACAAAGGGTGACGAAAATAAAAAGAAAAACCCTCCTTTTCAAGTATACTGGTAGACAGCTTGGCCTAGAGCTGGTCCTTATCAAGCTTGGAATGGGGAGCGATTCCACCAGCATGTGCACACGCGCGCAAAATGGTGGTCACTTCTCTCGTGGCAGGGCAGACGAACGCCAGGCAATCCGCAAGCAGCTTTCCAGGATAGTATGCATTTAATCGAATGCGTATGAAAATTTCACGTTATTCAAATGGGCTTTGAAAAAAATAAATACATGTGGTATATGCATGGGAGTCATGTTAACCCTTTTGTGTCCATAACATGAATGAGAGGCATGTCTTGGTGAAGATGGCACTGGACTGATATCCACGAGTTCAAATCCCACTGAATGCATCAGTATAAAGGATTTGGAATGAAGAAGTCGTCTTACTGGTGAAAGTGTCATTCTTTTGCTCGACAAATTGTTAATACCTGGGAAGTCAGCTTTTGCTTGCTTCCCACGGCGGTTAGCGTATCTCCCTCGATCAACGTCCTGTTGATTTCCTCCATAGTTCTATGGATTTGGATTTTTAGCTTCTGGAAACAAAGAACTCGTTTCAGGAACCATCGCTAATCGGATCATCAGTAGAAACACAGCTGGCTCATTATTGACCTTTAGGAAGGGGTCATGGGAGTGGACCTGGTCGAGTATACATCCGATTCCAGTCCGTTTTGGGGGCGATACTTACAGCCCTCAGGACAACTTAGGATGGGCACTGAAATGGTAGCGCCAGCTAAATAGTATTCCAACCAAATTTTGAAGGAGATGGAAAGAAAATGAGAACTTTGCCTTTACAAGTCTTTACTTTTGTAATTCAACTTTTTTAAGCAGCAAATTGTACAAGTCACATTACTTGCAGTGTCACAAAGTTGTTAAACTTTATCCACAACGACACAAAAAAATATTTAAATGGAATCAAAAATTCATACAAGGTCAGCCAGGAATTTTTATTTTCTTCAGAATGGAAGAAAAGAAAGAAAAAGAAAAATCACCCGGCTTTTCCACAATTTGGTCTCTATTTTGCAAAACCCTCCACCTCGTTAGTCACAATCTCAGAAGCAGCAAGGCACCATCTTCAATTAAACTTCAACCCATTCACATGTGGCCCAATCCCTGCCCTTCAGTCCTGAACTCCAACTTCCCAAAACAACCAAACTTTCCCTCATTCTCATCCTCAACATAAACTGGATCAATGACTCTTCATTCTGCAAAGACGAACGACAGTCAAATCGGAAGATATTCATGCAGAGAGTACACATGCTAAATAAATAAACAGATTTACTCGTGTGCATCAGGAATAGGAGCCAGGTCTCTGAAACAAGCAGTCACATCCAAGAACTGAAAGCCATGGGGGAAGTGGGGGTTGCAAGGAGCTATCAAATACATGTATTGTTGCAGCTCATATTTCACAGCTCCAGCGAAGCAAGTGCGATGCACGGCAATGTTGCAGCATTATCTTGCCGCCTCATGCAGTGCAGATGTTAAATTAGGCTTGCATTAGTAAAAATGTGAAAAGCAAAATAATATCCAAACAAACAGAGAACTGTTTGGACAAAAATAAAAATAAATAAATGGCAACAAAAATTCAGAGATGAGGCATTGCCTTGAAGACATCAATGTGAAAGCGACAGTACAATTGATCCCTCTGTGGAAGCAAGTTAGGGTAAAACCATGCCATTTCAAGCGTCTTCTCAAGAACCCCAAACATAAATAAATAAATAAAGACAATGAAGTGCTCTTAAAATTTGGGGGTGGAGGGGAATATATTTGGTCAATTATTTTTGACAGAAGAGGCAAAAGGTTACTTGTAATGTTGGGCTTTAATAAAGGGGGGGGTGGTGGTGGGGGGAAACCATGTACTAGCCTTATCTATGCATATGCAAAGGGATGCACCGCAATCAAGAACCATGCTGCAATAATTCAAAACACTGGATAACAAATTCCCCTGCACGTCTAGGCCTGGCTTACCAACATCTAAGAAGATGGTGTTCGAAAATCTTCCAAATGATCATGATATCTGCTTCAAATGCATCTTTTCAATGCAACGACATCTCGCTAATCTCAGCAAGAAACACTACTCAAGCACATCATACAGTAGTCACTCAGGAATTTTGAAGTGAAGTTACGAGGCAAATATACATACATATCCTTCGTCCACGGACCAAGCAACTCTACACAATGCTAAATTCTATATTAAATCCTTCCATCTACCCCCACAACCGTAACACTGCCCCCCCCCTTCGGGAACCAATGTTGAAGTTCCTGGTAAGGGAACTCATTATAAGTTCCTATACGTTTGTAGAATTGTAGCACAAATTCTATTTCCAGGGATGCTACATATTGTTGTGGAAATGACCCCTAGGTATTAATAAATGCTTAATATAGAGTCGTTATTTCCTTATTAAGTGTTTAAAATAAGCGTAAAAGTAATTAAATGTCATATTAGATATGCGTCACTCATGTAATATATCGACGTCAAACCCACCATCATGTCTGCATCTAAATAGGCGTCATCCCCATGAGCCTATGTTTTATGTTATTTCCTTTGTGAAATCTCTCTTACATGTGTCTTTCTAGCACTCGCAAGACCGCAAGGCGCTAAGTTTATGCGGCAAAATATCATCTATATAAATATATACATATATAAAAGGGAACCAATTTAGTAAAACTAATAGGGGATTGATGAATCGCAAATACTGTATTACATTTCCTGAAATGACTAGCTTAGTATTTGGTTACAATAATGTGTTTATCTCCATTGGCAAATCCAATGAATCAAACTGTGCGAAGGTAAAGCATTTTGTGAAGTATTGTGTCATAGTAAGAGAGATTGTGACCTCACCGCTCCCCATATCCTCCATCCATCCCCTGCCACCCAACCTTTCATGTGATGCATGCCAAAAAAGCTGAGCAAAGGTGCAAAGGAGCATTTAGACACGGGCGCACACCTGGTGCTCACTTGGGCTTCCCTCCGGTCAATGCAGCCTTATGTTTAGGTGGCCAACCACTGTGCTCAGAGCTAATCCTGGTGGTGGGATGGCCAGGGTGCAGCAAGGGCAATGAAAGGCAGAGAGCAAAGATGATGTGGGGTGGGAAAAGAGAGAGCACATGGCAAGGATAAAAAAGAAAAATGTCAAAGGAGTTTCTCCCAGTAGCAACTAGTGCCCGCAATGTGTCCGGAATAAGCTCCTTAATAGATACTGCTTACAGGATAATTTGGCCATTCAACCAATCACACATTCAAAATCTCACCATCCCTCCCCCACCCCCATCACTCCAGCACTCCCCAAAAATTAAAGATTCCAAAACACAGAAAACTGGTCCTCCCACTCCACCCACATGGCATTAGTTATACATCGAGGCACTATCTTATGGTATTATCACAGCACAAGAGAAAGCTAATGAAATGTTACGCTCACATTTTCAGAAAATGGCTAAAGCAATGAACATGTTATTAAAAATAAATAAATTCCTCCAATGCCATGATCAAAACAATCCCAATGATTGTTCACATCTGTTGTAGCAATTGATGGTTAGAGTACAGGAGCATTAACTTCACACATTGGAAAAAAAAAGTAGAAAGCTGAAATTTTCAGAGAGTCCCAGAAAATCATATTCATGTCCATCGTCTAAAGTTCCGCATGTTCAACCACAAAGCATTTTCAGAATTCAAGATGGCCGCCATCACAAATTGCGATAAGCAACACCAGAATTATCATAACTGCTCAACCTGAGGCATTAGAGCAATGATGGTGGTGCATACATCCATGTTTTAGAGACTTATTCTGCTAATGGAGCCATAAAATATTAATTCTGAGTTCAGCTAATTTGCAGGAATCCAAAATGTCCACCAACAAAGCCAATAATCAGCTTTGAAAACAAAAAATTACCCCCGTTGGGGGTGACGGTCATCTCTGAAGCTCTGTGAGATGTGGACTCTGATCGGCTTAGAATGGCTTTGATGTCGTCTTGTCTTTTGGTTCAACGTACAGACGAAAGCCCGGGAGTAAAAAGGATAGAAAACCTCAGAAATCAAACTACATTTCTGAGTTATCCGAAGAGAGATTTTGAAAATGTGTGATTTGGAACATTTATGATCAATGTGTCTTCAAAAGGATAGAAACCGGACCTCAGAAATCAAACCGCATTTCTGAGTCATAAATGGCGGATGATATTTTGACAATGGATGATTTCACAAGTTTACAGCATCGGTCGAGGAGAACTTGACATTGACCTTCAATCAGGTCTAAAGTCATACCGTCGTGCATCACTCATCGACCCCTACCGACATACCAAGTTTCATCAAAATCGGGCGAAATTTTTTGACCGCATCACATCGACAATTTTTCCAACTTTGAAGACACGTGACTCGATAAGCAGGACGAATTTTAAAAACCGGCCGACCAAATTTAGATATTGTTCCATATTATCAGAATCCGAAGAAATTTTGAAGATCGGATCACAAACGGCGGAGGAGATAGATTTTGAAAATGGACGATTTCGCAACTTTGGAGTGGCCTTGATCTTCAATCGTGTCAAACGTCATACCGTCGTGCATCACTCATCGACCCTACCGACACCAAGTTTCATCAAGATCGGGCGAATTTTTTTTTGACCGTATCACATCGACGATTTTTCCAACTTTAAAGACACGTGACTCGATAACCAGGACGAATTTCAAAAAACCGGCCAGACCAAATTTAGATATTGTTCCAATTATCAGAATCCGAAGGAATTTCGAAGATCGGATCATAAACGCGGAGGATAGATTTTGAAAATGGACGATTTTGCAACTTTGGAGTGACCTTGACCTTCAATCGGGTCAAAGGTCATACCGTCGTGCATCCCTCATCGACATCTACCCACATACCAAATATCAAGAAAATTGGAAGAAAAAATGGGGACGTACGTACGTACTTACGTACGGACGGACATCGAGACTGGTTTTATTAGGTCATCTAGTTAAGATGACCTAAAAAGCATTACTATACAACATTTACACCCATTGTTAACATACATGCATTGGGTTCAGCATACTCCAAAATATGGATTCACACACCAAAATCATTGTTCTAAGGCCTGTGGTTAAACAGTTGTGATGATTTTGGCATTTCCCCATGTAATATGATGGTAGCCATCTTGAATTTTGAAAATGCCACAGGGTGGACTGGAACATGTGGAATGGGGGGCATGGATATAATTTCCTGGAGCTCTCCTCAAAAATTCAGCTTTCTACCTTCTTTTTTTCCCCTCCAAGGTGATTGTTAAATTTTGAATAATGCTCCTGGCCTATTATTTGGGAAATTTTCAATGCAAAGGGAACTATGGCGAGTACGTATCGATGAAAGAATCTAAAAAAAAATGACCAGCAACATTGACCGATCTAAAGTGTACTTTGGACATGGTGGCCGAGTAGGCACGAGGGCTGGCAAGGTGGCTTAGACTTAGAGGTACGCATACTTGCCTTGAAGCGACATAGCCTAAGTTTGAATCCTGATGCAGCTGTAAGCTGTCATCCTACACCGAGTTGCTCAAAGCTCGGATAAGCGCTACCCTGTGGACAAATTACCGATCCGGTGGGTAAAATTTCCAATGTTTTCCATACAGAGTGGCCTGAAAGTTCCTACCCTGGTGAAGTCATACAAAATACGATAAAATGGTACTACTTCCTCACTTGATGATAAATGGTCAGTTAGTTAACCATTGGATAGGAATAAAATAAAAATAAAAGGAATCTGGCTCGCCAGCAAACTTTAGAGTTGGGGTAATCTGACCTCTTAAGTGTCTAGCATGGGCTTTTCCCAGCTGTAAATTGTCATCCTAGTGTTTTGTATGCAGGGTGATTCATCATCAACTGCATCGTCCATTAGAAGGGTGTTTAGCCGGAGGATCGATCTTCCAGCCCTGGTTGTTGGTGGACATTAAAGATCCCATCATGTCCTTCACGAAGAGGTGAGTCATTGCCAGAAAACTGAACAAATGACAAATTTCTGCGCACTCATTTGAGCATCTTGCATCAGAGCAGCAACCCGTCGAGGATCGCAACCCCTGGCCAATGAAGGTTGCCAAAAACAAACCAGAACGGTACTTGGTAGAGTGCATACCTCCGCCAGGCTGAACCGTTTATGGTTTATATCCCACTGACAGGCCGCATCTGCATCCGGACCATAAACACAATTTAATCAGTTTGTTCTTGTAACCTACGCAACTCATCCTCCAAGTTTGGTCATAATCAGTTCAAAACGTTTTGAAGAATTGTGCTACATATCGTTTTTGGCACCGTCTCTCAATGGTGAACAATCACTTAAAAACTTCTCACATTCAAATCAGAATCCAGATCTTCACCAATAACTAATCAATTCGTCCTCATCACACACCCAACCTGCCCACCAAATTGTGACTGAATCTGTCCACAACTCTTTGAGACATCCTCCTCACAGACAGACAAACGGGGTGAACCTCCGTCCACCTTCAGTGGCGGAGATAACAATCTGCATGGCCAAAATGGTCTGGCTTTCAAGTGGCACCAGTCATACATGCTCTCAGAGCAACTTGGGATGGACACAAATTCTGCCCATAAAAGGTAGTGTTAACTTCATACTCTTAAAACAGCAAAATAAAGAAATAAAATAAAATAAACACCCATGAAACACTTGAATAAGGTTTGTAAATAAATATCCAGAGGTTTTAAAATGAGGTTAGTTCCAGACTAAGTGGTGCAATGAGAAGAGGGACAAGTCAGTCATTCATGCCTCTAACACCTTCAATCCCCTCATCTCACCTCTTTGCTGCCATTTGAGAGAGCATACGATTCCCAGCGAGGAAGGTGAATCCTCCCACAGCCGTCAGGTACTTGAGCATGTCAAACATGTTTAAGTGGCTCCAGAACATGTAAAGTAGTACCAGCATGCCTGAAGACACACAGACACACACAAATCCCTCCTTTAAGTCTTGTGGAGAGCCTCTCGTGGAGATGAAGTCCAGCTGCACAACACAATACAAGCTGAAGAGTGCGGGATGCTTTCTGGGTTGGGAATGGAATATATTCCATGGAAAACAGCAGCCGGGCATTTCTCCAATTCACTCTTCATTCCCTTTTCAATCCAGATTCGGGCTCTTCTCCGATCCGATATTAATTGGGAGAATCCACTTACTTCCGAGACCCAGGTGGAAAAGTATCGTGCTGGGTGCAAAGGTAAAGTTCCGCAGGTTGACCCCGAGATTGAACCACTATGGGCCAAAGGGGTTGGACAGAGAAAAAGCAAAAAACATTTTTTGCACTTCATGCATTTTATCAAAATGAAATTTGTGAAGGGAAGCTCGCACACTCGATACAATGGCTTCCAAAGAAATGAAGAGATTCTGTAATGAATATCACAAATTCGATGAACAGATTTAGCATTTATAAATCAACAAATACAATTTCCTATCATTTACTTTGACTAACAAAGTATGACCATCTCAAATGTTAATGACAGCTGGCCTATATCATCCCACTCATCATAATCAGCCTGTTCCCATTTTAACTGCAAACGAAGGACTGCCTAAACTCATGTTGCTGATAATTAATGACATATTTGACACGCATGTCAAGTGCGGGATGGCAAGGGAATTTGACATTTGGCCAGGGTGCTGGCGATAGCTCTCCTAGTCTCTGCAAAGAACACCATGGGCTCTTTAATATCCACTAAATGCTGGCAGATGGTGCGCCCAGTTTAACTTCCATCTGAGGGATGACACACACATTGATGAATTGCCCTACACATGGAACACCAGGATGACAGTTTATAGTTAACTTTTCCAACGCAAAGGGTTCTTATTACAGGTTCTTTACAACGTCTCCAAAAAACACATTACTTAACCTGACGCTTAAAATAGGTTTGTGTTGTCCTCGCACAGATATCACATGAGATGTCATGTGACTCACGTGACTATACTGAAATTGCAGCCCCAAACCACCCCTCCCCCTCCAGAAGCAATTTGTTACTAAACTGAAATTGTGACTCGACTGAAATCGCATTAAAGCAAACAAACGCTCTCGAGTGGCCTACCCAGCAGGAACTATTGACGGTTTGAGAATAATAATAATAATAATAATAATAAACGCACTTGTATTGCTCTAGCAATTCACGTGAAGATATACTGATGTATCCCAATGTCTTTGTCAAACGTGTGAAATATGTAACGAGCTCATCAGGCTTTAATCAAGAGAACGGCACTCGTGGAGTGCATAGTCTCACCTTGCGTATTCATTCTGAACAAATATACCATCGTTAACTGAACATGCTACTATTATGGCCCACTGCTAACATGGCCCATAGACTCATATCGGCCATGCACCCAATTATGTCACAGTTTCTTGGCATGGATTATGAGCGTCATAAATTTAATTATTCACTCACATCAGGTCATAGATCATACATATGAAGTTTCAGATTTTTTGGATAAAGATTTCAATTCAACCAATTATGGCTGGAGTACCACTTCACTGATGACGTCATCGTTATCATGCTGTATATCCCATTTTCATTTTTTTCGTTCAGCGGTTTCAGAGAAAATGTCAACTGTTTTAAATTGAATCCAATATGGCTGCCATACCATGTCACCGAGAACATCAGAGTTAGCAAGAAAATATTCTCCATGGGGAGTCCCTCCTATGTTTAAAGTTTCACATCAATCGGACAAGCAGTTGCAGGACAAAAAAACACTTTTAAAGCGAAAATATACAGACAGACAGAGACATGAGAGTTGCAATAGTCCCCGCATCGCCTTCTGGGCGAGACTGAAAAATAACAACATAGAAACATGATCTCAAAGTATTATTCGTGTTAATTTCAAAGAAAATGCCTCGAGGCCTGTCCAAACTGCGGCACATAGCCAGGCTTAAGCAGCGTGCTGCACACTGCATCCACACCACATAGCCTGTGAGCCATGACCATTCACTTGCTTACCAAGACAAAAAGCAGCAACAGTGGGCAGAGCACCATGAAGGTAAATGCGTTGGAGACAGCACGAGTAGGCCGTTTCTCTGGCTGCCGGAACATGTGCTGCAAGTGGAAGGAGTGAGAAAAATAAGTCCATGGAAACAGCATAAACAATGGGTTAGGAGCCAACACGAAGAAATACATTCGATGAACACATCCAGCTCAACAAAATAAAACTAGAGCAAAGTCAATGGCGTCATTGCAAATCCCCATGGTTCCCACCGAAAGCAAAGTTGAAAGATGACAAAAGGTTCCACCAGGAATGACCCATTATCAATTTTTGAGTGAATATTTTTCCCCTTATCTTGACACCTGTGACCCTAAGCCCACACCCCCTGGTGAATGAACCAGGGGTCAAATCCAAAAAAATTGTTACATATTTCATGCATCACCACCCAATGTTGATTGCATTTTGAAAGTTGAATTTTAAACGTTTTAAAGTGTGCCAGTAATTGGATTTTTCACTATTTGACATTTTGACTCCACCTCACGGCCCCAGGGCCCTGGCGATTCTCGCACCTTCTTGTGACACGGCGATCATAAGTACCAAGTTTGGTGAATTTCTGCACAAACGTTTAGGAGATGGCATGACAGACAGACAAGACTCGATTACAATACCTCCCACCCCCACCCCGTTTTTTTTTCAAAAAGCATGTGGATAATAATATGGAACCAATAGATCCACAAATGAAAGAAAAACTGCCCAAACCCAATGCTCAATTTCAATATTTTATGGTGTAAGCAATGGATCTGATCTCCAAAATTAATATATATAATATATATATATATATATATATATTATATATATAAAATATATATATTATATATATATATATATAATAGAAACCTCAAGATGAGTCATCTGCTCGCCACAAGCTACGGATGATTCCACCCAATCAAAAGCACAAATTATGAGGTTCTTCGAACAATAAATGCCAAACATAAGCTGTAACAATCCATCACAGCACGACTTTGAACAGCCAACATGGAAAATGTTTTAAAATGAATTTCATATTCAAAATAGACATGGCATTAGGCTGGCATATCAGGAGCCAGAGACGTTCAGCATTTTTCAATTTGGAGTGCGATGCCAGTACCAGCTCGCCATGCTTCCCGTTTCGGGCGAGCTCCAAAAGGAATATTTTGATTGCCGTCGATATAATCGCATCCTAACTTACCTCGATTTCTGGTTTTGAGGTGAACAGTTTCTCGGTCTTGGCAATGGGTGGACCGTCTTCCTCGGAAAACTTCAACAGCACGTCTCCCTGGAATGGGTCAAGGGAATGGATGGAGGATGGCCAGCTAAGAGGACACCATGTTGCAGATGGGTTTGCTCAAATTAATTTTCCAAATCAAGTCGCACATATTGATATAAAATGTATTCCTGAAAACAAGAAAGAAAAATGTTTCATTTTAACGCTTGTATGGTGGAGGCCATAACGATGACAAGAAGTCTGAGGACGTACAGGTGGAGATTAGCTGTTTTAAATTGGAAAGGCCTGCAAGCCCATATGGCTCCAAGTGCAAATGGCACGTTGTCAGGGAAGAAGTAAAATTAAATGAAATTACAGTATTTCCATTTTACACAAGTCAGAATGCACTAATTGGAAAAAGCTTGCTCTGCCATGTGCAGGTTTATCTGTGATCCTGTTTGTGGCCATCCAAGCCATCCCTTTGGCCTTGGTACACAGAATCTTGTGGTGAGACAGTCACATTCAAGAAACTTGCTTTCTCAACATCAAAGGCCATCTGCCCCACTCCACTCCATATGTGTTTTTTCAATAACCCAATCCTGGTCATACTCCCAAAACCCAGGCTTTCCACAAATCTCAACCCTTTTCTAATTCTTCTTCTTTGTTCGTATGCAATACAAGTCTGCGGGGTAGCATCATTGGCTGAGGGGGTGGCTGTACCTCCTGCTGGTTATGGCAGGAATTTTGAATTTGTTCATGGAGCCAACACCTTCATGAAGGACACAGTTTTCTAATTATCTTCTGCCATTTGTGGAACTGCCTTCTGGAGAATGTTCAATCGCACTTTTCCTTCCATAGCTTCAACTTGGAGGTGCACCACCATCCCCCATCCCTACCCATGATGTTTTATACCCACAATAACCTGCTTAATTGCAAGGTTTCTGTTTCCTCCTCTCCCCTCTCTTCCTGTTTGTTTGTTCCACTGCTTGTTGCATCCACCTCTTGTTCCACTACCCCACCTTTTTGACCTCAATCACCTCAATCGTCCATGATCCAAGGTTTTGTAAAACAGACAATTGTTTCGGATTAAACTCCGAAAAGGAGAAGGAAACTCACTCCAAGGTCGGCCATACACCTGCTCATTACAAATACAGGTATGTACCTCCATTTCTATTAAAATTACATATTTTTAAGCCCCTAAAAACTCACCCCCACCACAACTCCACGTCCTCCAAACTGCAGAGCCTCGCAGTTTTCAGTTAAGCACACTACCAACTATCAAACCCACCCATTCCAGCAAGAGATGCTCGATGCATAACCTTTACTTTAATAAAAATTACATTCTAAAACTTAAAATTGGAAGTGTAATCTCAAACATTACTTCATTAACACACAGGCATCAAAATACTACAATGTATTCAAAAAATTCTACAAGTTAGAGTGACTACATTATACGAACGACCTGGACGAGGATGGTTCAAACAGGACGTAGACTTTTGTTTGTAAAATAGAGGTTTGTCTCTTGAGGGAATTTGTGCTTCTCAGTGAACAAGTCTTGAAATTTCTGGTCAAAGAAAATGTTGAGGCCATTTTCAAATGTATAGATAATCTTCTATAGAGCAAGGTGAATGCCTGTTGAGGCCATCCATTGATGAACATCGACGTTATGAATCATGTCCTGCATTGGCTAGGTAACAAGCAAAGCAGTTGTACACCAATGGCAAAAATGAGCTTCCTCTCCTTAAGGCATGTGTATCCAAAGCTATTTACTTTGGAATGTAATAAAAGTATCACTTTTGTAACTAGAAGGGCACTTGGTAGAGTGCATACCTCCGACATGCAATGCCTGATCTACGAGAACATATCGGGCACAATACATTTTTGGGATATCGTGCTATATATCGTTTTTGGCCCTATCTCTCAATGGTGAAGAATCACTTTAAAAATTCTAGCAGTCGGATCCGGATCCGGATCTTCACCAAAATTTAATCAGTTCGTCCTTGTCACACATCCAACCGGTCCACAAGATTTCATCCGAATCAGTCCACAACTTTTTGAGATATCCTGCACACAGACAGACAAACAAACAGACAGGGGTAAAAACATAACAACCTTCCACCTTCGGTGGTAGAGGAAAAAAAACATACAAACTTATCGAAGAATATAATAAAACAAATGTCCAGGTCAGATTTGAAGCATCGTCATATAAGTGGGATATGCTGTGCCTTTCTGTGCTAACCCACCAAATGCCAGTGGAGTGGGTTATCAATTGTGGCATCGCCGACAACGAGGAACACCGAGTAGGTTCCGGACGCGGCGCCAAACTGTGCCCGACGTTCCTGGGGGTCCAACTCAAAGCGGTAGAGAAGCTGAGGGTCAGGCTCAGCCACAAATACTACCTCTTGGCCACTGCGCTGACTCTGAATCCTGATAAAGGCCTGGATTGGATTGGAGGAGATGAGAGAGGCATATTATTGTGGAATTTAATGAGGTGAGTATTTTTTGCTTTGATGCAAAGGTGCTTATCACATTGCGCAAGAGTAGCACCTGCTGTGGAGTCAAAATGTCGCCTGAGTGTTTATCTATTATCTTAAAAGAGAGGGCTAGCTTTTGGTGCCCATCTGCCATGAATGTGCTGGAAGCCTTGGAAGGATATGGCACCCTGTAGAAACAAAGAGAATAAGTTAAGAGTAGCTTTCATCTCACCAGTTAAAATAAGACAGTTTCATACTAGTCGTCGTCTTCTGGAACAGCCACAATGATTCCTATGTTCTCAAGGTGTTGGCCGGAAGAAGCTTGGCCCAAGTCTTTCACAAACCGGCTGGCCAGGCCTGCCATTTGACGAAGGTTAGTGCAGGAATTTGGAATTTGACCATGATACAGGCGATAGCTCGCCTACTCCTTGCGAAGGACACCGCAGGATCTTTAACACCCACCAACTAATGCCGGCAGATGGAACACCAGCTTAATGTCCATCCGAGGTGAGTGTGCATACCTCTTTGACATCCTGCCAGCCTAAGTTTCAGACTGGAGTAAAGAACATAAGGCTATACGTCACCATTAATGCAAAGATCACACTGACCATAGAAAGCAGAACACACCCACTCCTGATTTAAATCACAGAGAAGCATGTATCCCACAATCACTCGCACCAATCAAAACAATGAATTTGAACAATGCTTAAATTATCCAGCAATAAACCAGGCAACGGCCTGTTCAAGTGCCCTTTACATCCTGCTGCTTGGCTAATAGTGTTAATGGCTTCATGAATACAGCCACAGGCTGTGGTTTGTTCGCCCAGTTTGGAACTTTTGTTAACACTGGTAAACTTTTCATGGGAAAAATCTAATTATTTTGATTCACAAACTCTACCAAATAAAGATATTGCATGTGTAGGAGGTGTGGCTGATTGGCAGGACAACATGGATAGTGTGGAAAGCTCCAACTTAGGGTGTGAGCTTACACTTAACTATACATTACACATCGTCTAACGAACCAAAGGCATCTCTCCATACCACACCGCCCCTCCTCCCTTTTCCCTCACTCCTTGACCCCTTATCCTTCCACCCCAGACATACTGGGTGATTTTGGCAGCCATGCTCTGGTCCTTGTCCACAGTTGAGACCTCCATGTTGGAGACCACCACATCTGTTGCGAACTTTACTCTCATCTGCAAAGCAGAGCCAGGGAGGATGTTATGTGTTAATCTCGCAAGCTTAAATAGAGACAAAAAAAAGTGAACCCCACCGCTCCCCCCAAAAAAAACAACAACAACAAAGCACCCTGTTATATCCTCTTGCACCTTCCCCCCTTCTTCCTTCTTTTAAAGTGGTGTTGATGGTGAGAAATATAGTTTGGGTTTTCACCATGACTTGCCATCAATCAGCTTCAAATCATTGCAGGTGTTCATCAGCCATTAGTATTACATTGTGCTTTTGTCAGAACCTAACATCAATCTTTATGGTTGCAATGGCTAGGTATGTCAATATGTGCTCACACAAGTGTGGTCATCACATGAAGGGTGCACCTAGTCTCTGGTTATTGCAAAACAAGTGGATCAGATTAAAGCGGAACCAAGTAAACAGAGACCAGTCAAAGCAACAAACATACCTCAACTTCCTTCCCTATAAAACTCCCATCTCCCTCAACCACAAGGCTAAGGTCAAAGTAACCTCTCTGGGGGTTGGCCTGCAGGAAATCAAACTCATGCATGTCCCTGGGGATTTTGTGGTGTTGGGGCAGAGGGTGAGGGTGGGTAAAGTACAGGTAAGATTATGTACATATGCAGGTAATCAATCCTGATAAACTTTGATTATGGTTTATATAAAATGCGTACAGAAAGTGTGACTTGTGCAATGGGATGTATGATAAATAATGAGCCCAAGAGCTCTACACATCTATCATAGTGCTGGTGTATCGAGCACTGTGCAGCTTGAGATAACCCAACGGCATTATTACCCTGAAGCGCTGAAGGCCACCTGGCTGAGCACAGTTTTCCTGCTCACGGCCTCCCGAGCCCTCTCGAGGATGAGTTCTGCTTTGGGCAATGGTCGTGACAAAACATCTGTCACTCGCAGCTGGTGGAAACAAAAGGGTATCATGTAAGGGGAGGAGGAATAACCAACGTCAAAATAGTCCTCTTTGCTAAACAGGAGCAATGACGGCAATATATGAGAAACAGGAAGAAAAGCGGTACGTACACGGAGGCTCGGTCGAACACGAGACATAGCTGCCGAGCCGTCTGAGCGCACAACCACAGGTACATGGAAGCGGTTATTTGAGAGCGCTCCTGCCGCACGGGCCACAGCAGAGGCCTCAGAGAGCGACGAATGGCTCTTGCGAACCAGAATAGCATTTGCAAATTGTAGCAGTTGATCCTGTCAATGAAGAACAGGATGGTCAAAGACAGAAATGGAAGCAAGACATAAAGGCAAGTGATTTGACAAAGGTGGACAAATTAAAATGACTCATCCAATTATTTAAAACATAATCACCAAATAAACCAACAATGACAGTACAGTATCGGAATCTTCGGAGGGAAAACACAAGAAGACGATCTGTCTCCACTTTACTATCACAAGAGCACGAACCGCTGATCAAAAAAGCCAAATACCAGCAAATTCTCCCTCTCTACGATCGCATCTACAAACCCTCATCAAGCATAACCGAGATTACCTGCTTAATTGGTGGATCTGCTCCGATATGATTGGCCAACTCATACGCCGCAGCTATGAACAAAGCCGTGGCTTCAACGCCCTCCTCAAACTGGAGATAAACCTTGCCGTGGTCATCGGCACGCGCGACCAGGTCCTTTCGAAATGTGGACGGGGAGAAGAAAACGAGAAAGAAGGATGGGATTTCACCGAAAATGACCAGGAAGAAAGCGAGTCACGGGGATTGTTTGCACATGGAACCCCGTTGTTTCTCACCTCCACTTCCTGTGCAATGCGAGCTAAGTCTGCTTGTTGAGAAAGAAAACAGGCTGCAAAAAGAGCTTCCGTTGTCCTGAAAAGTTGGGAGGGCAAAAAGGTAAAAAAAAAGTAAGTTCCATATCAAAGAAAGGGCACACATTACTGGAAGAGCAAGCCTGGTGTTGGCTTAGTGGCTAGGGTGGTGGCTTGGGATCCTAGGGTCCTGAGTTCAATCCCCGTTGGCCGCTGAATTAAAATACACCAGGAGGTTGACTCAGCCTGTCATCCTTCCGAGATCGGCAAAATGAGCACCAGTGTACTGGTAAGGGGGACACTGCATCAGCGGCATAGCCGCGTCCCAACCAATGATGCAATCAGCAGCCACAGGCTGCACTCGATAGAGACTGGAAGAGCAAAGTGCCAAGTAAACAGTTGAGATTATCATTAAGTGCCCCAAACCACAATGCAAAAGGTTATCTTTAATGAAGAACACAATATGGACCCCAGGTTAACTGCAAAGCTACAGTTACATTCTAAAAGGCAAAAAAAAACCAAAACAACAAAAAAACAAAGTTTGTGATTGAGACCAAAATAAATTAACAAGAGACGAACACGGCCTCCACAAAAATACATTTAATCCAGTAGCAATAGCAAACCATTTTCACATTGCCTCAAGCCAATTCTGCAACCAAGGTGTAAGCCACGCTTTTATGAAGATGATGCATCACAACCTATCAGCGCTGGATGCTCCGAGCGATACAAACACTAGGGTTGGGAGAAGGTGTGATGGCAAGGAAAGTAGAGACACCATATTGTACAGGGTTTTGCAAATTGAGAGGGAACCAAGTGGTGGTGGGGAAGGGGGGGGGGGTGGCAAATCATAACGTAATCACGAATTCCAGGACAAAACTGGTGGTCTGTGTTGGCAACACAAGACAATACAATACAAACACAAAAATAAAACAGTGAAGAGTTATCTGCCATAAAGGATCACAAAGTGCTGATGTTTCTGACTTTTACTTTTTGTCGAAGCAAAAGAGACACAGATGGGAAACAGGAAGTAGTTGATATAGGGTGGGTGACGTCGGCAATAATTATTAATAAATTGGCAAGACAAAATCTTGGATACATGTGACATTTTAACCACCAACTCCAACAAGCATCGAGATAAAGCTACACAGAGGAGAGCACAATTATTAACTTTTTCTTCTCATGACCGAGATCCCAATTCCCCTGCAGCACGACAACTTTAACGATAAATAGTTTGAGCATTTTGCAATGACATTAAAACAAAAGTTCAAGGTTATGTTAAGAAGCACGGAAGCATGGCTACCTTGATTGCAATTATTTGGAAAACAGACTTGTACGGAAATGGCAAATCAATGCTCGACTTATGGCTGTCATCGTTGTTGACCACACCCTACCACAACTGACTCGAGTGCACAATGTAGTTTTTTCCCCCTCACGAGTGAGAAGCGAGCGCTTGTTCAAGCAACAATTTATGGTTTATCAGATAGCCGTTGTACACGAAGTGACACCTCCCGAGAGGCTTTTGACTAGCTTTGGTGAGGCCTATCGGGAACTCTGACTTCTTGGCTATTCCGAAGGCATGCAACTAAGCGAAGCAAGCAAAAGCAAGTCAGTGAAAAGCAAGGAAAACTAAATAAACCAGCAGGTCTCAAAAGCAATCAAGCACAATTAAGAACAAAATTGTTGCGATTGAAATTAGATGAGTGGCTTTACCCTGAGCGATTAAACCCTTTGAGGTGTACGTGAAGAAAAGTGGTGCTGATGAGAAAATTACCAAGAAGGCCGTGTCACGGAGAATCACGCCAGCCAAATTTTTCATTAATTCGCAGCAGTGCCTGACAAGTTGTACAGAAAAACGGATCTCCCTCAAACATCTTGGGAGTGTGTGTTACCACTTCAAGGCACGGGGTCTCTCAAACTAACCCCAAGAGCCTCACACCCAGCATCCCATTGCTAAAGACGCCCAAGCCAAATATATATGGACTGTTACAAAAAGACATTACTTTGTAGAAAATATAGGAAAATGCCATTTATACTTCAAATGAGACAAGGGTAAGTTAACAAGTGCTCTCGAATTATAGAACGATATGGTATTCACTCACGAGATGGGATTGTCCTCCCGAGCCAGACCTGTAGTAAGGGCAATAATGGACTGCTGGGAAGACAGGGATAGGCCAAGGCTGGACAGAGCACCGACAGAGTGGTACACCTGAGAGACTGGAGCCGACTCGTGTATACCCGCCAGTAACCGCTGCTGGACATCTTGACCCAGGGTGACCTTTGTGAAATAATAACAACAAAACAAAATGACATTTTCACTTCCAAAGTCACCCTGTACATAATATATTAGACATGTGAGTGGGGATTGAAGCAAAATAGGTTTTAAAAAATGTCTAGAAACACCCGCTCCTTACGGAAGCGACCGGGGGGGTGGAGAGGGGAGGGGGAAGGGGATCACGTGTACGTGCAGACAGGCAGAGAGAGACAGACAGACAGACAAACAGAGAGACAGAGACAGAGAGACAGAGAAACAGAGAGAGAGAGAGACAGAGAGAGAGAGAGAGAGAGAGAGACAGACAGAGAGAGAGACAGACAGAGAGAGATAGAGAAACAGAGACAGAGTCACAGACAGAGAGAGAGAGGAGACAGACCTGCAAAAGTATTCACCACCGACCAATAATGCCAAGTCATCATAATATAATGGGCGTAAGTCTGGAACTTCTAACACACTTTTCTCCGAACATATTCTGTTCATACTTACGAAATCTTCACATTGTATGTTCCATCTATTTACGCAGGTGATAGCGGATTCAAAAAATCGAATATAGATAGAATTTTCAGAGGGAATCGATGACGTCACAATCAGCAGCATTCGGCGGCAAACCGACGGACGGGTCCCATATGACGTGCTTTACTTAACTAAGTCCATGAGTTCAGGACGTTTATTCAACTCAGCATTTATGACTTTTATCCTGCCATGTTGTTAATCTGTTGATGGAGGTAATATAGAAACGATGAATATGTCAAATTGTTCGTGTTACTCATCCGGCACTATGTGTCAAGGCCAACAACCTAAAGCACCGGTCTCAAACGCTACCATGGGCACCCAGACACGCCACCAATATGAACTGAGCTGTTGAATGCGGCACAAAACATCCAAAGAAACGACCGTAACCGAGTATTGTGATCCGTCCTGTCCCCCATACCCGTCGTGGACGGGTATCTGCTAGTTTAGATGAATTACCAATTATGTGGAAACAATTTTTCCAAATGAACTTTTCATATTCATAACTGAGGAGATCAAATGAAACAGTTATCATTGAAGGAGGTTACATGTCAGGAATACCTGAAAAAAAACATGTACAAATCAAAATTCACAGGTTATAAAAGTATTCAGCCCCATAGGTCAGTACTTGGCGGGAGCACCTTTTGCAGCAATGACTGTTATGACTATTTTTGGGTAGGTCTCTACCAGCTTTACACAGTGACATGGTGAAATATTTGCCCATTCTTCAAGTGAAAATTGCTCTCGTTCTGCCAAGTTTGATGGGGATCATCGATGGACTGCAATCTTCAAGTCTCACCATAAATGTTAAATTGGGTTCAAGTCAGGACTTTGACTGGGCCACTCAAGAACATTTACTTTCTTCTTATTCAGCCACTCCAGTGTAGCTTTAGCTTTGTGCTTCAGATCATTGTCCTGCTGAAATGTGAATCTCCCAGCCAGTTTCAGATTCATGGCTGACTTAAGCAGGTTTTCATCAAGGATTCTCCTGTAATTTGCACCATCCATTGTCCCTTCTGTCCTGACAACCTTGCCAGTCCCTGCTGATGAAAAGCAGCACCATAATATGATGCTGCCACCACCATACTTGACAGTAAGGATGGTGTTGACTGAGTGATGTGCAGCGTTAGGCCAGACGGAACGCTTTGAATTTAGACCAAAAAGTTCAATTTTTGTCTCGTCTGACCACTAAACTTTTCTCCACATGCCTCCAGTATCATTAAGATGTTTTTTTTCACAAACTCCATATGAACTTATAGATGAGTCTTTCTCAGTAATGGCTTCTTTCTTGCCACCTGTCCATAGAGGCCAGCTATGTGAACGGAAGGGGATATTGTTGATCAATGAACACTGACCCCCATCTCAGAAATAGTGCCTTGAAGATCTTTCAAAGTCATTGTTGGATTTACAGTGACATCCCAAATCAGTTTCCTGCTGAGTTTGGATGGGTGACTTGATCTGGGTGGTGTGATGTGTCTTCCACTTCTTAATGATGGATTTCACCGTACTCAAAGGGATAATGAAGACTGAAATCTTCTTATAACCCTCTCCTGAATGGTGCTTCTCCACCACTTTATGTCTGACTTATTTTGTAACCTTTCAAACAAATAATTTGCTCCTGAAGTGATTTAGGGTTAATTATGCAAAGGGTTTGAATACTTATGAAGCTGAGAATCATCTCATTTTCTCTGTTAATCTAACTTATTCACATTTTATCAGCATTTTTTAGCTTTATCACTTTGAAGTAGTTTGTGAAGACGATATATTAAATTTGATTTGAAAGCATCGTGAAACAAGGATAAAAAGACATAAAATGTCATAGCCCCCGTGGTTTTAGTAATTTTGCTGTATGGAGTTAAAGGGCTAGCCCATATTTACAAGATTTATGTGTGTGTGCATCTGACTTGAGTGGTCATGTGACATACAAGAACATTTGTGACACGTGATATTTGCTAAGTTTGAACAAAATCGGAACATGCATGTCCAAGAAATGGTTGGGGAAACATTAAAGTAACAAAATGGCTGCCAGTCGGCAATCTTGGATCTGATCTCAAAAAGAAATGACGTGCTTATGCAAGGCATTCATTATCTGCGTGCCAGGTTTAAACAAGATCGGTAAATGCATGTCCAAGAAATGGTTGAGGACGTGTTCAACATGGGGGCTTTTTTACAACTAAAATGGCCACCAGTCGGCCATCTTTGATTGCATGGCGAAACAAAATGAGGTGCATACGTATACCATCATGTATTATCTTTGTGCCAAGTACGAATAAAATCGGCCAATAAATGTCCGAGATATGGTTGTGGATGCACACATGCACGCACGCACATTAAAATTGAGACCAAATCCACCAGCCCCCGTTTCGGACCAAGTCCAACAGGGGCTATTAATCTCAGAGTGACATCAAAATGCAAAAACTTTGGAGGAGGCGGTGGATACTTTTGCAGGCCACTGTATACCGTGATACCCCGCTTCGTGATAGCATCATTTGAAATACAGTACTGTCTGTATACAGTACAAAACTTGCTTGTCACATGATTCACCATGAATGCTTTTAAATTGTCCCTCAAGTTTTGAATACACCACATGACCTGAGGGCAAAAGTATCTGCACTGCAAATCAAATTGCTCATTATCGGTGGCCTCAAGTCATATTTTATAAGAGGTAGGTAAAGCAGTGGAGTCCAGTTGTAGGGGCAAGATGCACTTTCCAGGAATGCTCCTTCCACAATATTTAACTAGAACGGGCACTCAGTAGAGCGCATACCTTCGCAACGACTTACAATTTCCCCCCCCCCAGAAACCGTTGATTGTGAGGGTATTTAATCCCATACCACATCTGCCATCTCATATGTGTTATGATGGCTTAAAAACATTAAATTTCCTGTGTCATATCGTATATCACAAGATTGGGCATTGAATTCCCAACATTTTGGCATTGGTTGCATGCAAATTGGATAAAATCGACCGCACTATGGCAAAATGACGATTTTGACCTTTTCATGACCTCGACCTTGACCTTTGTACTCTTAATTTTGTAATTGGTATTAGAGTGTGGGGAACAGAACAGTCAACATTTTGGTGTTGGTTTCATGCAAATCGGATAAGAATTGACCGTGTTATGACTAAAACTGCACATTTTGCAATGTCGTGACCCCCCTGACCTTTGACTCCCAACAGCTAATAAGGGTTATTACGTCATTGTGTCATGTCACATATCACAAGATGGGGCATTGATTCTGAACATTTTGGCATGAGTTGCATGCAAATTGGATACAAATTGACCGCGCTTGGTAAAAAGACGATTTTGACCTTTTCATGACCTTGACCTTGACCTTTGACCCATCGTCCCAAAATCTAATCAAATGGTCCTCAGATAATAACGATTCATCCCACAAATTTGCTGCGATTCAGTTCAATACTTTTGGAGTTATGCGAATAACAAACAAACAAACACACATATTCACAAATAAATAAAGACACAGCGATCAAAACATAACCTTCGCAACAAAGTTTGCAAAGGTAACAATTGGTTTTTAACAAAAACGCTAAAAAGGTGCACAAATACATCTAAGAAAACCAACACATCTCAAGGACACAACACATCCATGCAATGTAAAAAATTTTTGTTTTTTAAAGCACCGCACCATTTGAGTGACGCAACATCCGGCATGCTATTTTCATTCATCTCCCGCTGCATCACAGCATTATAGTGCTTGCTTTTTTTTTTACTGTTGTATAGTGATTGCATTATGTTAAATATGCTGTCAAAACACCCATCTAATGTTCATGTTGCTTCTGAAAGCAAAGTGTCTTGTTAAAGTACAACACTGGAGCAAATAATGAAGGTGATAAGGCGCTTCGTTCAGGTGATCGGGCAGTGGATATTGCACGCGACAATTTGCTAGCGCCGTAGTGTTTGCACCGACAACGGTGAGAACAATTTTTAAATTTGTAGACAAAATTTGAGCGACTGCCCAAAATGTGACGCCTTTGACCACAACTAAGGTGACATGTAGTAGAAGCAGTGTGATGGAGCGAATGGAGACACTGTTGTCCGTGTGGATTAAGGGCCAAAACGAGCGGAATATACTCCTGAGCCAGCTGGATATTATGGAAAAGGTTAAAAGTTTGTTTGAAAAATTAAAGCAACAAGAAGGTGACCAATTGACATTTCAGATGAATATCTTGAGAAAGGGTTGTTGTAATAATGAGGATTTTCTGTACAGAAGTCTTAAAAAACCAGCATGGCCTCCGGTACCGATATGACCGGAAACCATGCTGCGCATCCACTACAAATGTATAAGCACCTTGCAAGCTGTTGAATTTTATATATCTTTCCACACAATCGTCCATACCATCACAAGTCCCTGCTATTTAATGTCTACTGTCAGTACAAGTAAGCGAAAATGTAAAAGTTTCATGACTGAATTCATACTGAAAGTTAACGAAAAAGTGGGATATTTCTTGAGAAGAAGAGGACGAGAGTGATGACGATATGGATTGCGACAGACCCATACTTGCCGACTCAGAGGTGCTTGAGCCATTTCACAGCGACACAGGAGACAAGGACTTTGTGGGCTTTACAGAAGATTTACCGGTACCTTAAATAGCTTTGGAATTTGATATATGTGTAGATAAAATATGCGAAAGAACTGTAAAGATATTACAATTAAACTTGCAAAAAGAAAAAAATAAATAAATACAACCACTGGACCTGTAGCTTATCTGGGCCCTAGCCTAATGCTGTAACCAAAATTTGGTAGCATTTTGACTGGTGGGTCTGGAGAGGAAGATTTTTGAAGGAATTTACACGATTTTTCCAAGCATTTACCAGGTCTGCCATTTTGACACACTTCCGGTCACGTGATTAGCATGGACTCCGCAATTTATCAGGACCCTATCCTAATGCTGTAACCAAAAATTTGGTAGCATTCTGATTGGTGGATCAGGAGAAGAAGATTTTGGAAGGAATTTTGTGGGCCCACCATTTTGACACACTTTCGGTCATTCACCGATGACAAGCTTTGCAATTCCTGATACTAGTCAGGAGAAGAAGCTTGCTGCCAAATTTCAGCCGGATCAGACCAGCGGTTTGGCCGGAGAAATCGAAAAAGGAGATGGATGGACGGTGCGTGATGACAATACCTTATCTGGAATTATAATTCCAGATAACAAAAAAAACTGCCTCTGCATCTCCTTGATCATTTAACTTGGCCCCCAGGGGTTACGTTACATGCCATATGGTGAAATACCATATAATCCAGACACGAGTATACAAGTAAATGGGTTGGAACTGTTAATTAGATCTCGGTTCATGATGATGGGATCCCAAGTTCAGATCTCATTTACTGCAACGATTTCTCCATCGCCTGCCGAATTAATGTAAACGTATTGTGACGTCTAAACGCGTCGCCCTTACCTTGCGTATGATATGCAGTGTGTACAAGCTAAATCATAAGCCTTTAGTTCACCACAAACAAACAAATAAATGAACAAACAAACAAACGTTTCACTACTCACACCTACCTTGCATTCAGGCAGTGCAGCGCTAACACTCGCTATGTAGAAAAGTGATTGCGCATCCTCTGTCTCACCAGCAGATTTGACAAAATTGCACAAGGCCTGCACAAAAAAAATAAAAATAAAAAACATCACGTGCATCACGTTCGTACACAGTTATGCTTGTTGCGTTTACACCAACGTTATATTCAAGGCAGCTGATGGTGGCAGGTGCGCCAGCCACAAATGAGAAACTTGTGATTTTAGACAACGGGTCGTTCACATGCAGAGAAGAAATCAGAAGTATGAAATATAATTGGAAAATAAAAACGTGCATATTATTTGCAGTTTGATGTCACCAAATAAGAGCAACAGCCCTGCATTGTTCAGAGACAAGCCAGTTAGATTTGAAGACAGCCGTAAAATGTGGACCAGAGTTTGGAAAAAATGAGGAAGAGCCACAAATGAGAAAACAACAACAGCAAATCCCTTGGAATTTTGTCTGGATTTATCAATTCAACCCCTTTAGATACCTTGGCATCGGAAGGCTTCTTTCCCAGGGCCTTGAGACCAATAGTGGAATGATATGCATCCTCCAAGCTGTCATACGGCCTTCGTAAACTGGCCTCGAGTCGCTCGACATCAGCTGGAGAGAAATAGTGCCGTGGTATAAGCGCGTTCGCTACCGCCACCACCACTGCAATCAAAAGGATCCCTGGAAAGAAAGAAAAAAGAAAAAAAGGCAACGATGTTGGTGTACAGGGCTTGGGAAAAAGTTTTACAGGATAGAGTTTTACAATACAATGTATGGTAAACGCACCACTCCCTCTCTCAAACCTTCACCTTTGCGTGCACATAATCATGCAGATAGCTCGGTAGACTCATCCCAGGAAAACAACAATAAATCCCTTCAAAGTGGAAATGAATAATTGAACGATTTGAAATTATTTTTCAATAGAGACACACTACTCTGCACCCATTGCACAGGAGCGCAAAAGAAAAACAGATTTAAGCACAACCTCCCCCCTCCCCCCCAACCCCTTACCAGCACTCACAAAACCACCTCTTTCTTGGATCCATTACAAACGTTAACATTTATCGGTCTCTATATGCAGTCAATGCGAGTCAATACACTTTGGTACATCATGGGTGAAGAATGTTGGGGTCAAGTTTCATCGAAATTGTGTGTGTAGTTTTGGAGAAGAGAGCAAAACCATTGCTGCCACCCCCACTTCCCCGTCGACCCTCTTAGTGAGCGCAGATTTTGATGCGGTAGATACACCTTCGTTAGGCATCAGATATGAAACTTGTGGCCAAGTTTCATCAAAATCGTGTGTTTGCTTGGTTCAAGCAATAATGGCTGAAGTGTTTACGGACTGACTGACTTACTGACTGACTGACCTTCAGACACTGCTTGATTGCACAAGTCCAAGTGAGCAAAAATGAAGAACTTAATTTCTACCAAAAGTTCAAAAATGTGGTTATCCTTATTATATCACAAATCATAAAGGAAAACTCTTCCTCTACCCTCGCTCTCTGCCTCTACTTTATCACTCTCCATCCCTACACTGCCACCCCTTCCTCCCTCCCACGCTCCCTTTAGCATCCTTCCCTCCCACATTCTCCTTCCCTTCCACTCCCCACACTCTCTCTCCCTCGTTCCCACACTCTCCCTTCCTCCTTGAGTTGTTGAAAAGGGTCAAATGGGCTGAGAGAAAAGGGAGCAGGACCAGAAGAAACGCAGGACAAAAAAATTTAGAGTAGAGATAGAGGCCACTGACCTCTATATCTGGTCTGGTTTGATGTGCTTCGGCATCATCGTATGAAATTAGTCTTAAATAATATTAATAATTCCAATAATATCACCGACACCATCTGATGACGCAAACACTTGGGAATTCATGAGTGGGTTCAAAATAGCAAATCAGTCACATCAAAGGTCTTTTGGTCACGTTACTCAAAAAGGCACAAAGAACAGTTCAATGGATGAGCACAATGAAGCGCATGCGCATATACCTCTCTACCTCTCCTCCTAACAGAAGCTCTCCAGTGAAGGAAGCTCAAGCCATCTGCAAATCAGAATATTCGACCCACGGCTTGGTATTACACTACACCGTCTTTGGACACAACCATTCCCACCTTCTTGTGGAGTCGGCAGGTGAAAGCGTCGATCCGAGTCTTTCACGAACTGGATGGCCAGGCCTGACGTTTGGCTGGAGCCAATATGGACATCAACTTGAAATTTGTTCATGGTGCCGGCGATAACTCGCCTACTCTTCAAGAGGGGGAACCATTGGGTCATCTGGGGAATGCCAGCAGATTACCCAGAAGCAGATTACTTCCACTGGGTAATGCCAGCAGACGGGACACCCGGCTTAACGTCCATTCGAGCTGACGGCGCACTTTGTGATGCGACACTATCCTGTGAAACCAATCTGACAGTTTATAGTCGGGTTGGGAATCGAACCCCAAACTGGACAAACGTAAATGCGGAACGTCTGCACCATCTGGGTCAAAGGTCACCCAGAGCGGCGCACATGGCATTCACACTCAAGCTTTTCAAGGAACTCCGACCCTCAAACAAGGGCACGTGAATTCAAAACAAATGTTTCATCAGACTGGTACGAGCATCTAAACTAGTAAAACTAATTAACTATTACAGAGTCGATGATTAAACCATTCATCACTCACGCACATCGACTGCAACTCCCAAAGCATCATGTCGAGAGCAGGTCCATTACAAACACCTATCATCGCAGGTTAAAGTTCACCCACGAACCGTCGAACGGACGAGGTTCGAGTTTAACGTAAAATCAAAGGTAAACCAGTAGTCAAGGAGCTATTTCCCATATAGGCCTTAAAATAAGGTCTTGCTCAACCCACACCACATACAAGGTCTGAATGCATATTATGTAGGGCAACCTCTCCTGAGCAGTTTTAGGGTGTGTGTCACTTCAAATTGTGGTATAGCATTTTTCTACAGGCCATCTTGTATGGTGGGGTCAAATAAAGTTTTTTTCCATCAATGGGAGAATGTGATCCATGGTGGGTTGCTTTGTCGATTGTATCTTTTGAAATGGTTCATTCCAATTATTATACAATGCATGGATATAAAGAGAAGAGATTGGTGCATACATATAAATTACTGTCAGTGAAGTATGTCGAAATTCATATGTAGAATCCCATAACGCAACAAACATGTAGTAGAATTCACCTGGCAAATCGAAAAAGTGTGTTTGTGGTTTTGTATTTTCTCTGTTTGCTGAATGTCTGTTGAATGCATAATTTTTGTGCCGTTCTCTGTACAAAATGTAATATTTGTGATCTTGAGACAGTTTGCCTGATAAATATACGTAGCTAGACCGCGTTGGCAAAGAACGTATCCTAAATCATCTATGGTTTGCACATGTACCTTTTGAAGAGTAATGACTTTCTGTGATTATTATAATAACATTTCTTTTCATTTCAGGTGGTTGAACAGTTCCAAAAGTACCTGGACGTTCATCTTGAAGTATCTTGACCTGTTACAAATATGTCTTCTGGGCTACAGACTGCAGTCTATGGAGACATGGATGACGAACCAGCAGTGCTTGCGTGCTTCCTGTTTTGCCACCACGAAAACGGAGAAAGAGAACAAACTATGACAAATGTGTACTCTGTCAAGAGGATGTTCTTCGAAAGGGGCAGAGCACTTCCATAGAGAGGCTCGTTTCTGCACTGCAGGCAAGATGAGCGTTATGAGCGACTGCTTCCAGATTTACAGAGACTACAGACCATGGATATATTCTGGCATTCAAATAGCTACAAGTCCTGCACTCGATACAACAAGTCCAGCTACAAGCAAGCACAATCTCGATATTACTGCGAAGAGAAGAGGACCATCTCTGTCGCCGTCTGAAGTTTCGGGATCGGATAAACATGCACTTATCGACATAACTGATCCCTGGGAACCTGAATGGGGTTTGCGAATTTCCACAACCGTAACAATATCTTCATCGCCTAAAGCTCAGCAGAATCCTTGATAGATTGACACACTTCAAATGTGCTAGCATTCAGCATTTCTGTCACTTTTTTGTGGACCTATTCTTGCAGAACATGCCACTTTGACCAGTCTACAAGACTCGACTGTGAATCTGGACCGTCTCCCTAGCTGATCTGCGTCCATCGTATCCGATCCCGAAACTTCAGACGGCGACAGAGATGGTCCTCTTCTCTTCGCAGTAATATCGAGATTGTGCTTGCTTGTAGCTGGACTTGTTGTATCGAGTGCAGGACTTGTAGCTATTTGAATGCCAGAATATATCCATGGCTGTAGTCTCTGTAAAACTGGAAGCAGTCGCTCATAACGCTCATCTTGCCTGCAGTGCAGAAACGAGCCTCTCTATGGAAGTGCTCTGCCCCTTTCGAAGAACATCCTGTGAATCTTCTTGACAGAGTACACATTTGTCATAGTTTGTTCTCTTCTCCGTTTTCGTGGTGGCAAAACAGGAAGCACGCAAGCACTGCTGGTGTCGTCATCCATGTCTCCATAAAATCTACAAAATCATACGAGGTTTAATCCCTCACAGACTGCAGTCTGGAGCCCAGAAGACACTATTTGTAACAGGTCAAGATACTTCAAGATTGAACGTCCAGGTACTTTTGAACTGTTCAACCACCTGAAATGAAAAAGAAATGTTATTATAATAATCAGACAGAAAGTCATTACTCTTCAAAATGGTACATGTGCAAACCATAGATGATTTAGGATACGTTCTTTGCCAACGCGGTCTAGCTACGTATATTTATCAGGCAACTGTCTCAGATCACAAATATTACATTTTGTACAGAGAACGGCACAAAAATTATGCATTCAACAGACATTCAGCAAACAGAGAATACAAAAACACAAACACACTTTTTCGATTTGCCAGTGAATTCTACTACATGTTTGTTGCGTTATGGGATTCTACATTATGAATTTCGACATACTTCACTGACAGTAATTTATATGTATGCACCAATCTCTTCTCTTTTATCCATGCATTGTATAATAATTGGAATGAACCATTTCAAAAGATACAATCGACTAAAGCAACCCACCATGGATCACATTCTTCCCATTGATGGAAAAAAAACTTTATTTGACCCCCACCATACAAGATGCCTGTAGAAAAAATGCTATACCACAATTGAAGTGACACCCACCCTAAAACTGCTCAGGAGAGGTGCCCTAACATAATAATTGCTTCAGACCTTGTATTGTGTGGGGTTGAGCAAGACCTTATTTTAAGGCCTATATGGGAAATAGCTCCTTGACTACTGGTTTACCTTTGATTTTACGTTAAACTCGAACCTCGTCCGTTCGACGGTTCGTGGGTGAACTTTAACCTGCGATGATAGGTGTTGTAATGGACCTGCTCTCGACATGATGCTTGGGAGTTGCAGTCGATGTGCGTGAGTGATGAATGGTTTAATCATCGACTCTGTAATAGTTAATTAGTTTTACTAGTTTAGATGCTCGTACCAGTCTGATGAAACATTTGTTTTGAATTCACGTGCCCTTGTTTGAGGGTCGGAGTTCCTTGAAAAGCTTGAGTGTGAATGCCATGTGCGCCGCTCTGGGTGACCTTTGACCCAGATGGTGCAGACGTCCGCATTTACGTTTGTCCAGTTTTGGGTTCGATTCCCAACCCGACTATAAACTGTCAGATTGGTTTCACAGGATAGTGTCGCATCACAAAGTGCGCCGTCAGTCGAATGGACGTTAAGCCGGGTGTCCCGTCTGCTGGCATTACCCCAGTGAAGTAATCTGCTTCTGGGTAATCTGCTGGCATTCCCCAGATGACCCAATGGTTCCCCCTCTTGAAGAGTAGGCGAGTTATCGCCGGCACCATGAACAAATTTCAAGTTGATGTCCATATTGGCTCCAGCCAAACGTCAGGCCTGGCCATCCAGTTCGTGAAAGACTCGGATCGACGCTTTCACCTGCCGACTCCACAAGAAGGTGGAATGGTGTGTCCAAAGACGGTGTAGTGTAATACCAAGCCGTGGGTCGAATATTCTGATTTGCAGATGGCTGAGCTTCCTTCACTGGAGAGCTCTGTTTAGGAGGAGAGGTAGAGAGGTATATGCGCATGCGCTTTCATTGTGCTCATCCATTGAACTGTTTTTTGTGCCTTTTTGAGTAACGTGACCAAAAGACCTTGATGTGACTGATTTGCTATTTTGAACCACTCATGAATTCCAAGTGTTTGCGTCATCAGATGGTGTCGGTGATATTATTGGAATTATTAATATTATTTAAGGCTAATTTCATACGATGATGCCGAAGCACATCAAACCAGACCAGATATAGAGGTCAGTGGCCTCTATCTCTACTCTAAATTTTTTGTCCTGCGTTTCTTCTGGTCCTGCTCCCTTTTCTCTCAGCCCATTTGACCCTTTTCAACAACTCAAGGAGGAAGGGAGAGTGTGGGAACGAGGGAGAGAGAGTGTGGGAGTGGAAGGGAAGGAAGAATGTGGGAGGAAGGATGCTAAAGGGAGCGTGGGAGGGAGGAAGGGTGGCAGTGTAGGGATGGAGAGTGATAAAGTAGAGGCAGAGAGCGAGGGTAGAGGAAGAGTTTTCCTTTATGATTTGTGATATAATAAGGATAACCACATTTTTGAACTTTTTGTAGAATAAGTTCTTCATTTTTGCTCACTTGGACTTGTGCAATCAAGCAGTGTCTGAAGGTCAGTCAGTCAGTAAGTCAGTCAGTCCGTAAAACTTCAGCCATATTGCTTGAACCAAAGCAAACACACGATTTTGATGAAATTGGCCACAAAGTTTCATATCTGATGCCTAACGAAGGTGTATCTACCGCATCAAAATCTGCGCTCACTAAGAGGTGTCGACGGGGAAGTGGGGGTGGCAGCAATGGTTTTCTCTCTTCTCCAAAACTACACACACAATTTCGATGAAACTTGACCCCAACATTCTTCACCCATGATGTACCAAAGTGTATTGACTCGCATTGATGCATATAGAGACCGATAAATGTTAACGTTTGTAATGGATCCAAGAAAGAGGTGTTTTTGTGAGTGCTGGTAAGGGGTTGGGGGGGAGGGGGGAGGTTGTGCTTAAATCTGTTTTCTTTTGCGCTCCTGTGCAATGGGTGCAGAGTAGTGTCTCTATTTGAAAAATAATTTCAAATCGTTCAATTATTCATTTCCACTTTGAAGGGATTTATTGTTGTTTTCCTGGGATGAGTCTACCGAGCTATCTGCATGATTATGTGCACGCAAAGGTGAAGGTTTGAGAGAGGGAGTGGTGCGTTTACCATACATTGTATTGTAAAACTCTATCCTGTAAAACTTTTTCCCAAGCCCTGTACACCAACATCGTTGCCTTTTTTTCTTTTTCTTCTTTCCAGGGATCCTTTTGATTGCAGTGTGGTGGCGGTAAGCGAACGCGCTTATTACCACGGCACTATTTCTCTCCAGCTGATGTCGAGCGATCTGAGGCCAGTTTACGAAGGCCGTATGACAGCTTGGAGGATGCATATCATTCCACTATTGGTCTCAAGGCCCTGGGAAAGAAGCCTTCCGATGCCAAGGATCTAAAGGGTTGAATGATAAATCCAGACAAAATTCCAAGGGATTTGCTGTTGTTGTTTTCTCATTTTGTGGCTCTTCCTCATTTTTTCCAAACTCTGGTCCACATTTACGGCTGTCTTCAAATCTAACTGGCTTGTCTCTGAACAATGCAGGCTGTTGCTCTTATTTGGTGACATCAAACTGCAAATAATATGCACGTTTTTATTTTCCAATATATTTCATACTTCTGATTCTTCTCTGCATGTGAACGACCCGTTGTCTAAAATCACAAGTTTCTCATTTGTTGGCTGGCGCACCTGCCACCATCAGCTGCTTGAATATAACGTTGGTGTAAACGCAACAAGCATAACTGTGTTACGAACGTGATGCACGTGATGTTTTTTTTTTTTTATTTTTTTTGTGCAGGCCTTGTGCAATTTTGTCAAATCTGCTGGTAGCAGAGGATGCGCAATCACTTTTCTACATAGCGAGTGTTAGCGCTGCACTGCCTGAATGCAAGGTAGGTGTGAGTAGTGAAACGTTTGTTTGTTTGTTCATTTATTTGTTTGTTTGTGGTGAACTAAAGGCTTATGATTTAGCTTGTACACACTGCATATCATACGCAAGGTAAGGGCGACGCGTTTTAGACGTCACAATACGTTTACATTAATTCGGCAGGCGATGGAGAAATCGTTTGCAGAAATGAGATCTGAACTTGGGATCCCATCATCATGAACCGAGATCTAATTAACAGTTCCAACCATTTACTTGTATACTCGTGTCTGGATTATATGGTATTTCACCATATGGCATGTAACGTAACCCCTGGGGGCCAAGTTAAATGATCAAGGGAGATGCAGAGGCAGTTTTTTTTGTTATCTGGAATTATAATCCAGATAAGGTATTGTCATCACGCACCGTCCATCCATCTCCTTTTTCGATTTCTCCGGCCAAACCGCTGGTCTGATCCGCTGAAATTGCAGCAAGCTTCTTCTCCTGACTAGTATCAGGAATTGCAAAGCTTGTCATCGGTGAATGACCGAAAGTGTGTCAAAATGTGGGCCCACAAAATTCCTTCCAAAATCTTCTTTCCTGATCCACCAATCAGAATGCTACCAAATTTTTGGTTACAGCATTAGGATAGGTCCTGATAAATTGCGGAGTCCATGCTAATCACGTGACCGGAAGTGTGTCAAAATGGCAGACCTGGTAAATGCTGAAAAATCGTGTAAATTTCCTTCAAAAAATCTTCCTCTCCAGACCCACCAGTCAAAATGCACCAAATTTTGTTACAGCATTAGGCTAGGGCCCAATAAGCTACAGGGTCCAGTGTTTATTTATTTATTTTTTCTTTTTTGCAAGTTTAATTGTAATATCTTTACAGTTCTTTCGCATATTTTATCTACACATATATCAATTCCAAAGCTATTTAAGGTACCGTAAATCTTCTGTAAAGCCACAAAGTCCTTGTCTCCTGTGTCGCTGTGAAATGGCTCAGCACCTCTGAGTTCGGCAAGTATGGGTCTGTCGCAATCCATATCGTCATCACTCTCGTCCTCTTTCTTCTCAAGAAATATCCCACTTTTTCGTTAACTTTCAGTATGAATTCAGTCATGAAACTTTTACATTTTCGCTTACTTGTACTGACAGTAGACATTAAATAGCAGGGACTTGTGATGGTATGGACGATTGTGTGGAAAGATATATAAAATTCAACAGCTTGCAAGGGCTTATACATTGTAGTGGATGCGCAGCATGTTTCCGGTCATATCGGTACCGGAGGCCATGCTGGTTTTTTAAGACTTCTGTACAGAAAATCCTCATTATTACAACAACCCTTTCTCAAGATATTCATCTGAAATGTCAATTGTCACCTTTGTTGCTTTAATTTTTCAAACAAACTTTTAACCTTTTCCATAATATCCAGCTGGCTCAGGAGTATATTCCGCTCGTTTTGCCCTTAATCCACACGGACAAACAGTGTTCTCCATTCGCTCCATCACACTGCTTCTACTACATGTCACCTTAGTTGTGGTCAAAGGCGTCACATTTTGGGCAGTCGCTCAAATTTTGTCTACAAATTTAAAAATTGTTCTCACCGTTGTCGGTGCAAACACACGGCGCTAGCAAATTGTCGCGTGCAATATCCACTGCCCGATCACCTGAACGAAGCGCCTTATCACCTTCATTATTTGCTCCAGTGTTGTACTTTAACAAGACACTTTGCTTTCAGAAGCAACATGAACATTAGATGGGTGTTTTGACAGCATATTTAACATAATGCAATCACTATACAACAGTAAAAAAAAAAGCAAGCACTATAATGCTGTGATGCAGCGGGGAGATGAATAAATAGCATGCCGATGTTGCGTCACTCAAATGGTCGGTGCTTTTAAAAAACAAAAATTTTTACATTGCATGGATGTGTTGTGTCCTTGAGATGTGTTGGTTTTCTTAGATGTATTTGTGCACCTTTTTAGCGTTTTTGTTAAAAACCAATTGTTACCTTGCAAACTTTGTTGCGAAGGTTATGTTTGATCGCTGTGTCTTTATTTATTTGTGAATATGTGTGTTTGTTTGTTTGTTATTCGCATAACTCCAAAAGTATTGAACTGAATCGCAGCAAATTTCGTGGGATGAATCGTTATTATCTGAGGACCATTTGATTAGATTTTGGGACGATGGGGTCAAAGGTCAAGGTCAAGGTCATGAAAAGGTCAAAATCGTTCTTTTTACCAGAGCGCGGTCAATTTGTATCCAATTTGCATGCAACTCATGCCAAAATGTTCAGAATCAATGCCCCATCTTGTGATATGTGACATGACACAATGACGTAATAACCCTTATTAGCTGTTGGGAGTCAAAGGTCAGGGGGGTCACGACATTGCAAAATGTGCAGTTTTAGTCATAACACGGTCAATTCTTATCCGATTTGCATGAAACCAACACCAAAATGTTGACTGTTCTGTTCCCCCACACTCTAATACCATTACAAAATTAAGAGTACAAAGGTCAAGGTCGAGGTCATGAAAAAGGTCAAAATCGTCATTTTGCCATAGTGCGGTCGATTTTATCCAATTTGCATGCAACCAATGCCAAAATGTTGTGGAATTCAATGCCCAATCTTGTGATATACGATATGACACAGGAAATTTAATGTTTTTAAGCCATCATAACACATATGAGATGGCAGATGTGGTATGGGATTAAATACCCTCACCAATCAACGGTTTCTGGGGGGGGGGAAATTGTAGCGTTGGCGAAGGTATGCGTCTACTGAGTGCCCGTTCTAGTTAAATATTGTGGAAGGAGCATTCCTGGAAAGTGCATCTTGCCCCTACAACTGGACTCCACTGCTTTACCTACCTCTTATAAAATATGACTTGAGGCCACCGAAATGAGCAATTTGATTTGCAGTGCAGATACTTTTGCCCTCAGGTCATGTGTGTATTCAAAACTTGAGGGACAATTTAAAAGCATTCATGGTGAATCATGTGACAAGCAAGTTTTGTACTGTATACAGACAGTACTGTATTTCAAATGATGCTATCACGAAGCGGGGTTTCACGGTATACAGTGGCCTGCAAAAGTATCCACCGCCTCCTCCAAAGTTTTTGCATTTTGGATTCACTCTGAGATAATAGCCCCTGTTGACTTGGTCCGAAACGGGGGCTGGTGGTGGTCTCAATTTTAATGTGCGTGCGTGCATGTGTGCATCCACAACCATATCTCGGACATTTATTGGCCGATTTTATTCGTACTTGGCACAAAAGAAATACATGATGGTATACGTATGCACCTCATTTTGTTTCGCCATGCAATCAAAGATGGCCGACTGGTGGCCATTTTAGTTGTAAAAAAGCCCATGTTGAACACGTCCTCAACCATTTCTTGGACATGCATTTACCGATCTTGTTTTAAACCTGGCACGCAGATAATGAATGCCTTGCATAAGCACGTCATTTCTTTTTGAGATCAGATCCAAGATTGCCGACGGCAGCCATTTTGTTACTTTAATGTTTCCCCAACCATTTCTTTGGACATGCATGTTCCGATTTTGTTTCAAACTTAGCAAATATTCACGTGTCACAAATGTTCTTGTATGCACATGACCACTCAAGTCAGATGCACACACACATAATCTTGTAAATATGGGCTAGCCCTTTAACTCCATACAGCAAAATTACTAAAACCACGGGGGCTATGACATTTTATGTCTTTTTATCCTTGTTCACGATGCTTTCAAATCAAATTTAATATATCGTCTTCACAAACTACTTCAAAGTGATAAAGCTAAAAAATGCTGATAAAATGTGAATAAGTTAGATTAACAGAGAAAATGAGATGATTCTCAGCTTCATAAGTATTCAAACCCTTTGCATAATTAACCCTAAATCACTTCAGGAGCAAATTATTTGTTTGAAAGGTTACAAAATAAGTCAGACATAAAGTGGTGGAGAAGCACCATTCAGGAGAGGGTTATAAGAAGATTTCAATCTTCATTATCCCTTTGAGTACGGTGAAATCCATCATTAAGAAGTGGAAGACACATCACACCACCCAGATCAAGTCACCCATCCAAACTCAGCAGGAAACTGATTTTGGATGTCACTGTAAATCCAACAATGACTTTGAAAGATCTTCAAGGCACTATTTCTTGAGATGGGGGTCAGTGTTCATGATCAACAATTCCCCTTCCGTTCACATAGCTGGCCTCTATGGACAGGTGGCAAGAAAGAAGCCATTACTGAGAAAGACTCATCTATAAGTTCATTAGGAGTTTGTGAAAAAAAACATCTTAATGATACTGGAGGCATGTGGAGAAAAGTTTAGTGGTCAGACGAGACAAAAATTGAACTTTTTGGTCTAAATTCAAAGCGTTCCGTCTGGCCTAACGCTGCACATCACTCAGTCAACACCACCTTACTGTCAAGTATGGTGGTGGCAGCATCATATTATGGTGCTGCTTTTCATCAGCAGGGACTGGCAAGGTTGTCAGGACAGAAGGACAATGGATGGTGCAAATTACAGGAGAATCCTTGATGAAAACCTGCTTAAGTCAGCCATGAATCTGAAACTTGCTGGGAGATTCACATTTCAGCAGGACAATGATCTGAAGCACAAAGCTTAAAGCTACACTGGAGTGGCTGAATAAGAAGAAAGTAAATGTTCTTGAGTGGCCCAGTCAAAGTCCTGACTTGAACCCAATTTAACATTTATGGTGAGACTTTGAAGATTGCAGTCCATCGATGATCCCATCAAACTTGGCAGAACGAGAGCAATTTTCACTTGAAGAATGGGCAAATATTTCACCATGTCACTGTGTAAAGCTGGTAGAGACCTACCCAAAAATAGTCATAACAGTCATTGCTGCAAAAGGTGCTCCCGCCAAGTACTGACCTATGGGGCTGATACTTTTATAACCTGTGAATTTTGATTTGTACATGTTTTTTTTCAGGTATTCCTGACATGTAACCTCCTTCAATGATAACTGTTTCATTTGACTCCCTCAGTTATAATATGAAAAGTTCATTTGGAAAATTGTTTCACATAATGGTTTAATCATCTAAACTAGCAGATACCCGTCCACGACGGGTATGGGGGACAGGACGGATCACAATACTCGGTTACGGTCGTTTCTGTTTTGTGTGCCGCATTCAACAGCTCAGTTCATATTGGTGGCGTGTCTGGGTGCCCATGGTAGCGTTTGAGACGGTGCTTTAGGTTGTTGGCCTTGACACATAGTGCCGGATGAGTAACACGAACAATTTGACATATTCATCGTTTCTATATTACCTCCATCAACAGATTAACAACATGCAGGGGATAAAGTCATAAATGCTGAGTTGAATAAACGTCCTGAACTCATGGACTTAGTTAAGTAAAGCACGTCATATGGGACCCGTCCGTCCGGTTTGCCGCCGAATGCTGCTGATTGTGACGTCATCGATTCCCTCTGAAAATTCTATCTATATTCGATTTTTTGAATCCGCTATCACCTGCGTAAATAGATGGAACATACAATGTGAAGATTCGTAAGTATGAACAGAATATGTTCGGAGAAAAGTGTGTTAGAAGTTCCAGACTTCGCCCATTATATTATGATGACTTGGCATTATTGGTCGGTGGTGAATACTTTTGCAGGTCTGTCTCCTCTCTCTCTCTGTCTGTGACTCTGTCTCTGTTTCTCTTATCTCTCTCTCTGTCTGTCTCTCTCTCTGTCTCTTCTCCTCTCTCTCTTTTTTTCTCTCTCTCTCTCTCTCTCTCTCTCTCTCTTCTCTCTCCTCTCTCTCTCTCTCTCTGTCTCTCTCTCTCTCTCTCTGTTTCTCTGTCTCTCTTCTCTGTCTCTGTCTCTCTGTTTGTCTGTCTGTCTGTCTCTCTCTGCCTGTCTGCACGTACACGTGATCCCCTTCCCCCTCCCCTCTCCACCCCCGGTCGCTTCCGTAAGGAGCGGGTGTTTCTAGACATTTTTTAAAACCTATTTTGCTTCAATCCCCACTCACATGTCTAATATATTATGTACAGGTGACTTTGGAAGTGAAAATGTCATTTTGTTTTGTTGTTATTATTTCACAAAGGTCACCCTGGTCAAGATGTCAGCAGCGGTTACTGGCGGGTACACCGAGTCGGCTCCAGTCTCTCAGGTGTACCACTCTGTCGGTGCTCTGTCCAGCCTTGGCCTATCCCTGTCTTCCCAGCAGTCCATTATGCCCTTACTACAGGTCTGGCTCGGAGGACAATCCCATCTCGTGAGTGAATACCATATCGTTCTATATTCGAGAGCACTTGTTAACTTACCCTTGTCTCATTTGAAGTATAAATGGCATTTTCTATATTTTCTACAAAGTAATGTCTTTTTGTAACAGTCCATATATATTTTTGCTTGGGCGTCTTTAGCAATGGGATGCTGGGTGTGAGGCTCTTGGGGTTATTTTGAGAGACCCCGTGCCTTGAAGTGGTAAACACACACTCCCAAGATGTTTGAGGGAGATCCGTTTTTCTGTACAACTTGTCAGGCACTGCTGCGAATTAAGAAAAATTTGGCTGGCTGATTCTCCGTGACACGGCCTTCTTGGTAATTTTCTCATCAGCACCACTTTTCTTCACGACACCTCCAAAGGGTTTAATCGCTCAGGGTAAAGCCACTCATCTAATTTTCAATCGCAACAATTTTGTTCTTAATTGTGCTTGATTGCTTTTGAGACCTGCTGGTTTATTTAGTTTTCTTGCTTTTCACTGACTTGCTTTTGCTTGCTTCGCTTAGTTGCATGCCTTCGGAATAGCCAAGAAGTCAGAGTTCCGATAGGCCTCACCAAAGCTAGTCAAAAGCCTCTCGGGAGGTGTCACTTCGTGTACAACGGCTATCTGATAAACCATAAATTTTTGCTTGAACAAGCGCTCGCTTCTCCACTCGTGAGGGGGAAAAAACTACATTGTGCACTCGAGTCAGTTGTGGTAGGGTGTGGTCAACAACGATGACAGCCATAAGTCGAGCATTGATTTGCCATTTCCGTACAAGTCTGTTTTCCAAATAATTGCAATCAAGGTAGCCATGCTTCCGTGCTTCTTAACATAACCTTGAACTTTTGTTTAATGTCATTGCAAAATGCTCAAACTATTTATCGTTAAAGTTGTCGTGCTGCAGGGGAATTGGATCTCGGTCATGAGAAGAAAAAGTTAATAATTGTGCTCTCCTCTGTGTAGCTTTATTTCGATGCTTGTTGGAGTTGGTGGTTAAAATGTCACATTGATCCAAGATTTTGTCTTGCCAATTTATTAATAATTATTGCGACGTCACCCACCCTATATCACTACTTCTGTTTTCCCATCTGTGTCTCTTTTGCTTCGACAAAAAGTAAAAGTCAGAAACATCAGCACTTTGTGATCCTTTATGGCAGAACTCTTCACTGTTTTATTTTTTGTGTTTGTATTGTATTGTCTTGTGTTGCCAACACAGACCACCAGTTTTGTCCTGGAATTCGTGATTACGTTATGATTTGCCACCCCCCCCCTTCCCCACCACCACTTGGTTCCCTCTCAATTTGCAAAACCCTGTACAATATGGTGTCTCTACTTTCCTTGCCATCACACCTTCTCCCAACCTAGTGTTTGTATCGCTCGGAGCATCCAGCGCTGATAGGTTGTGATGCATCATCTTCATAAAAAGCGTGGCTTACACCCTTGGTTGCAGAATTGGCTTGAGGCAATGTGAAAATGGTTTGCTATTGCTACTGGATTAAATGTATTTTGTTGTGAGGCCGTGTTCGTCTCTTGTTAATTTATTTGTCTCAATCACAAACTTTGTTTTTTGTTGTTTTGGTTTTTTTTTTTGCCTTTTAGAATGTAACTGTAGCTTTGCAGTTAACCTGGGGTCCATATTGTGTGTTCTTCATTAAAGATAACCTTTTGCATTGTGGTTTGGGGCACTTAATGATAACTCCAACTGTTTACTTGGCACTTTGCTCTTCCAGTCTCTATCGAGTGCAGCCTGTGGCTGCTGATTGCATCATTGGTTGGGACGCGGCTATGCCGCTGATGCAGTGTCCCCCTTACCAGTACACTTGGTGCTCATTTTGCCGACTCGGAGGATGACAGGCTGAGTCAACCTCCTGGTGTATTTAATTCAGCGGCCAACGGGGATTGAACTCAGGACCCTAGGATCCCAAGCCACCACCCTAGCCACTAAGCCAACACCAGGCTTGCTCTTCCAGTAATGTTGTCCCTTCTTTGATATGGAACTTATTTTTTACCTTTTTGCCCTCCCAACTTTTTCAGGACAACGGAAGCTCTTTTTTGCAGCCTGTTTTTCTTTCTCAACAAGCAGACTTAGCTCGCATTGCACAGGAAGTGGAGGTGAGAAACAACGGGTTCCATGTGCAAACAATCCCGTGACTCGCTTTCTTCCTGGTCATTTTCGGTGAAATCCCATCCTTCTTTCTCGTTTTCTTCTCCCCGTCCACATTCGAAAGGACCTGGTCGCGCGTGCCGATGACCACGCCAAGGTTTATCTCCAGTTTGAGGAGGGCGTTTTGAAGCCACGGCTTTGTTCATAGCTGCGGCGTATGAGTTGGCCAATCATATCGGAGCAGATCCACCAATTAAGCAGGTAATCTCGGTTATGCTTGATGAGGTTTGTAGATGCGATCGTAGAGAGGAGAATTGCTGGTATTTGGCTTTTTGATCAGCGGTTCGTGCTCTTGTGATAGTAAAGTGAGACAGATCGTCTTCTTGTGTTTCCCTCCGAAGATTCCGATACTGTACTGTCATTGTGGTTTATTTGGTGATTATGTTTTAATAATTGGATGAGTTCATTTTAATTTGTCCACCTTTGTCAAATCACTTGCCTTTATGTCTTGCTTCCATTTCTGTCTTTGACCATCCTGTTCTTCATTGACAGGATCAACTGCTACAATTTGCAAATGCTATTCTGGTTCGCAAGAGCCATTCGTCGCTCTCTGAGCCTCTGCTGTGGCCCGTGCGGCAGGAGCGCTTCTCAAAAACCGCTTCCATGTACCTGTGGTTGTGCGCTCAGACGGCTCGGCAGCTATGTCTCGTGTTTGACCGAGCCTCCGTGTACGTACCGCTTTTCTTCCTGTTTCTCATATATTGCCGTCATTGCTCCTGTTTAGCAAAAGGACTATTTTGACGTTGGTTATTCCTCCTCCCCTTACATGATACCCTTTTGTTTCACCAGCTGCGAGTGACAGATGTTTTGTCACGACCATTGCCCAAAGCAAGACTCATCCTCGAGAGGGCTCGGGAGCCGTGAGCAGGAAAACTGTGCTCAGCCAGGTGGCCTTCAGCGCTTCAGGGTAATAATGCCGTTGGGTTATCTCAAGCTGCACAGTGCTCGATACACCAGCACTATGATAGATGTGTAGAGCTCTTGGGCTCATTATTTATCATACATCCCATTGCACAAGTCACACTTTCTGTACGCATTTTTATATAAACCATAATCAAAGTTTATCAGGATTGATTACCTGCATATGTACATAACTTACCTGTACTTTACCACCCCTCACCCTCTGCCCCAACACCACAAAATCCCCAGGGACATGCATGAGTTTGATTTCCTGCAGGCAACCCCCAGAGAGGTACTTTGACCTTAGCCTTTGTGGTTGAGGGAGATGGGAGTTTTATAGGGAAGGGAGTTGAGGTATGTTGGTGCTTTGACTGGTCTCTGTTTACTTGGTTCCGCTTTAATCTGATCCACTTGTTTTGCAATAACCAGAGACTAGGTGCACCCTTCATGTGATGACCACACTTGTGTGAGCACATATTGACATACCTAGCCATTGCAACCATAAAGATTGATGTTAGGTTCTGACAAAAGCACAATGTAATACTAATGGCTGATGAACACCTGCAATGATTGAAGCTGATTGATGGCAAGTCATGGTGAAAACCCAAACTATATTTCTCACCATCAACACCACTTTAAAAGAAGGAAGAAGGGGGGAAGTGCAAGAGGATATAACAGGGTGCTTTGTTTGTTTGTTGTTTTTTTTGGGGGGGGGTGGGGTTCACTTTTTTTGTCTCTATTTAAGCTTGCGAGATTAACACATAACATCCTCCCTGGCTCTGCTTTGCAGATGAGAGTAAAGTTCGCAACAGATGTGGTGGTCTCCCAACATGGAGGTCTCAACTGTGGGACAAGGACCAGAGCATGGCTGCCAAATCACCCAGTATGTCTGGGGTGGAAGGATAAGGGTCAAGGAGTGAGGGAAAAGGAGGAGGGGCGGTGTGGTATGGAGAGATGCCTTTGGTTCGTTAGACGATGTGTTAATGTATAGTTAAGTGTAAGCTCACACCCTAAGTTGGAGCTTTCCACACTATCCATGTTGTCCTGCCAATCAGCCACACCTCCTACACATGCAATATCTTTATTTGGTAGAGTTGTGAATCAAAATAATTAGATTTTTCCCATGAAAAGTTTACCAGTGTAACAAAAAGTTCCAAACTGGGCGAACAAACCACAGCCTGTGGCTGTATTCATGGAGCCATTAACACTATTAGCCAAGGCAGCAGGATGTAAGGGCACTTGAACAGGCCGTTGCCTGTTTATTGCTGGATAATTTAAGCATTGTTCAAATTCATTGTTTTGATTGGTGCGAGTGATTGTGGATACATGCTTCTCTGTGATTTAAATCAGGAGTGGGTGTGTTCTGCTTTCTATGGTCAGTGTGATCTTTGCATTAATGGTGACGTATAGCCTTATGTTCTTTACTCCAGTCTGAAACTTAGGCTCAGGATGTCAAAGAGGTATGCACACTCACCTCGGATGGACATTAAGCTGTGTTCCATCTGCGGCATTAGTTGGTGGTGTTAAGAATCCTGCGTGTCCTTCGCAAGAGTAGGCGAGCTATCGCCTGTATCATGGTCAAATTCCAAATTCCTGCACTAACCTTCGTCAAATGCAGGCCTGGCCAGCCGGTTTGTGAAAGACTTGGGCCAAGCTTCTTCCGGCCAACACCTTGAGAAATAGGAATCATTGTGGCTGTTCCAGAAGACGACGACTAGGATGAAACTGTCTTATTTTAACTGTGAGATGAAAGCTACTCTTAACTTATTCTCTTTGTTTCTACAGGTGCCAGTATCCTTCCAAGGCTTCCAGCACATTCATGGCAGATGGGCACCAAAAGCTAGCCCTCTCTTTTAAGATAATAGATAAACACTCAGGCGACATTTTGACTCCACAGCAGGTGCTACTCTTGCGCAATGTGATAAGCACCTTTGCCATCAAAGCAAAAAATACTCACCTCATTAAATTCCACAATAATATGCCTCTCTCATCTCCTCCAATCCAATCCAGGCCTTTATCAGGATTCAGAGTCAGCGCAGTGGCCAAGAGGTAGTATTTGTGGCTGAGCCTGACCCTCAGCTTCTCTACCGCTTGAGTTGGACCCCCAGGAACGTCGGGCACAGGTTTGGCGCCGCGTTCCGGAACCTACTCGGTGTTCCTCGTTGTCGGCGATGCCACAATTGATTAACCCACTCCACGGCATTTGGTGGGTTAGCACAGAAAGGCACAGCATATCCCACTTATATTGACGATGCTTCAAATCTGACCTGGACATTTGTTTTATATATTCTTCGATAAGTTTGTTATGTTTTTTTTCCTCTACCACGAAGGTGGAAGGTTGTTTGTTTTTACCCCTGTCTGTTTGTTTGTCTGTCTGTGTGCAGGATATCTCAAAAAAATGTGGAATGATTCGGATGAAATCTTGTGGACCGGTTGGATGGTGGACAAGACGAAACTGATTAAATTTTGGTGAAGATCCGGATCCGGATCCGACTGCTAGAATTTTTAAAGTGATCTTCACCATTGAGAGATAGGGCCAAAAACGATATATAGCACGATATCCCAAAATGTATGTGCCCGATATGTTCTCGTAGATCAGGCATTGCATGTCGGAGTATGCACTCTACCAAGTGCCCTTCTATTACAAAAGTGATACTTTTATTACATTCCAGTAAAATCTGGATAACACTGCCTTAAGAGGGGAGGGGCTCATTTTTGCCATTGGTGTACAACTGCTTGCTGTGTACCTAGCCAATGCAGGACATGATTCATAACGTCGATGTTCATCAATGGATGGCCTCAACAGGCATTCACCTTGCTCTATAGAAGATTATCTATACATTTGAAAATGGCCTCAAACATTTTCTTTGACCAGAAATTTCAAGACTTGTTCACTGAGAAGCACAAATTCCCTCAAGAGACAACCTCTATTTTACAAACAAAGTCACGTCCTGTTTGAACCATCCTCGTCCAGGTCGTTCGTATAATGTAGTCACTCTAACTTGTAGAATTTTTTGAATACATGTGTAGTATTTGATGCCTGTGTGTTAATGAAGTAATGTTTGAGATTACACTTCCAATTTTAAGTTTTAGAATGTAATTTTATTAAAAGTAAAGGTTATGCATCGAGCATCTCTTGCTGAATGGGTGGTTTGATAGTTGGTAGTGTGCTTAACTGAAAACTGCGAGGCTCTGCAGTTTGGAGGACGTGGAGTTGTGTGGGGGTGAGTTTTTAGGGGCTTAAAAATATGTAATTTTAATAGAAATGGAGGTACATACCTGTATTGTAATGAGCAGGTGTATGGCCGACCTTGGAGTGAGTTTCCTTCTCCTTTTCGGAGTTTAATCCGAAACAATTGTCTGTTTTACAAAACTTGGATCATGACGATTGAGGTGATTGAGGTCAAAAAGGTGGGGTAGTGGAACAAGAGGTGGATTGCAACAAGCAGTGAACAAACAAACAGAAGAGAGGGGGAGAGGAGGAAACAGAAACCTTGCAATTAAGCAGGTTATTGTGTGGTATAAAACATCATGTAGGGATGGGGATGGTGGTGCACCTTCCAAGTTGAAGCTATGGAGGAAAAGTCGATTGAACATTCTCCAGAGGCAGTTCACAAATGGCAGAAAGTAATTAGAAAACTGTGTCCTTCATGAAGGTGTTGGCTCCATGAACAAATTCAAAATTTCCTGCCATAACCAGCAGGGTACAGCACCCCCTCAGCCAATGATGCTACCCGCCAGACTTGTATTGCATACGAACAAAGAAAGAATTAGAAAGGGTTGAGATTGTGGAAAGCCTGGTTTTGGAGAGTATGACCAGGATTGGGTTATTGAAAAAACACTATGGAGTGGAGTGGGGCAGATGCCTTTGATGTTGAGAAAGCAAGTTTCTTGAATGTGACTGTCTCACCACAAGATTCTGTGTACCAAGGCCAAAGGATGGCTTGATGCCACAAACAGATCACAGATAAACCTGCACATGGCAGAGCAAGCTTTTTCCAATTAGTGCATTCTGACTTGTTGTAAAATGGAAATACTGTAATTTCATTAATTTTACTTCTTCCCTGACAACGTGCCATTTGCACTTGGAGCCATATGGCTTTGCAGGCCTTTCCAATTTAAAAACAGCTAATCTCCACCTGTACGTCCTCAGGTTCTTGTCATCGTTATGGCCTCCACCATACAAGCGTTAAAATGAAACATTTTTCTTTCTTGTTTTCAGGAATACATTTTATATCAATATGTGCGACTTGATTTGGGAAATTAATTTGAGCAAACCCATCTGAACATGGTGTCCTCTTAGCTGGCCATTCTCCATCCATTCCCTTTACCCATTCCAGGGAGACGTGCCTGTTTGAAGTTTTCCGAGGAAGACGGTCCACCCATTCCAAAGGACGAGAAACTGTTCACCTCAAAACCAGAAATCGAGGTAGTTAGGATGCGATTATATCGACGGCAATCAAAATATTCCTTTTGGAGCTCGCCCGAAACGGGGAAGCATGGCGAGCTGGTACTGGCATCGCACTCCAAATTGAAAAATGCTGAACGTCTCTGCTCTGAAATATGCCAGCCTAATGCCATGTCTATTTTTGAATATGAAATCATTTTAAAACATTTTCCATGTTGCTGTTCAAAGTCGTGCTGTGATGGATTGTTACAGGCTTATGTTTGGCATTTATTGTTCGAAGAGACCTCATAATTTGTGCTTTTGATTGGTGGAATATTCCGATAGCTCGGCGAGCAGATGACTCATCTTGAGGTTTCTATTATATATATATTATATATATATATATTATATATTAATATATATATATATATATATATAGTATATATATATATATAAATTTTGGAATCAGATCCATTGCTTACACCATAAAATATTGAAATTGAGCATTGGGTTTTGGGCAGTTTTTGCTTTTCATTTGTGGATCTATTTGTTCCATATTATTATTCCACATGCTTTTTGAAAAAAAAACGGGGTGGGGTGGAGGTATTGTAATCAGAGTTCTTGTCTGTCTGTCATGCCATCTCCTAAACGTTTGTGCAGAAATTCACCAAACTTGGTACTTATGATCGCCGTGTCACAGAAGGTGCGAGAATCCCCAGGGCCCTGTGGGCCGTGAGGTGGAGTCAAAATGTCAAATAGTGAAAAATCCAATTACTGGCACTCTTTAAACGTTTAAAATTCAACTTTCAAAATGCAATCAACATTGGGTGGTGATGCATGAATATTGTAACAATTTTTGGATTTGACCCCTGGTTCATTCACCAGGGGTGTGGGGCTTAGGGTCACAGGTGTCAAGATAGGGGAAAAATATTTCAACTCAAAAATTGATAATGGGTCATTCCGGTGGAACTTTTGTCATCTTTCAACTTTGGCTTTCGGTGGGAACCATGGTGATTTGCATGACGCATTGACTTTTGCTCTAGTTTATTTTGGTTGAGCTGGATGTGTTCATCGCGAATTATTTCTTCGTGTTGGCTTCCTAACCCATTTGTTTATTGCTTGTTTCCATGGACTTATTTTTCTCACTCCTTCCACTTGCAGACACATGTTCCGGCAGCCAGAGAAACCGGCTACTCGTGCTGTCTCTCCAACGCATTACTTACTCATGGTGTCTGCCACTTGTTGCTGCTTTTTGTCTTGTAAGCAGTGAATTGGTCTGGCTTCACAGCTATGTGGTGGGTGCAGTGTGCAGGCACGCTGCTTAACTGGCTATGTCCGCAGTTTTGGACAAGCCTCTGAGGCATTGCTTTGAAATTAAACGAATATACTTTGAGATCATGTTTCTATGTTTGTTATTTTTCAAGTCTCCGCCCAGAAGGCGATGCGGGGACCTATTTGCAACTCTCATGTCTCTGTCTGTCTGTATATTTTCGGCTTTTAAAAGTGTTTTTTTGTCACTCAAACTTGCTTGTCCGATGGATGTTGAAACTTTAAACATAGGACGGGACTCCATGGAGAATATTTTCTTGCTAACTCTTGATGTTCTTCGGGACATGGCTATGCGAGCCTATTGATTCCAATTTTAAAACGTTGACATTTTTCTTCTGAACCGCTGAACGAAAAAAAATGAAAAGGGATAACAGCATGATAACAGATGACGTCATCAGTGAAGTGCGTACTCCACCATAATTGGTTGAACTTGAATTTTATCCAAAAAATCTGAAACTTCTATGTATGATCTATGACCTGATGTGAGTGAATAATTAAATTATGACGCTCATAATCCATGCAAAAAACTGTGACAAATTGGGTGCTGGCCATATGAGTCTATGCGGCATGTTAGCAGTGGCCATAATAGTAGCATGTTCAGTTAACGATGGTTAGTATTTGTTCAGAATGAATACGCAAGGTTAGACTAATATGCACTCCACGAGTGCCGTTCTCTTATTAGCCTGATGACTCGTTACAATATTTCACACCGTTTGACAAAGAAATTGGGATCTATCAGTGATATTCTTCACGTGAATTTTGCTAGGAGCACTACAAGTGCGCTTTATTATTATTTTAATTGATTATTAATTCTCAAAACCTGGTCAATAGGTTCTCTGCTGGTAGGCCACTCGAGAGCGTTTGTTTGCTTTAATGCGATTTTCAGTCGAGTCACAATTTTCAGTTTAGTAACAAATTGCTTTTGGAGGGGGAGGGTCGGTTTGGGGCTCTGCAATTCAGTATATGTCAGGAGTACAATGACATCTCATGTGGATATCTGTGGAGGACAACACAAACACTATTTTAAGCGTCAGGTTAGTAATGTGTTTTTTTTGGAGACGTTGTAAAGAACTTAATAAGAACCCTTTGCGTGGAAAAGTTAACTTATAAACTGTCATCCTGGTGTTCCATTGTGTAGGGCAACTTCATCAATGTGTGTGTATCCATCAGGATGGGAAGTTAAACTGGCGCGACAATCTGCAATTTAGTGGATTTAAAGAGCCACATGGTGTTCTTTGCAGAGACTAGGATAGCTAGTCGCCAGCACCCTGGCCAAATGTTAAATTCTTGCCATCCCGCACTTGAATGCGTGGTCAAAATGTCATTATTAGATCAGCAACAATGAGTTAGGCAGTCCTTCGTTTGCATTTAAAATGGGAACAGGCTGATTATGAGAGTGGATGATATAGGCAGCTGTCATAACATTTGGATGGTCATACTTTGTTTAGTTCAAAGTAAATGATAGGAAATTGTATTTGTTATTTATAAATGCTAAAATCTGTCATTCGAATTTGTGCATATTCATTACAGAATTTCTTATTTCTTTGGAAGCCATTGTATCGAGTTGCGAGCTTCCTTCACAAATTTCCAATTTGTAGATAAAATGATGAAGTGAAAAATGTTTTTGCTTTTTTCTCTGTCCAACCCCTTTGGCCCATATGGTCAATTCGGTCAACCTGCGGAACTTTACCTTTTGCACCCAGCACATACTTTTCCCTGGGTTCGGAGTAAGTGATTCCCAATAATATCGATCGAAGAAGAGCCCGAATCTTGGGATGAAAAGGGAATGAAGAGTGAATTTGGAAGAAATGCCCGGCTCTGTTTTCCATGGAATATTATCCATTCCCAACCAAGAAGCATCCCGCATCTCAGCTTGTATTGTGGTGCAGCTGGACTTTCATCTCTCACGAGAGCTCTCCACAAGACTTAAAGAGGATTTTTGTGTGTGTCTGTGTGTCCTTCAGGCATGCTGGTACTTACTTTACATGTTCTGGAGCCACTTAAACATGTATTGACATGCCTAAGTACTGACGGCTGTGGGAGGATTCAACTTCTCGCTGGGAATCGTATGCTCTCTCAATGGCAGCAAAGAGGTGAGATGAGGGGATTGCAGGTGTTAGAGGCCAGATAATGACTGACTTGTCCTTTCTCATTGCACCACTGTAGTCTGGACTAACTCATGTTTAAACCTCTGGATATTTATTTTACAAACTATATTCAAGTGTTCATGGGTGTTTATTTTTATTTATTTTTTTATTTTGCTGTTTTTAAGATATGAGTTAACAGCTGACTTTTGGGCAGATATTTGTGTCCATTCAAGTGCTCTGAGAGCATGTTGACTGGTGCCAACTGAAAGCCAGACATTTTGCATGCAGATATGTTATCTCCGCCTGAAACGGTGACGGGGTCACCCCGTTTGTTCTGTCTGTTAGGAGGATGTCTCAAAGAAGGTTTTGGGTTTGGGGACCAGGGGAATTCAGTCACAATTTGCGTGGCAGGTTGGGTGTTGTGATGAGGACGAATGATGAGTTATTGTGAAGATCTGGGATTCTGATTTGAATGTGAGAAGTTTTTAAGTGATTGTTCACCATTGAGAGACGGGCCAAAAACGATATGTAGCACAATTCTAACGTTTTGAACTGATTATGACCAAACTTGGCAGGATGAGTTGCGTAGGTTACAAGAACAAATGATAAATTGTTGTTTATTGGATCCGGATGCAGATTGCGGCCTGTCAGTGGGATATAAAACCATAAACGGTCAGCCTACCGTTACCTTGGCGAGGTATTGCACTCTACCAAGTACCGTTCTGCGTTTGTTTGCAACATTTCTTCTCTCTT
>CM068962.1:88241614-88253224 GCA_035128595.1 Eptatretus atami | reverse complement strand
CCAGGTTAGATTTCCCCACCGATGTATAAAGGGAATTATTCGTGTGCCGGGCTGTGAATCTTTGAGTTAGTCGTTATTCTGTTCACTCTTTTATTTCAAATAAAGAACAACTCAACAATTTCCGCCCCGATATTCTGAGAAGAAAACAGAAATGACGGTTGGGGCGGGTCCCTCAGAACGGCGTAAACACAGGCCTTGCAAGGCGCGCTAGGCCCGAGTCCACCGTTTGCATACCTCGGGCTGGCAAGGCGCGCTAGGCCCGAGTCCACCGTTTGCATACCTCGGGCCTTGCAAGGCGCGCCTAGGCCCGAGTCCACCGTTTGCATACCTCGGGCCTTGCAAGGCGCGCTAGGCCCGAGTCCACCGTTTGCATACCTCGGGCCTGCAAGGCGCGCTAGGCCCGAGTCCACGTGGAGCTTTCCCATTGGCTGCGCTAATGGCCGAATGAACACGGAGTGCATGTACCGAGCGAACGCTGTAGGCCAGGAGCAAGACCCAGGGGAAAAAGGTCTTTCTCAACCCACACCACTACAACGTTTGTTTGCATATTCTGTTACACCAACCCCTCTGGAGCATTTCTACGGTGGGTGTCACTTCGAATTGTGGTATACGTTTTTTCTTCAGGCCATTTTGTATAGTGGGGTGAAATCAAGTTTTCACACCAATATGAGAACAAGGTTGAGAGGTGGGTTGATTTAAACGACTGTATTTTCCTAACTAGTCGCTCAAATTTGACATGATATACATGGATGAATGAGAATGGATTATACTACATATAGATTCGAGTTGCTATGGTGGGGTAATATTCAGAATGTGTACATGGAATCCAAACAATGTGGAGAGAAGCATTCTCAGTAATTCTCCAATGAAAATTTGACACCAAAGTATCAAAATATCTGTTGCACAAATACACAATAAACCAACGACCACTGTGTCGTATTGATATTCTTCCAGTATACATATGTGATTCAATTCCAGAAAAAGGTGGCTTCATGAGGGGGTGGTGGCCCTTTGGCAAACGCGATCAATACTGCAACATTATTGATATGCCCTAGCCCTTCTGATATACGAGATAATACTACGTACCTCAATTTTTACAATCCTAGCAAGTTTAGTCACCATATCCGAATTACTCGAGATTGTGACTCAATGATAAATGACAGTGGACAGATATACATATGTGGACTTTACATTGTTCTCCTGAGAGCACACACACACCACTTCACTGATTAATGACACTCAATCAGTGCAAATCTAAATAATGTGTCCAACATGGCATAATTAAAGAGTCTAGTCCCTCAGCTTCATCATCTAACAGATGTTCGATGGAATGACAACTCCCATTTCTTCTGTTTAGCCAAAATCTCCTTTGCCAGTCCGGTGTCAATAGCCTCTATCTCATCGTAGGACGAACAGTGGCCCATTCGGTTAAGCAATGTATCAGTTCCTTTGAACCAGTTATGTGACGAACTGCCATGGCGAGACTGGTGTGCTTCGGTGTCTTAACTTGTGCATGCGACGAGCATGAAGTAGATCTTGCGCCACCATGATGACCTTCCTCTCGTCTGCTTGATTCTTGCATTCTGCCGGAAAGTTCCCAGCATTGCCACTATCATCAGCCAGAATTACCCAGCGTAAGAACCAGTATACACTGTCTGGTATAAGTGATTTCGCTGTGATGAGACTCGGATCGTTCGTGTTCAAAGGCTTGACAGGAATACCATTGCACTCAGCAATATCCCCTCTGATCAGCATCGCAGTACGAAACAGAAGTTTAGTGCGTTCTGTCTGATGCAAAACTTTTTCATCAGCGGAAGAATCTTCGTCTTAATGGGCTCAAATGTTTTTTTGAAGGCTGCATTCAGAACATGTTGCAGTGATATTGAGCTTGTATACATCAGTTCTGATTGCTCTCTAATTCGAGGCTGGTGGATACCACCGCATCACCAAAATGCCTCATCAATCTGAGCTTCAAATAGCTGCTTTGTGTATTTGATGGCCTTTTGGTCAACACCGTGTGTTACTTGAAGACGTATATTTTTCGAGAAGATTGCGCATATCGTATGCCTTGCCATGCTTCAAATCTGTTTTAAGGCCATCAATTAAGTCCCGGAAAGCGCTGGTGTATTGATCTTCATTTTCGCTGGCCTTAAAAGTGCGATGTTTGATGTTTGACTTACTGGTGTACTTTGAAAAGCATACTTTGTGATATTTTGCTTCAGCTGCCACAAGGTCACCGTTTACTCCACGGATTATATGCAACATATTGTTGTGGTTTCCGCCGCGTTCGGCGTGCGGACGACCGTTCTAGCCAAATCGTGGTTGTACGCCCACCGAAGTCCGCAATCCAGTCGTGACTTTCCGATCAACGCCAAAATCCAGTCACGATGCCTTAACGCATCATAAACTAGCCAATTATTCTGTCCACGCACTACAGGTCGATCGCCGAATTATCGATGTACCTAATTATTCGCGCGGACCGAAATACCGGGAGTTTATTACCTCGACGGGACCTGCACGAAAACGAGCCGCTTAACGGCTCGTTCCGAATGCGAAGCCGAGCGGTTATAAATCGCCAAATCCCATCGGACCGAATGATCACTTTTATCGGCCTTAAAAGCCAGTTAATATCCCTGAACGCACCATGGCAGTCAATGGAGAAAGTGACGCAACGAGCGGGTTGACATTCAAACAATGGGTATTTATTTCCACCCTCGGCACGTAAGCAGTCAATGGGGGGATGGGACAGGACACGAGCAAAAAGCCTACAGCCGAGTTCTATCGGAATGCAAGTATATACAGGCACTTAACAACAATTCTACTTAAGGACAAGGCGCCACAGACTTTCATACAAAAACCCAAGAAAGAAAAGACACAGGCTCATAAGCCTTTAATATTCCTCAGAGCCGGGATGACCGAAGGGGCTCCGAGAGGCCGGGCAGGTTATCTCGCCGGCCTTGTGGCGACTCGATGGGTTTTTGTTCGGCGACCCTCGGTATCTGTCTCTCTGGCTCGTTGCCAATGCGGCAGCGGTTGTAATGGCGGCAGGTTGGTCTAGGCCTGGCAGCGCGCCCGACTTTCCACGGCCGTCTCCTCGACGACTCCAAAGAACTGCCCAACTGACTCAACGGCTCTCCAACCGCCAACTGACTGCCCTCAGCTCAACTGCTGCTCACCACCACTGCCAGCTTCACCACCAACTCACCAACCGCCTTTTCGGCGTTCCAACGTGGCCCTTTATCGGGTCCGGGCATTCGCCCCTCCCTTCCCGCGCGTGGGGGAAAATCCCAGGAGTGATCGGGCTTGCATCTTTTGTTGTTGTAATAACCATCATCCTTGTTTACGCCGTTCTGAGGACCCGCCCCAACCGTCATTTCTGTTTTCTTCTCAGAATATCGGGGCGGAAATTGTTGAGTTGTTCTTTATTTGAAATAAAAGAGTGAACAGAATAACGACTAACTCAAAGATTCACAGCCCGGCACACGAATATCCCTTTATACATCGGTGGGAAATCTAACCTGGAACATGCACTTATCGACATAACTGATCCCTGGGGACCTGAATGGTGGTTTGCGAATTTCCACAACCGTAACAATATCTTTATCGCCTAAAGCTTCAGCAGAATCCTTGATAGATTGACACACTTCAAATGTGCTAGCATTCAGCATTTCTGTCACTTTTTTGTGGACCTATTCTTGCAGAACATGCACTTTGACCAGTCTACAAGACTCGACTGTGATCTGACCGTCTCCCTAGCTGATCTGCGTCCATCGTATCCGATCCCGAAACTTCAGACGGCGACAGAGATGGTCCTCTTCTCTTCGCAGTAATATCGAGATTGTGCTTGCTTGTAGCTGGACTTGTTGTATCGAGTGCAGGACTTGTAGCTATTTGAATGCCAGATATATCCATGGTCTGTAGTCTCTGTAAATCTGGAAGCAGTCGCTCATAACGCTCATCTTGCCTGCAGTGCAGAAACGAGCCTCTCTATGGAAGTGCTCTGCCCTTTCGAAGAACATCCTGTGAATCTTCTTGACAGAGTACACATTTGTCATAGTTTGTTCCTTTCTCCGTTTTCGTGGTGGCAAAACAGGAAGCACGCAAGCACTGCTGGTGTCGTCATCCATGTCTCCATAAAATCTACAAAATCATACGAGGTTTAATCCCTCACAGACTGCAGTCTGTAGCCCAGAAGACATATTTGTAACAGGTCAAGATACTTCAAGATGAACGTCCAGGTACTTTTGGAACTGTTCAACCACCTGAAATGAAAAGAAATGTTATTATAATAATCAGCAGAAAGTCATTACTCTTCAAAATGGTACATGTGCAAACCATAGATGATTTAGGATACGTTCTTTGCCAACGCGGTCTAGCTACGTATATTTATCAGGCAAACTGTCTCAAGATCACAAATATTACATTTTGTACAGAGAACGGCACAAAAATTATGCATTCAACAGACATTCAGCAAACAGAGAAATACAAAACCACAAACACACTTTTTCGATTTGCCAGGTGAATTCTACTACATGTTTTTGCGTTATGGGATTCTACATATGAATTTCGACATACTTCACTGACAGTAATTTATATGTATGCACCAATCTCTTCTCTTTATATCCATGCATTGTATAATAATTGGAATGAACCATTTCAAAAGATACAATCGACCAAAGCAACCCACCATGGATCACATTCTCCCATTGATGGAAAAAAAACTTTATTTGACCCCCACCATACAAGATGGCCTGTAGAAAAAATGCTATACCACAATTGAAGTGACCCCACCCTAAAACTGCTCAGGAGAGGTTGCCCTAACATAATATGCATTCAGACCTTGTATGTGGTGTGGGTTGAGCAAGACCTTATTTTAAGGCCTATATGGGAAATAGCTCCTTGACTACTGGTTTACCTTTGATTTTACGTTAAACTCGAACCTCGTCCGTTCGACGGTTCGTGGGTGAACTTTAACCTGCGATGATAGTGTTTGTAATGGACCTGCTCTCGACATGATGCTTTGGGAGTTGCAGTCGATGTGCGTGAGTGATGAATGGTTTAATCATCGACTCTGTAATAGTTAATTAGTTTTACTAGTTTAGATGCTCGTACCAGTCTGATGAAACATTTGTTTTGAATTCACGTGCCCTTGTTTGAGGGTCGGAGTTCCTGAAAAGCTTGAGTGTGAATGCCATGTGCGCCGCTCTGGGTGACCTTTGACCCAGATGGTGCAGACGTTCCGCATTTACGTTTGTCCAGTTTGGGTTCGATTCCCAACCCGACTATAAACTGTCAGATTGGTTTCACAGGATAGTGTCGCATCACAAAGTGCGCCGTCAGCTCGAATGGACGTTAAGCGGGTGTCCGTCTGCTGGCATTACCCATGAAGTAATCTGCTTCTGGGTAATCTGCTGGCATTTCCCAGATGACCCAATGGTTCCCCCTCTTGAAGAGTAGGCGAGTTATCGCCGGCACCATGAACAAATTTCAAAGTTGATGTCCATATTGGCTCCAGCAAACGTCAGGCCTGGCCATCCAGTTCGTGAAAGACTCGGATCGACGCTTTCACCTGCCGACTCCACAAGAAGGTGGGAATGGTTGTGTCCAAAGACGGTGTAGTGTAATACCAAGCCGTGGGTCGAATATTCTGATTTGCAGATGGCTGAGCTTCCTTCACTGGAGAGCTTCTGTTAGGAGGAGAGTAGAGAGGTATATGCGCATGCGCTTCATTGTGCTCATCCATTAACTGTTCTTTGTGCCTTTTTGAGTAACGTGACCAAAAGACCTTTGATGTGACTGATTTGCTATTTTGAACCCACTCATGAATTCCAAGTGTTTGCGTCATCAGATGGTGTCGGTGATATTATTGGAATTATTAATATTATTTAAGACTAATTTCATACGATGATGCCGAAGCACATCAAACCAGACCAGATATAGAGGTCAGTGGCCTCTATCTCTACTCTAAATTTTTTGTCCTGCGTTTCTTCTGGTCCGCTCCCTTTTCTCTCAGCCCATTTGACCCTTTTCAACAACTCAAGGAGGAAGGAGAGTGTGGGAACGAGGGAGAGAGAGTGTGGGGAGTGGAAGGGAAGGAGAATGTGGAGGGAAGGATGCTAAAGGGACGGTGGGAGGGAGGAAGGGTGGCAGTGTAGGGATGGAGAGTGATAAAGTAGAGGCAGAGAGCGAGGGTAGAGGAAGAGTTTTCCTTTATGATTTGTGATATAATAAGGATAACCACATTTTTGAACTTTTGGTAGAAATTAAGTTCTTCATTTTTGCTCACTTGGACTTGTGCAATCAAGCAGTGTCTGAAGGTCAGTCAGTCAGTAAGTCAGTCAGTCCGTAAACACTTCAGCCATTATTGCTTGAACCAAGCAAACACACGATTTTGATGAAACTTGGCCACAAGTTTCATATCTGATGCCTAACGAAGGTGTATCTACCGCATCAAAATCTGCGCTCACTAAGAGGGTCGACGGGGAAGTGGGGTGGCAGCAATGGTTTTGCTCTCTCTCCAAAACTACACACACATTTCGTGAAAACTTGACCCCAACATTCTTCACCCATGATGTACCAAAGTGTTTGACTCGCATGACTGCATATAGAGACCGAATAATGTTAACGTTTGTAATGGATCCAAGAAAGAGGGTTTTTGTGAGTGCTGGTAAGGGGTTGGGGGGGAGGGGGAGGTTGGCTTAAATCTGTTTTTCTTTTGCGCTCCTGTGCAATGGGTGCAGAGTAGTGTGTCTCTATTGAAAAATAATTTAAATCGTTCAATTATTCATTTCCACTTTGAAGGGATTTATTGTTGTTTTCCTGGGATGAGTCTACCGAGCTATCTGCATGATTATGTGCACGCAAAGGTGAAGGTTTGAGAGAGGGAGTGGTGCGTTTACCATACATTGTATTGTAAAACTCTATCCTGTAAAACTTTTTCCCAAGCCCTGTACACCAACATCGTTGCCTTTTTTTCTTTTTTCTTTCTTTCCAGGGATCCTTTTGATTTCAGTGGTGGTGGCGGTAGCGAACGCGCTTATACCACGCACTATTTCTTCCAGCTGATGTCGAGCGACTCGAGGCCAGTTTACGAAGGCCGTATGACAGCTTGGAGGATGCATATCATTCCACTATTGGTCTCAAGGCCCTGGGAAAGAAGCCTTCCGATGCCAAGGTATCTTAAGGGTTGAATGATAAATCCAGACAAATTCCAAGGGATTTGCTGTTGTTGTTTTCTCATTTGTGGCTCTTCCTCATTTTTTCCAAACTCTGGTCCACATTTTACGGCTGTCTTCCAATCTAACTGGCTTGTCTCTGAACAATGCAGGGCTGTTGCTCTTATTTGGTGACATCAAACTGCCAATAATATGCACGTTTTTATTTTCCAATTATATTTCATACTTCTTGATTTCTTCTCTGCATGTGAACGACCCGTTGTAAAATCACAAGTTTCTCATTTGTGGCTGGCGCACCTGCCACATCAGCTGCCTTGAATATAACGTTGGTGTAAACGCAACAAGCATAACTGTGTACGAACGTGATGCACGTGATGTTTTTTATTTTATTTTTTTTGTGCAGGCCTTGTGCAATTTTGTCAAATCTGCTGGTGAGACAAGGGATGCGCAATCACTTTTCTACATAGCGAGTGTTAGCGCTGCACTGCCTGAATGCAAGGTAGGTGTGAGTAGTGAAACGTTTGTTTGTTTGTTCATTTATTTGTTTGTTTGTGGTGAACTAAAGGCTTATGATTTAGCTTGTACACACTGCATATCATACGCAAGTAAGGGCGACGCGTTTTAGACGTCACAATACGTTTACATTAATTCGGCAGGCGATGAGAAATCGTTGCAGTAAATGAGATCTGAACTTGGGATCCCATCATCATGAACCGAGATCTAATTAACAGTTCCAACCCATTTACTTGTATACTCGTGTCTGGATTATATGGTATTTCACCAATATGGCATGTAACGTAACCCCTGGGGCAAGTTAAATGATCAAGGAGATGCAGAGGCAGTTTTTTTTGTTATCTGGAATTATATTCCAGATAAGGTATTGTCATCACGCACCGTCCATCCATCTCCTTTTTCGATTTCTCCGGCCAAACCGCTGGTCTGATCCGGCTGAAATTGGCAGCAAGCTTCTTCTCCTGACTAGTATCAGGAATTGCAAAGCTTGTCATCGTGAATGACCGAAAGTGTGTCAAAATGGTGGGCCCACAAAATTCCTTCCAAAATCTTCTTTCTGATCCACCAATCAGAATGCTACCAAATTTTTGTTACAGCATTAGGATAGGGTCCTGATAAATTGCGGAGTCCATGCTAATCACGTGACCGGAAGTGTGTCAAAATGGCAGACCTGGTAAATGCTTGGAAAAATCGTGTAATTCCTTCAAAAAATCTTCCTCTCCAGACCCACCAGTCAAAATGCTACCAAATTTGGTTACAGCATTAGGCTAGGGCCCAGATAAGCTACAGGTCCAGTGGTTGTATTTATTTATTTTTTCTTTTTGCAAGTTTAATTGTAATATCTTTACAGTTCTTTCGCATATTTATCTACACATATATCAATTCCAAAGCTATTTAAGGTACCGGTAAATCTTCTGTAAAGCCCACAAAGTCCTGTCTCCTGTGTCGCTGTGAAATGGCTCAAGCACCTCTGAGTCGGCAAGTATGGGTCTGTCGCAATCCATATCGTCATCACTCTCGTCCTCTTCTTCTCAAGAAATATCCCACTTTTTCGTTAACTTTCAGTATGAATTCAGTCATGAAACTTTTACATTTTCGCTTACTTGTACTGACAGTAGACATTAATAGCAGGGACTTGTGATGGTATGGACGATTGTGTGGAAAGATATATAAAATTAACAGCTTGCAAGGTCTTATACATTGTAGTGGATGCGCAGCATGTTCCGGTCATATCGGTACCGGAGGCCATGCTGGTTTTTTAAGACTTCTGTACAGAAAATCCTCATTATTACAACAACCCTTTCTCAAGATATTCATCTGAAATGTCAATTGGTCACCTTCTTGTTGCTTTAATTTTTCAAACAAACTTTTAACCTTTTCCATAATATCCAGCTGGCTCAGAGTATATTCCGCTCGTTTTGGCCCTTAATCCACACGGACAACAGTGTCTCCATTCGCTCCATCACACTGCTTCTACTACATGCACCTTAGTTGTGGTCAAAGGCGTCACATTTTGGGCAGTCGCTCAAATTTTGTCTACAAATTTAAAATTGTTCTCACCGTTGTCGGTGCAACAACTACGGCGCTAGCAAATTGTCGCGTGCAATATCCACTGCCGATCACCTGAACGAAGCGCCTTATCCTTCATTATTTGCTCCAGTGTTGTACTTTAACAAGACACTTTGCTTTCAGAAGCACATGAACATTAGATGGTGTTTTGACAGATATTTAACATAATGCAATCACTATACAACAGTAAAAAAAAAAGCAAGCACTATAATGCTGTGATGCAGCGGAGATGAATGAAATAGCATGCCGGATGTTGCGTCACTCAAATGGTGCGGTGCTTTTAAAAAACAAAATTTTTACATTGCATGGATGTGTTTGTGTCTTGAGATGTGTTGGTTTTCTTAGATGTATTTGTGCACCTTTTTAGCGTTTTTGTTAAAAACCAATTGTTACCTTTGCAAACTTTGTTGCGAAGGTTATGTTTGATCGCTGTGTCTTTATTTATTTGTGAATATGTGTTTTGTTTGTTTGTTATTCGCATAACTCCAAAAGTATTGAACTGAATCGCAGCAAATTCGTGGGATGATCGTTATTATCTGAGGACCATTTGATTAGATTTTGGAGCGATGGGGTCAAAGAGTCAAGGTCAAGGTCATGAAAAGGTCAAAATCGTCTTTACCATAGCGCGGTCAATTTGTATCCAATTTGCATGCAACTCATGCCAAAATGTTCAGAATTCAATGCCCCATCTTGTGATATGTGACATGACACAATGACGTAATACCCTTATTAGCTGTGGGAGTCAAAGGTCAGGGGGGGTCACGACATTGCAAAATGTGCAGTTTTAGTCATAACACGGTCAATTCTTATCCGATTTGCATGAACCAACACCAAAATGTTGACTGTTCTGTTCCCCACACTCTAATACCAATTACAAAATTAAGAGTACAAAGGTCAAGGTCGAGGTCATGAAAGGTCAAAATCGTCATTTTGCCATAGTGCGGTCGATTTTTATCCAATTTGCATGCAACCAATGCCAAAATGTTGTGAATTCAATGCCCAATCTTGTGATATACGATATGACACAGGAAATTTAATGTTTTTAAGCCATCATAACACATATGAGATGGCAGATGTGGTATGGGATTAAATACCCTCACAATCAACGGTTTCTGGGGGGGGGGGGGAAATGTAGCGTTGGCGAAGTATGCGCTCTACTGAGTGCCCGTTCTAGTTAAATATTGTGGAAGGAGCATTCCTGGAAAGTGCATCTTGCCCCTACAACTGGACTCCACTGCTTTACCTACCTCTTATAAAATATGACTTGAGGCCACCGATAATGAGCAATTTGATTTGCAGTGCAGATACTTTTGCCCTCAGGTCATGTGGTGTATTCAAAACTTGAGGGACAATTTAAAAGCATTCATGGTGAATCATGTGACAAGCAAGTTTTGTACTGTATACAGACAGTACTGTATTTCAAATGATGCTATCACGAAGCGGGGTATCACGGTATACAGTGGCCTGCAAAAGTATCCACCGCCTCCTCCAAAGTTTTTGCATTTTGATGTCACTCTGAGATTAATAGCCCCTGTTGGACTTGGTCCGAAACGGGGGCTGGTGGATTTGGTCTCAATTTTAATGTGCGTGCGTGCATGTGTGCATCCACAACCATATCTCGGACATTTATTGGCCGATTTATTTCGTACTTGGCACAAAGAAATACATGATGGTATACGTATGCACCTCATTTTGTTTCGCCATGCAATCAAAGATGGCCGACTGGTGGCCATTTTAGTTGTAAAAAAGCCCCATGTTAACACGTCCTCAACATTTCTTGGACATGCATTTACCGATCTTGTTTTAAACCTGGCACGCAGATAATGAATGCCTTGCATAAGCACGTCATTTCTTTTTGAGATCAGATCCAAGATTGCCGACTGGCAGCCATTTTGTTACTTTAATGTTTCCCCAACCATTTCTTGGACATGCATGTTCCGATTTTGTTCAAACTTAGCAAATATCACGTGTCACAAATGTTCTTGTATGTCACATGACACTCAAGTCAGATGCACACACACATAAATCTTGTAAATATGGGCTAGCCCTTTAACTCCATACAGCAAAATTACTAAAACCACGGGGCTATGACATTTTATGTCTTTTTATCCTTGTTTCACGATGCTTTCAAATCAAATTTAATATATCGTCTTCACAAACTACTTCAAAGTGATAAAGCTAAAAAATGCTGATAAAATGTGAATAAGTTAGATTAACAGAGAAAATGAGATGATTCTCAGCTTCATAAGTATTCAACCTTTGCATAATTAACCCTAAATCACTTCAGGAGCAAATTATTTGTTTTGAAGGTTACAAAATAAGTCAGACATAAAGTGGGGAGAAGATCTCTCTC
>CM068962.1:88210296-88241589 GCA_035128595.1 Eptatretus atami | reverse complement strand
AGGTATGCAAACGGTGGACTCGGGCCTAGCGCGCCTTGCAAGGCCCGAGGTATGCAAACGGTGCGCGGAGACCCGTCTGAGCGGAGACGACGCAGTCGGATTCGGACACGGAGCCCCCGACCCGACACGGACGTCTGCGTGTGATGAACACAAAGCTCATGGGGAAGACTTCCCCGCACAGACGCTTCCAAACCTGAATGAATCATCGCCGTCAAGACTGGAAGCCACCAGCTGCCAACTGCGTGGAGATCATACACCGCCCAATAACTACATTCACTATTTTTTTCTTAAATCGTATTTCATACACACTGAGGTCTATATGTGTTTTCCCTTATTATTCGCCACAGACTATTTCTATTTTTATCAAATAACGAAGTGCGATTACGTACGGCATTTTGGGATTTCCTTCCTCGTTCTTGTTTTTGGGATTCCGTCATCTCACAAAAAGGGTTCTTCTTCTGAAAGTGTCAAAATGAGTTGAATGTCCAAACGACCATCATCATAAAATAATTATTTGATATAAAAAAACAAACAAAAACGATAAGATGAGCTATTCGTGACAAGTTCCCGACCGATTTATCACGTGACTGATGACTGTCCTTCCGGCCTCATGACGTCACTGAGTGTTGACCTTTCGCCTCCTTCACCTTTTTCGTCTCTCGGGGTTTCGATGAAATATATCAAACGAATCTTAAGTAATTGCATGTTTGATATGTCCAACGAGTTCTTGGGTTGTTTATTGGTGGTGGTGGTGGTTGTTTTTTTACGACTGTGTAATTAAGGCGCGTGAAGGAGTTCGTACGCACGGCATGGACAGGGTGACAGCATTGAGGAGGCTATCTTTAACAGCCACAGTTATTCCCACGTTCTTCTGGGGTTCGTCGGAGAAGGTTATTGGGTCAAGTCTTTCACGAACTGACTGGCCATGCCTGACGTTCGACGAAGTAGTTACAACAGAAATTTGTAATTTGTTCAGGGTGCCGACGATAGCTCGCCTACTCTTCGTGAAGGACACCGTGGGATCTTTAACGTCAACCAACTAATGCTGGCAAATGGGATACCAGTTGAACGTCCATGCGAGGGACGGCACGGCACGGCACGCACATTGATGAATCACCCTGTCTGTGAAACACCAGGTTGACAGTTCAAGTTTATAGCTGGGATTCGAACCGAGGCTGGACGGCGTCAAGGCGAGTGTGAGTGTGTGTACCTCTTTGTCGTCCTGCCAACCCACTCCAAAAAAATCAACGACTGACACCAATATCCTTTTTGTTTCTCAAATAATAAAACATTGCATTTTAAAAATATGACAATAAAATCTTTCTCAAAAATAAAAATACAGATTCTCTCTGTCTGTGTCTCTCACCTGACCCCTCCTCCCCGCCTCATCTATCCAACCCCTCCCCTTCACTCTCCTTTCCCCAATGCTCTCTCCCTCCCATCCAAACCCCTCCCTCACCTCTCTTTTCTCCTCCCTCTCCTCAGCCTCCTCTTCCCCTCCTCCCCTCTTCCTCCTCTGAAACCTCCTGTCCCCACTCCCATCCTGTCACCACTCCCATCCTGTCCCCACTCCCATCTTCTCCTCCCTCCCATCCATCTCCCCACTCCTATCCTCTCCCCACTCCCATCTTCTCCCCCTCCCATCTTGTCCTCTCCACCCTCCCTCTGCACCCCTCTCCCCCACTCCCATCTTGTCCCTCCCCCCTGCACCCTCCTCTCATCTTGCCCACTCCCATTCTGTCCCATCCCATATTGTCCCCTCCCCCCCCGCCCCCTCCTCTCCCCACCCCCATCCTCCCCACTCCCATCCTGTCCCCATCCCATTCTCTCCCCCTCCCATCTTGCCCCACTCCCATTCTGTCCCCTCCCCATCTTGTCCCCTCCCCCCTGCATCCACCTCTCCCCCCTCCCATCTTACCCCACTCCCATTCTCTCCCCCTCCCATCTTGCCCCATTCCCATTCTGTCCCCACTCCATCTTGTCCCCCCCCTGCACCCTCCCCCCCTCACCACCCATCCTCCCCACTCCAATCCTGTGCACATCCCCATCCTTGTCCACTCCCATTCTGTCCCCACTCTCATTCTCTCCCCACTCCCATCCTCTCCCCATCCATTCTCTCACTCTCATTCTCTCCCCACTCCCATCCTCTCCCCCCATCCATCTTGCCCACTCCCATCTTGTCCCCTCCCCCTGCACCCTCTCCCCCCACCCCATCCTGTGCCCACTCCCATTCTGTCCCCACTCCATCTTGTCCCTCCACCCCCTCGCATCCTCCTCTCCCCACTCCCATCCTCCCACTCCCCATCCTGTCCCCACTCCTCCTCCATCCTCTCCCCACTCCCATCCTCTCCCATTCTCTCTCATCCTCTTCCCACTCCCCCCTCCCAGCCTCTCCCCACTCCCATTCTCTCCCCATCCCATCCTCCCCTACTCCATCCTCTCCTCACTCCCATCCTCTCCCCACTCATCCTTCCCACTCCCATTCTCTCCCCACTCCCCTCCCATCCTCTCCCCACTCCATCCTCTCCCCACTCCATTCTCTCCCACTCCCTCCCATCCTCTCCCCACTCCATCCCTCCCATTCTCTCCCATCCTCTCCCCACCACCCCCTTTCCCCACCCCCCATCCTTCCCCACTCCTTCTCTCCCACTCCCATCCTCCTCCCCACTCCCATCCTCTCCCCACTCCCATCCTCTCCCCCCTCCCATCCTCTCCACTCCCATCCTCTCCCCACTCCCCCCCCTCCCATCCTCTCCCCACTCCCATCCTCTCCCCCCCTCCCATCCTCTCCCCACTCCCATTCTCTCCCCACTCCCCCCCTCCCATTCTCTCCCCACTCCCATCCTCTCCCCACTCCCATCCTCTCCCACTCCCATCCTCTCCTATTCTCTCCCACTCCCATCCTCTCCCACTCCCATTCTTCCCCTCTCCCATCCTCTCCCACCCCCCCCCTCCCATCCTGTCCCCACTCCCATCCTTCCCCACTCCCATCCTCTCCCACTCCCATCTCTCCTATTCTCTCCCATCCCATCCTCTCCCCACTCCCATTCTCTCCCTCTCCCATCCTCTCCCCACCCCCCCCCTCCATCTTGCCCACTCCCATCTTGTCACCTCTCGACCCCTCTGCGCCCTCCTCTCCCTATCGCATCTTCTCTTCTCTTCTCTTCTCTCTTCCTCTCCCACATCCCCCCTACAGTTTATGATCGCCCTCTATTGGTGATCTGTCCATATTGTCAAATAAACGAATTAATGACGCCCAAACAAGTCAAAATGCATTTTTTTGTTAAACGCATAAAGTGCAAACAGATCTTTGGTTACTCTGTGTATGACTCATCAATTGGCATGGGCCAGAAGCTCCAAATTAAAACTCTGATGTAACCTTTTTTTAATTGGGATAGAGATTTGACAGGACATGTGACACCTCCAGAGCATAAAAGGCACATATTTCGTCAAAAACTACAAAAAGGCTCAGAAGGTCCGACGTTTCAGGCATGGAGTGGCCTTCATTAGGGAATCACATGACCTAAGGCCCTAGGCCTCGTGTGTTCCGGTCTAAGCCAATCATTTCAGTCATTCATCATTATTAATCATTATTCAGTCATAATTGTTAACGAATCTTCCCTCTACCAGGCATGGCCTTGTTGTCTGTCTTTGTTTAGTAGAACTTGGGATCAATTAAAAAAAACCTCATCTGCAGTAAGTATGGGTCAACGACCGTGAACCTCTTCATGTCTGCACTCCCTACATCTCTCTCAAGCCCTCATCCACACACCAGGAACCAGCTACATGGCATTGCACCCAATTATAGGCCTTCTGCAACTCTTGATCTCATCTAATATGTAAACTATCCAACCTAGATTTCTACAACTGGGTACATCCACCCTCCTTGAATTGGAAATGACTACAAAATCTTCCATCCAATCTCTACTGTTCCTCCACTGCCCCTCTTGACTCATCTGACCACTTTGTGTCAAAGCCCATATCTCTCTGGCTATTGTTTGGGAGCAACCTCAAAGACACAGAATATGGCTGTGTCACAGGCCAACTGGCAGACACTATAATCTTCCCACTCACAAAAGGATTTGGCTGCCATCTTCACAGCATCTGATATTGCTTCTGCCTGGGGAATACTTCCACAAAACTAAGTCTCTCTCATGCACTGAATTGTCCCGTCCTGTCTGTGGCTATCCTATCCATCCTGGTACATTCAATGATGTGGTGAGGCAGTTGTGGTCAAACAGTTTGCTTTTTCAACATGGAGGCTAACCTGACTGCAGGAATCTTGAGATCACTCCACAGGTTCGTGACTTGTGTGTATCCATTGTTAGGCAATCCAGAGAACATCATCTTGCTAATCTCAAGGCTGAACTTTCCAATGAGTCTCCTTCCTTGAAGTCCTGGTGCATGCTCTCCCTCCATCTCCTCACTCACTTCAAATGATATCACCTCAGACTCTGTTTGAGACATGGTAGAGTTCTTCAACTCAAGGTGTGCCTCCAAATCTTGAGTACACATCCTCTTCTGCTCGGTTACCACCTCACCACCTCATACTGACTGCCTTCTCGACTAAATGTCTTTCACACTTAATAAGGTAACGAGCAAAGCTATCTCTGTCTCTTCAAGAAACTGTCCAAGAAGCGAATGTCCAATAAGTGCCAAGAACCCAAGAAGCTCTCAAGTCTCAAGAAGTTCCAAGAAGAAGTCCCACGGAGCAAGAAAAAGCTGTCAAGAAATGTGTGTGAAGCCAAGTAAGCTCTCTTTTAATCAGTGAAGGGCCTTGATGGCATAATTGCCCATGTTCTGAAATCCTCCTGTCCTACTCTTGCTTATCCGTTGTCTGCTTTCTTCAACCTGTCATCCTTTGGCCACCTCCCACCTGCCTGGAAGTCTGCCCAAACCACTCCCATTTACAAGAAGGGTGCAAAAACAAATCTTCTCAACTATGGACTCCAATGCAAGAAAAGTCACGGATATGGAATTGCTGGCATGATTGCTGGCAATATCAAGTCTTTCCTCTTTTTCATTTAGCCTGATTTCTGACCATGAGTGCCGTATCTGTCCCAGTCATCCAGGTCACTCAATGATCAGATGCTGTATATCTCAAACAAGAGGTATTAACCATTTCCCTGGACATATCTCAAGCATTTGGCACAGTCTGGCATCCTGCTCTGCCTGTATCAAAAACATATCAAGCTCACTGCCTGTAGCATACAAGGCTACCTTCATCCCTGGATTTCTAACTCCCCAAACTTACATAGTCAATGCTTTGCCACTAATGTAACCTTCTATATTCTCTCAGTGAAGGCTCAAGCATTGCCTCAAGGCAGTATCTTGGGCAGTCTCATTCCTCAATTCCATAAACGACTCCTCCATGCTCTGGGAAACCCTCTTCCCTTTTTGAAAATGACTCCAGATTATGCTGTACACAGTACAGTGCCTCATACCACTATGTGCTGGTGTGATAAATGAAACATCTATTTCATTTTGGGCAAATCTCACAGTCTCACCCTATTGCTTCGGAAAGATCGTTATATTACCTTATGGCATCCCCAAAAGCCCCATCCACACCCGCAATCTTTTGCACCCCCACTATGTTGACTCCAACTGGTGGCTCACTGCCCCACTGTCGTTTTGATACCATTTGACACTGTCACCTCGCTTTTCCATGAGTGTCGATCTTCATAAGAAACTGGTATAAAAGCCCGTCAAAAATGACAGGTTCGAGTAATTTTATTAAACCGGAAGACATGATGTTTCGTAACAAGATGCATTCTTTTAAAACACTACATGTACAAATGTGACCTTATTTTCTTTATATCTTCTGGGACGTTTCGTTTCAACGGTACAGCTTCGGGAGTATGCCAAAGTCTGAAGCCTCGGCCTAGCGTCAGGTGCGCTTCTATATCTTCTACATGTATTAGACACCCTCCGGAAGTAAATGAACACTTGTTTTACTCTGCGCGTGTTGCACATCATGTTCAGTGACTTTCACCTCCCTGTGCCTTGTATTTGTAGTTATTTTTTATATATAAAAAATGCTCCTGTACACCACCCTTGAGGCTCGGTTTGCAAGTCACTGTCTACAATTCCAATAGAAGAAACATAATTGCTCTTTTATGGAAAATGTTTTTCGAGTTTTTTATCCTCAAAAATAGAGCATAGTGAACACACAATCCTGTTAAAAGAATGGCCTTTAAAACCCGACTTACATCATCCTTATGAAGGGGGACAGACAAATAAAGGCACAGATACACACTGTGTTTTATATAAGGGAAGATAGAAGTTAAAAGCACGCCGTCGCGGAGGATTGGAGGGACACAGACGTGGAATGTGATATCTCTCTATAAACCCAGGGAGTCTGCTGTCCCCAGAGCCCGAGGCTCCACCGGCATGTCGCAGAGCATCTGCAAAGTAAACTAGAGGGTGGCCTGCAAGTCGTTTTACCCCTCCCAGTAAAACATTCGTTCTCAAACTCTTTTAATATATAGGTTTTATTGTGCAGTACTTACAATAATTAATGTTGTTGTATTTGTACTTGCATGATGGAGTGCATACACTCATGTACAGGCAATCAAAAGTCATGGAAGAGCGGAAGAACAAGGAGCAAAGGGTCAACGGTCGGACGGACAGATGTGTGGTGAAGCAGAAAGAAGAAAACAAGAACATGCGGATATGCACCTTACCTCGAGGAGAGGATTTGCAGGTGAAAAGGTCACGGTCTCAAAGGGTGTGTATAGTGAGGCTCAAAAGGTGGAAAGTAGAGAGACCATGAAATGATGGTGAACAGCGTGGTTGAAAAAAAGAAGACTTGGTTTTCGTTGTCATCGATTCATTTATTTACCACATACGAAATGGGGACGTAGGTGACAGTCGGAGAAGACGTTGTGTGGACAATGGGGTGAGTGGTGAGGAATATATCAAATTTCCGCAATATGTTCATGCATACGTAATGATTAATAAATATGTATTAGCGATCAAAACAGACATTCCCCAGCACTTTGACTGGACAGACCACAGTACAAAAGACACATGAGGCAGGTTAGAGCACACAGGTGAGCATATTCCCAATTTTTTTGAATGCTCTACCAATTGTTACTTGATCCATTATAATTTATAATTACAGATTCCCCTTTTTGGTTTATTGGTGAGAGACGTCATTCTTTATAGTATCGGTGCTGGAAACACGAGAGGCGGTCTCACGGTCTCATATTTGCGATCCAGCCGCAGGGTGGAAAGTCATATCACATGACTGCAGATCCATCGTGGTATTCCTAGATTCCGTACCATGTTGCAGTACTATTATACGAGGTGAAGCCAAGGAAATGATAGACTAAGAAGGTCCTCTATCACTATAATGCTGGTATCGCGAATTCCGACGCACCCTTCGAGGCTAAAGGCATGGATTTGAAATTCGATATGGTATACTGGTCCAAAGGTCTCCCCCTGCGATGCATACTTCAGGATCTGGGGTTTCCTAAGTGGAGCCAGTTTAATGTCCCCAAAGGCGAAACTGACGAGTTATGCATCACCCGATGGAACATTTTCACCTGGTTTCAATCCGTTTTACCATTTGGTAACAGACTCACTCAGGTGTACGAATAGACCCATCAGGAGGAGGTCGTCGTGGGGAGTGGGGTTGGTTCCTTGGTTATCGAGTTGCGATTCCATTAATCTTGTTCGGTTTTACATTCTCATGAAAGTTTAGGTTGCACGGTGTGAATTCGGGTGGAACTTGCTCAGGGTCTTCAACTCTACTTGATGATGCCGATGATCTCACTACAGTTATAAGTGTTCTTATATCAACAAGAATTAATTTTAATCTTGAAAAAACTTTTTTTTAATCCCTACAAAAGTCAGGTGTACTGGAATAGCAAAAACATTTATTTATTTATGTCTCTATGTGCAGAAGTCGAGGCTCATTAAAGAAAGTGGTTATGAATCAATAAATAAAAAGATACTCATAAAACAAGTATGACAAGTCTTTAACACGCTCCAGCACTAATGTCTGATCTTTTATCTCCCTGATGCCTCCAAGAACGCCAAGTCAGGGGAATTGGTCTCTGCCGCCTGCTCACTCCCACCCTAACCAGTGTTTACAGTGTGCCTTCCTCTCTAACCTGCGGTCACAGCGAGCCGGGCCACATTCATTTCCTGCAAGTGTTCCTTAGGTCATGGCTGACAGCTCCTTCCTGCTCGGTGGAGCAATTGCTTCCAAGTTCTCCACACCCGATTCATACCAGGAGGTCAACAGCTCTCCCTGGACCTTCACCGTATTTGGCTCCCCATGTCACTAAGTATCTGGCAGACAAGAGGTAACAGACTTGTTTTACTGCTTTGGCTGTAAACGGCTCATCTAGTTTTTGAGATGTTAATTATGATGGATCAAGTACATTTGACCCTGCTCTACCAAAGAGGGTGGACAAACCAGACACTTATTAGTGATGCAGTTGTGATGACTATCACTAGATGGCACTACGTTCCATGCTCTCTGCTCACAACGTTGGCACCAACTCACAACTGCGAAGCAATTGGTTAACCTTTCGGAATGATTAGATTTGCAAAGCTTTTTCCTCACCATTCCCACTCATTCATATGAATGTTTTGTACTTTCTAGGTAGGCTAAAAAGTTTCAATTTGGCATACTGGTGTAACTCGAAGCCACGATTCCAGGAAAAAAAAATCACAAAACTGTCCGTAAATGAAAATATCCGTGAACAAAAGTTGGCAAGTGGCATGTCACTCCTTCAATCCTCACTCCTTCAATCAGGATAGGAGCTGAGCTTGTATTGTGCCAATGGCTCGTCACTCGCTCACTTGTCAGAGGGTTGTAACTTGGACTGCACATCAATAAAGAGCTCATCCTGCTCACTCATTCTTCATTCGTTTTATTTATCTGCTTGCATAAGACTAGTATCATTGTTCTAAGCTCTTTGTGTTGTAAGAATTTAAAGTAATTCTTACCATGTTTGTCCACACTGTTAGAAGTTTCAGATAAATTACAGTCCTTTTCGGCATCGTATATGTATTATGTATTCACTGAAGCTCTGTTTTATGGAGGGAGAGAGGGAGTTAGGGCTGGAAGAGCAGGGCCAAAATTTCTGCCACATTTGCCTCCATAATAATCAGATAGCCCTTTTGAGCACAGCTCCACCAATAATACGGAACTTTTGAAATGACGTAATCTGCCCCAAAACGCTCAGTGCGCATGCACAGAAACCCTTAGGAAGCTGAAGAGTTTGGGGCAAAACAAAATGTATGATGTGTCTGGGATAAGGAAAGGATTGTTACTAGGAATGGCTCACCAAGCTTCTGAAAAAAGCCAAAATACTTGGAAAAATAACTGAGAGAAAGGGCTGTGCCTCTGTACAACAAATGACTTGGAGAACTTTCTCAGCTCACCGAACGGGCAGCTGCTCGTACTGAAAACTCCTGACCATGTGGGCTGATACAAGGCCCGAGTGGACGGTCTTTTGTTACACAACACCCCGACAGATCGCTACCACTGAATGGACTCTGTTTCTGGATTAGGTTCTTTTGAACACTGATGGGAAGGACATATCTGGGGCTTGTGCATGTATAGGTTAAGATTAAAATGATATTTACTATTAATCATATGTGGAGGGGGGAAGTGGGAGCTACTGGAGCAGTGAGGGATTTTATAAATATACGAGTGTAAACCCGTCAAAATTGACGGGGTCAAGAGCACCCTCAGTCCCCTTCCATCACCACCATCACAGCGCAGTTGTTAAGGAATATAATTCACAGGCTTGTGGATTTACTTTTGTTTCATGAAGAAAAGTATGATTATGTTAGAAATATATTTATTTTCAAAGTGATGACGGAATTTCAAATGACTGAGTAAAATTACTCACTTGTATATGTTTTTACTGCAAATAGAAAGCCTGGTGTTGGCGTAACAGTTAAGATGGCTAGTTTAAGATCTTAAGTTCTTGAGTTCAAGCCGCTGTTGTGCCATTGAAATAACACCAGGTGGGTTGATTTAGCCTATCATCCGTCTGAGGTTGGCAAAATGAGTACCACCTTTCTGGTAGGAGGGGCACTAAATCAGTGTCACAGCCAAGCTTCCAGGAAAAACGATGTAACCAGCAGCCACAGGCTGCCCACAAAACAACTGCCAATAAAAATTGTTGTAGTTGTGAAAACAATTGGAATGGTGACACAATCAACCCAAATTGAGATGTGTATAGTAAAAGTTTTGGATGGCATAAATTCACCTTTCCTGAGTGGAAACAAAATGGTGAATGGTGCTAACACTGATATTGCATGTCTTTCGTTTCAGCGATGAACGTGAGGTCACCTCCTCCATGACAGATAAAAAAAATTTTGTATACATTGTCGAGGCTCATATGAGAGCGAACACACAATGTGCAGAAAGGGGGGCATGAGACAAGAGGGGTGGGAGAGGTAAGGACAAAACTGTGGGGAACAGAGACATTAGGAGATCTGTGGAAGGGAGAGGGATGGGGATTTGAATTGAAGATCTGTGGAAATGAAAGATAAATTACATGAGATTTTTGCTACCATTGCTAAAAATTGAAGTGTGTGTGTGTGTGTGTGTGTGTGTGTGTGTGTGTGTGTGTGTGTGTGTGTTAAATATCCATGGCCGACGCTAGAATGTACTAACAGGAAATGGTACGAACCCGACACCTCTCAATCAAGGATATGTCTCATTTTCCTATATCTCCCTGAGATTTGCATTCATGAACACAACAATTATGGTTAACCATTCAGAAATTTCCACTTTATTTTTTACATCACACATTTTTCACGAGCATTGGCATGTTAAAAGTGCTCAACCTGGCGAGCACCTTTGCTCCCTGTCCACTGTGTAATACCTGCCTCCACCTGATTAATCCTTTTCTGGTTTAGCCAAGGATTCCAGTATAGTCTGAGAAAATCTCCGAGTCTGCTCGTTTCGTTTTAAACCCATCAGGAACCTGTAACTCTGTCTTCCTTTATTTGGCCGAGCAAAGGGAGGCCGAGCCCATTTATTCCTCATATGTGAAACACCCTGCGACCCACATCTGCAAAAAACACACTTTTTGGAATACCGGCAGCATTTTTCATCCAATCATCCTGTGACTTTGTTAAAACATTCTCCATGCGTCATCGCTCGTATGCTGGAAGTTTTGTGTCAATCGTTCAAGTGGTTCCGAAAAAAACGAATTTAAAAGCGAACTAGAAAGAGCAATCGGAGATTGCAGACCCTCGACAGAACTAGTAATGTGTGGTGCATTTTGTGTGGTGTTTGTGTACTGGTGTGTTAAGAAACTAATAAGGGACATAATTAGAACTGCCAATTTATAACTGCTGGCAGTGATGACCGGGTACCAAAACGTCCTGCTTTGATGCAACCCCGCTCTGATTAGACACCTGTTCCTGACCCATGACGGTTATTATTCTTCTTTTGAATTTAGAATGGGATTAAAATAAGTTCAATTCAAATCAAATGGAAAACCAAATAGGTACAGTCCTGCATTGGAGTAATCAGAAGGAACCCAAACAAGCAAAAAGAAAAGATGAAGTCATCAGGAGGAACCTGGATAAGATTCGCACTTCAGCTGCTACTCCTCCACCCATCCAGGTGCAGCCAAGTGAGCCTTATTAAAAAAACCAAAACATCAAGAAGAACCCAGATCAAAAATATCAAATAATTATGGCTGCCAAACCATGTGTCCGATCAAGTTCAAATTTAAAACATGTATTTCCCCATCACTACTACATCATAATTGTGAAGTATTATGTTGATTGATTAAACATTCCAGAGAAACATAATTTAATATTTTTGTTCAATCCAATATGGCTGCCAAACGATGTGACCTATCAATTATTCTTTAACAAACTTGTACACGCATTGCTTGGGGAACATTTCTGTGAATTTTACCCTCAATCTGTCCAGCCGTTCTGGACAAGAAGATTTTTTATAGGTTTGAGGGTAAATCCAATATGGTTGCCAAACCATGTGACCTATGACATCATATGTGTGAACCTTTTGATCCTCATGGATAGATGGTCATACATGTAAAGTTTCACCTCGATCTGTTCAGCCACTTCAGCGAAGAAGATTCTTGAAGGTTTTTTTAAAACAATAAAGAAAATGGCTGCTGACTCACATGACCGTTGACATCATCAAATTTATATTCTTTGGACCATTTTATCCCTAGATGATGCTTAAATTTTTTCTTACTAATTGGATGTAGCGTTCTACATATGCAATTATGACGTCATAACAAAGGCACCTAGGAGGTCCTGAAAATATCACACACATTCCCCATGAGGAGTACTTGCTATGTACCAAGTTTCAATTTTTTCCTTGATGCAGTTTCAGAGATACAGAGGTCCAAAGATTTTCCGTTTTTCCAACATGGATGCCACACCAGTGATCTATGACGTCATAATTATCATTAAAGCATTCCACATGAGTAGTCGCACCAATGGTGAAGATTTCGTCTCAATCTGACAAACGGTTGCAGAGAAAAACACGAAAGTTTTGTGCGTACAAACAAACAAACACAAACAAACAAACACAAACAAACAAACAAAGGGACCCAAATGCAATATCCTCTCCTTCGGCGAGGGTAAAAATCAATTAATTTGATCCACATGCATGTTGTGTTGCAGAAAATCTTTCCAGCTTTATGTCTCAACTATTATTGCAAAATGATCAAATATAAGTCCCTTCTTCACTGCTATGGGACCAGGAACTGGCCATGCCACATCTAAACAAGCTCACCAATAGGAAGTGTCTACCACGCACCATCAACCTGTCTGTGATCCACACAAGCATAATGGTATGGAGGCAGCCGGTACAATTTCCCATTCAAAAAGCATAAGCTCTTCCAGCGTTGTCAGCCTGCACTAAGCCGGAAGAGATAATGCTTTCTAATGTATTATTGCAAGTTTTAGGTTTGGTGCTGAAAACAGTCCCCAAAACAACTTTTAAAAAGCTTTTCATCCAACTTTCCTCTTCCTTTGCAAGGCATGCAACATTCATTTTGAAAAGTATCAAATTTCCGACTCCAGTTGTTTGATCCTCTGTTGTTCTCAAATTCCAAATAACTGTAATCAGCCAACTTGTGTGTAATCATTGTTCAGTCCGGACACCCTTTATACCATAGTGCGTGTTTGAAAAGCTGCAAATTACGATGCTGCCTATTCTGCCAAGGGCACAGGCTGTAAGAGGACCAAATTTGATCGGCACTCATCAGGACAGGTCAGAGTGAACTCAACGACCCACATGAGCTTGCATCATGGTAAGGAAACGTTTTTGCTTTCTAAAGACACAAAAGCATGCAGAACTGTTAACAGGTGGACATAAACAACAATGATTTATGCAACAAAGCACGCATATACCTGTCCCTCTTGCCCAGCAATTTGTCAAAGGCCTTTTCTTTTTATCCAAGAATGTACGATTTTCACTTTTATCTTTTTACAATGCCCATATATGCACATAAGCTTGCAGGGTATACTCATCTGTGAGCAGACTAGCCTGGGTTTGAATCTCAACCCAGCTGGAAACTGTCACCCTGGTGTTTCGCAGGCAGGGTGAGACATCAATATTCATGACCTCCCTCCATTGGAAGAACATTAAGCCAGAGGACCAGCCTGCCAGCACCAGTCACTGGTGGACGTTAAACATGCCATTGTGTTTTTTGTGAAGAGTAGTGGAGTTATCGGCAGAGGCCTGAGCAAATTACAAATTTCTCCTACCTTCAGTTGATTATCCAATGACTTTGTGATAAGATCCATGCAGGATTGTTTCTAGGCTTGGAATGTTTCTCGACTTGTCATGAACACCCCAAAGGTCTATGAAGAGTCTCCCAAAGCTCTGGGAGAGAAGCCATTCTGGCTGGTACCCAATTGATTTAAGAAGTACAGTCCAGGATCGGTCGCCACTCTGACACAGGTTACACCAAATGGTTATTACCCCAGTAAGCTGGTGTTCATTTCACCAACCTCAGAAGGATGACAGGCTGAGTCAACTCCATCTGGTGTTAATTCAATGCTAAAAAAACAGGTTTTGAACTCAGGACTTCAAGGTCCCAAGCCAACCACCTTAAGCACTAAGCCAACACCAGGCTGTGTTCCTATTAATATTATTATTATATATGTGCATATCATTCTTCCTGACATGAAATTCCACAAACTTTGTGAAATTCGAAAAGAGTAATTCTCTAATGATCAAACACCTTTCAGCAAAACACACAACCAGTTGCACAGAAGACCAATGTGTCCGAGCTCGGAGTGACTCTCTTTTGCTGAAAGCTTTCTCTTTGGGAAATAACCCTTCCTGCCAAAGGTGGAAATATTAGTGTTATGGTTATGTCTAACCCGAACCCTAACCCTCACCTTAACAGAAAAAGTGATTAAAAATTTTTTTTTTTCTATGTTTGTTCTTTCCTGTGAAATATGAAGAGGCCGGTTGGTCGATCATTTCTTTGCTGTATCCACGGCTCATAAACTTTATCATTTTACTCATTCTCTCCGAGCAGGGGATACCCTGCACTGCCCGGCCGGGTGAGCTTTTCTCGATGGTGGTTTTGGGACGTGCTGGAGATTGGAAAGCTATGGAGTTGTCGGCCTCATGGTGGTTATTTTTTGCCTGCGGGCTGGCAGCACTGGTTGATCCCACATCCCAATATACACTTTGTAGTGGCCTTTGGTGGCCTCAAAACGGATGTCAAGGTCAACGTGCGGTAGCTTAAAACCTTGCCCAGATTCTGAAGTAAGTAGACCCAACATTTGGGGCCTCATGGTGCTATGGTTCGGCCGTGAAAGAATACCATACAAACGCACAAACAAACACTTGAAAATATTTACAAGATGTACGGACCTCATTGTTACTACTACAGGTAGGGTAATGGAAAACCACCGATTTGATATCCTTCGCCATGAGACTGCTTTGAAGCACCAATTGCTCTTGAAAGAGTATCGACTCCTGGCCACCAACCTCATTCTTACCATTCACTTAATCTATTAACATCATGCTATTATCATTTAATGTACTATACACAAGCAGGGATTTCAGCCAGCTTGTTGGTATGCAATGGCCTACTTTTCTCAGGAGAGAGCGACAGTAATGGATATCCACCATCCACAAACTAAATATTGGTGGGCCAACTGACGTTACGTTCTCAATCAGTGGACTACTGTCGCTCACCAAGTTTAAAGTGCAGGTCGGAATAATTGTTTCTTATACTACTGGATCCTTTTTTATGGTGTTTTGCTCTGACCAAATCCCTTTTCGATTTTAAGGGATAGAATTCTGGAAAATAGAACAAGATTATAATGCAATTCCCTGATCTTCATTTTAGTTCCAATTTTGTTTGGTGTCACTACAAAAGTGGAGAGTTACCCGTTATATTTGCCAGATGGCCAGCAGTGTAGTCACAGTGCAAGTGGTACAGCACAACCAAGAAATACATAATTATCCAGTGAAAATTGCCGGCAGTGATGCTTGACAGAAATGAAAGCACGTGTAACACTTTTTTTTTAATCCAAAGATGGCATGCAAAGTCCCTGTGAAGATTTGCTTCTGGGATGAAGCAGACACCCAAAGCATGTGGCAACCACATGGCTGCAACACTTTGATTCCACCCCCCTCTCTCCCTCTCTCTCATGACTAAGAACTGGGATGAAAGTACTGGGTCTGTGCAAACAGAAAATTAAGAACTTTTGGATTTTTTTTTTTTTTTTTTTTAGGCTTGTGGACCACATTTACCCTGCACCTGCCTGTTTTTATGTTTATTGATTGGCCATATCTTTAGAAGTCCCTTCTGCACCTATCTCTGTTCGTTTGTTCCCATATTTTTTCACTTTTGGAACTTGCACTCATATCTCTTCCAGCTTGGTGCCTCTGTTTGATTCTTTAAATCCTCCTGCTGTGTCCATCTTGTTTGTTTTCCTTACTGTACTCACATCAGGAAAGGTTCAAGGTCTTGCAGAACCCATGATGATGAGGAACACTTCACTGTGGTTGGAGAGTTGTCAAGAAAATATGAAACTGATAAATGACACCGACTTAATGTCACCATGATGGGTTAGTGCTTGAGCATCACGTCTTCTTGAAGAACTATAGTTTTCACTTATGGTGATCACATACCCTTGACGGAGAATCGTGGCCATTCAGGAATGGTGCCCACATCGAGTGAGAAAAGGCCAGTTGTCAATTCTTTGGCCTTTTCATGTTTTAGAAATAAAACACCTCGTCTGTTGATACCTTTACCATGATAAAACGAAACTTGTGCAGAATAGTGACCTTAAGGATGGTCCTGAAGAAATCAATTCTTCGGTATTCTGTGGACCTAGGAAGTGATACCAAGCTTAGGCATGGGGCCAAAACAGCAACCCTCACCACTGTACTCCCTAAACCCTCAAGCATTACTCTAATCTCCTTTCCAAACCGTCAGAACATGTTTTCTCACAATAATGCTGGGCCGTAAAATCACTTGCCTGCTGCAAACATTCGATGGATATGCCGAGATGCCTTGTGCCACTCGTCCTTACAACAAGATGGATGGGGCGACATGCCCGAGGCGAGAGGTCTGCATGGTGACAGCTTCATTATTCATGACTGTCGGGGTGGCTGTGCAAATAGTCATTTCAGCGTCTGCTTGTAATTATCCCGGCTTGATATACATCACCCAAACACGCGTCTGCTGGACAAAGCGGCTCCAACGATCGATTGTTATGAACATCATCATTTTATGGACCAACTTTTTTTGAAATTGCCATTTGCCAGCCTTGGCGACGTAATGATTGGAGCATCCACTCTGGGTCTGGGGCGTCAGCAATTTGAACCCGGACTAGGTCATACCGAATACTTTAAACATGGTATGTGCTGCTTTCTTGCTTGACATTCAGCATTTGAAAATGATAGAGCACAGCCAAACAACCATAAGTCGGTAATAATAGCACAGGCTTTGATGGGCCTAATGGCTTCCTCCTGCATCATGGTTCCTTGCAAGAGAACTCATATTATATTATTAACATCACGTGTCCTGACTTCATGAGGAGCATGCAGCAATGCAGCATCTACCAATATTGCAGAATTTATGAGCCCTGTGAAGTAGGTTGCACATTTAGACAGGAGACAACTTGCACAGCCTTTTTATGCAGTGACAGATGGCTCTAGTGTGGGACTAGTTGCTGGATGTAGTGAAAACAGTGTCTGACTCGGAACATTTCAATGGACTCTGTTATATCATGTTGTATTTCCTTTTTTTTACCCCACGCGCATAAAGTGAAAAGCAGGGTTAAGCAATTGGTTCACTTTGTCGGTCTGTCTGTTTGTCTACAAACGCCAATTTATGAGTGAGGAACAACCAACTCTCAATTGAACGTTATATATTGAACACAAATCGGACCATAAACCGGAAAACGAACCTGTAGTTTAGCAGTACTTTGTCTCTGAATTTGGCCCGATCGCACATACGCAGAGAGAAGTGAGATAGTATTTTTACTCTGTCTGTTTGGCAATCAAACAAAATTGAAAATCATTCCAAACAGGAAACTTACTGCTTTTAGGGATGTCATAAAGGGCACAAACAACAGGTCTGAATAACTAATTTAACATGATGGATAGGGTGGTGGAAAGGTCAGTGGATCAACGGCGGTAAACTTCCGAAAAAACGTTTTCTTTCTACAACTTTTTTAATCTTTATCTTATTTCAATTTAATTATATAGTTGAACACTGTAGAACACCAATCGCCTTCTTGTCACTTCCAAAATCCTTTCGTTTAGCAGTTATTGGACAAAATAATTCAGCATTTTTACATCATCCCAACCAATCAAACTTGCCGTTCACAGACCCCGCTCCTGTCCTTTTTATCAAGACTGTGTGGGGTAAGGTGTTCTTTCAATTCTCGGTGTTGTTTTGTTTTTAATCATTATACCTAACCTATTCTTTTAATGTGGGGTGCTGATCTTTTTGTTGATGTATTTCATGAGTGTTTATGCAACTCATGCAAATAATTCATGAACCATCATAAATAGTGCAACAGCACAGTTGTGTTACATCTTACAGTATGTGAAGGTCATGGTGGAGCTCGTATAGTACATATGAAATGTATGTTATAGGAATAATTATATTAGATCCATATATTATGTACGGAAGAATTTCTGAACTTCTTGAAAACTCCTGCAATTTCCCTGAATATCCCTTGCTTCCATAATATCTTCCCCAAAAATGTTTTGTTCAATGTTTCACTCACCCAACACCTCCCTCTCCCTCTCCCACCAAACCAAACCCCACCCCCTCCCTTTTGTGTAACATTATTGGCGAATGGCCCCAAAGGCAGCAAAGCTGAATAGCATTGATTTCATTAGTTGATTGCTGGAAAAGTAGATGCAAACTTGTAATCCCCATGCTTTTTGAAACAAACAGGGGGATATTGTAATTGGCTCCGTCTGTCTGTCTGTCCATCCGTCACACTATCTCCTAAAAGGTGGGGCAGAAATTCACCAATCTTGGTAGTTATGATCTCCGCATGGCGAGAAGGTGCGAGAACAGTATCATTTTGGCCCTTCCTCCTGGGGTAGGGTCAAAGCGTCAAATAACGAAAAATGCAATTATGGGTACATTTTAAAATGAAATTACGTATAATACAATCAACATTTGGAGACGCATGAAATATGCAACGATTTCTTGGGGATTTGACTCCGGGTGTTGGGACTTAGGGTTACAGGGTCACGGGGTCAAAACAGGGAAAAAATATATAACTCAAAATTTGACATTGGGTCATTCCTGGTGGAACTTTTGCCATCTTTCAACTTTGCTTTTGGTGGAAAGCGTGGGGATCTGTGATGGTCCCCATTGACTTCGCTCTAGTGTAAACATATTTTCTGATGTGATGGTAGTAAAGACATTCTGTCCTTTAAAACAGATGTTAAGCTAGCCCTCCCATCTGCATTCAGGTGAATATAAAAGACCATGTGGTGCTTTTGCAAGAAGACGTCTTGCGGGTAACATCATGGGCAGAACTCGGCCGGTAGATTAAAGCAATGTGATGTGGGTGTAACGCTGGTACAATAGGCCAAACGTTTGCCACATTTTCTTGTCTCCCGTTGATTAAAATTTATTGTGTTCATCAACAAATTCACCCTTACCTCAGTCAATAAGTTCATCGGTGTTATGCCCTTTAGTTGACAACTGCTTTTGACTAAAACGAATGCACAGTCACCATTTGAGCATATACTAATTTAGCATTTCCAGATATAACAGAAGGAACTGGAAAAAAAATTAATTCCAAATAGTCTTTTCATTTCAATGAGCAAGCAATAAAGGTTTTAGTTCCCTTACCTAAAAATATTTCACGCTAAACCTAAAACAGTTTTCTCTGTTTTATTTATGAATAAAAAAAATCAAAGCTTTCTTTACATTAAAATTTCTTCCTTTAAAATAAAAAACAAAAAAACTAGAGAGTTCACAGAACACATTATCCTGCGTAGTCTTGAGAAACAAGGACATGGGCAGGGTCGACAAACAGCAAATTTGATTGGTCGTGATGACGTAAAATGCTGTAATGTTTTGTCCAAGTCTTGCTTAAATGGAAGGTTTTTGAAAGTGCCAAAAATGTGATTTGTGTTCTGCAGTGTTAAAGTATATAATTCAATTGAAATAAAATAAACATTATAAAGGTTGCAAAAAAAAAAGACTGGAAGCTAACCGCCGTTGCTGCAGCGTATTTTACACTACTTTATTGAACACATTCCGTCAGTTAACTGTGCCAGTTTTTGTGTCCTTTATGACATCATTAAAAAAGATTAAGTTTCCCGTTTGGAATTATTTTCAATTTTGTTTGATTGCCAGACCAGGCAGACAAAGTAAAAAAATATTATCTCACTCCTCTCTATGCATGTGTGATTGGGACAAATTCAGAGACAAAGTACTGTTAAACTACAGGATTGTTTTATGATTCATGTTCAAAATATTACATTCAATTGAAAATAAATTGTTCCTCAATCATAAACTGATGTTTGTAGACAGACAGACAGACAGACAGAGTGAACCAATTGCCAACTCCACTTTTCACTTCACATGCATGTGGGTTAAAAAAAATACTTGCTACTAACTTTCTATAACCTTAGTAATTACAACCTGTGCTATTTTAATATCTTACGAACACATAAATTGACATAATACTGAGCAAATAGCGTTGGAAATATTTTTGCAATTTTTATATAAATTAAATAAATTTTTATGTAAATTATGTAAATTTTATTATATTTTCCACTCAATTGATCATTTTAACCCTGGCCTATCTACAAGGTTCTGCTACTATGACTACCACCAGCAGCACCATCACTCAATTATTCCCACATTGTTGGGTCGGTGAAGGAACGTTTTGGCCTACGTCTTTCACGAACCGGCTGGCCAAGCCTGACCTTTGACTGAAGGTGACAGCTGTTTGTATTTAGATCATAGTGTCTGTGATAACTCACCTTCTCTTCATAAAAGACCATGGAATCTTTAATGCCCACCAATGCCCGGTGCTGGCAGACGGGCCTTCCAGCTCAACGTCGTTCTGATAAACGGCGTACACGTGCGATGCCAAACACCCTGCTTGTGAAACACCAGGGGGACAGTTTATAGCTGTGGCGAGATTCAAACTCAGGCTAGAGAGCTTAAAGGAGAGAGTGCAATTCATCTAGAGTCTAGGCTATCCTGACAGCCCTCCACAAAGTTCTACCCTGGGAATGAAAATTCATATTGGGTTGCAGGTCATAATTTCAAGTGTCCTCGGTGAGAAGAAGCTTCAAACATCCAAATACAGGCCAGTCCCTCATAAATCTCCCATACTTACTCGACAAGAGTAGACTGCTGAGTTTGAGCTTCAAATGGAGAAAATGCACCGGTGAACTATTTATATTTGATCATTCTCTGCACAACAAGTCTACAGATACTTCATAAAATCCTGGCTATTACGTTACAGTGAAGCCACAGAGCCTGCAGCAGATAAATCTTGTTACACAAATCAGACAATGATTGTAGTTGTAGCACAGCAAGCACCACCATAATCACAGCACTTTGGGAATCTCGGGAAAAGTCTCATGACACCTCCAGCCATCATGGAAGCACACACAGATGGTGAATCAGAATACCGAACGTACCGTTTTCAGCATCACCCTTGCAGAGGAATGCTGGTCAGCAACAATGACCCCCACAGATATAAAGGTCAAATGTGCGTGGTATTAACCGTTGTCTGACCTTTTAGTCCCTGTTGGTTGATGAAATGCTGTTCTAATGGATTGCTGCAATCATATAGAGGCAAACTTGGCTTCCTGCTGCTTGCACTCCATGCTGTGTTCAACTCGAACCGGCATGTAATATTTGAAAAATATAGCATTCCAAGTGTTCAACATGTCTGCTCACATAAACACAGCAAATAATGCTGTCCCTTTACTGAATCACTACAACACGGCCAAACGCTATTCTTCCACAAAGAGACAAGCCATGACTGCCTCCACCAGGTAGATATATCAAATCACTTTCTGGTTCTCTTACCTCCATGTAATCGCCGACTCCCCCAACAATGGCCATTGAGGATGTTGAAAAGTGCAAGTTCTGCCTCAATTATTAAGGCTAGTCTTGAAGATGATGTGGTCAAATTATATCATGAGCTGTCCACACGTATCTATGGTCATGTGGTTATCCTTTAGTAGCAAGATAAGTCCATTAAGAAAAGACTATCTTCATCAATCTCTTTGAATGTGGGTAATCACAGTTGTAATGTGGCACATTTTACTAATCTGAGCAACAATTCTCGGGATAGTTCGAGTGAAAGTTACACTTTTACAAACTTTATGAAAACCCTGATTGTTCGAGAGTATAGTTCCATGCTCCAAATGCCAATGTACACTTCTTCAGTGAGATCTCTCACTTGCAGGTAACTTCCATAGCATCAGAATTCATTTCATCGCTTCTTCTGCTTTTGATCCCCGAACCGCCTCTCCACCACCCCCACTCAGCCTTCTTTTATTAGACTGGCACCGGGATGTTCATTGTTATCAATACTTTAATTATCTAATTTAAGCTAACCAAACTATGTTCCAGGCCTGCAAATAATTTTGTGGAATTTGCCTTCCTTGTCGCAAGAAACGGTGTCTGTTTTCACAATATCCTGAGAGCACTGACACCATGGGCCTCGATATTCTTTACAGGACAACTTCAGTGCAACTAGAGACGTGTCTGTGCTCATTGGGAAGACGTGATGTTGCAAGCACCGACAGGTATCAACAAGTGCCACTTTCACTCAAAACATGACCTCACACCAATCAGTAATGTCAGGATTCAAAATTAAACATTTTTTTTTTCTTCATTTAAACACACACTGATGAAAGTTGTGAAGTCTCCTGCCATAGTGGAATGCCTTATCATCTGATTTATGGAGTACTCACCCTTTTAGGCTCAAAAAAAAACATCACCTTGATGATGCATCAATTGAACTTGGTGAATAAGGATTATCTGTCTTGGCTCTTGTGAAATAAACATGGATTCCGTTTTTCATCTATAAAGTGTGCCGGTACATTGTTTTTCTGCTTCTGATAAGGATTTGAGTTTTTCTGCAGTGCTATAAGCTTGGTCGGCATGTGGCCGTGGCTCGAGATAAACCAAAGGCTTTGCTTGCGTGTGTTGGTTTCTATTCGGCGCAGAACTTGATATCTTAGACATAAACACAGAAAACCTGGAATAACAAAGAAACAAACATATAATTGACAGAGCTAAGCTCGTCGTGGCACAGGAATCTCCTTGCACTTGGCTACGGAAAGTAAAAAGAGGTCACAACCTGTTTTTTTTCAATCTGCAGGTGCTGAGGGAGGAGAAAAGAAAGGTCCATGAACAATAGAGCCGGGTGTAACTCAACGAGTTGGGGAAGCACTTACTCCATGTATTAGATAAGAGAGAATGATTATACTTTTTAAAAGTCTATTGGTTGACAGGTGTAAATGTTATGTTTCCTGACTTCCAAGACAACTTATTAAAGGAAAGTGTCTTTCCATTGATGAAATACTTCCTCTGCTCATTTTGAGGCACCAATGATGGTGTGTGTGTGTGTGTGTGAAATACAATATAAATAGTATAACATCATAATATTTTTTTTTTACATTTTCATTGGTTGTTAGGAGATGCAGTGCAACACGCAGAAAATCCCTTATAAATAAACTTTTGAATATTTAAATAACAGCTTGATCCAGTGGTAAGTGGGGTGTACGTGCTTATTGGTGGACGTGTTATATTTAAGGTAAGATGTGCATGATTTCATGTATTATCATATAGTGGAATGTGTGATGGGAGTTGTAACTATGTGATAATACATTAAAACCTCTAGCGAGTAGAGTTTGATTAAATGATGTTGCATTGATGGGTTGACTGACTGCCTGGATGCAACCGAGGATGTGGATCTACTGATGTAAGTAATCTACTGATGTGGATCTGTGACCAAGGTTGTGGATCCGCCGTTTGGAGAGGTTCTGGGCTGAAAGGATCGAAACCTCGAGGAAGACCGGTGCTCAGCTGATGATCCGTGCGGTCAGGAAATCATTGAATTGCTTACAGGTGAAGGTTCTTGCTTTAAGTAAGGGAACGATGTTTTGAGGTTTCCAATTGAAATAAACTTGAATAATATTGTGCTGTGAAATAATAACATCTTTCACTGCAATCCTTTAAAGTAATATATTGTTTTAGGAAAAGCACGTACTGTACAATAAATATGTAGAATTGTGAGGAACGGACATGAAGAAACGAGATATGTGTGTACATATATATATATATATATATATATACACACTACCGGTCAAAAGTTTGAGAACACCCCCATTTTTCCAGTTTTTACTGAAATTTAAGGAGTTCAAGTCCAGTGAATAACCTGAAATGGTACAAAGCTAAGCAGTAAACTCCCAGAGGTTAAAAAAAAGTTTAGGTTACCAAAAACTGAAAAATAATGTACATTTCAGGGTTTTTTAAAAAAAGGCCCTTTTCAGGAAACAAGTAATGGGTTAGCAACTGCAGCTGTTCTGCAGCAATGGAAGTAAATTAAGCCTTGAAAGTTGATGCAAACAATTCCTCCAGGTGTCCCAACTTTTGTTGATTAGTTACAAACCCTCTGTCTGTATAAAAGCAGTGTTGGAACAGTCTGTGTTGCTACACCCTCTGGAGCATTATTTGGACAATATTGCACTGCACGAAGTAGTATATTGCTATCATAATGATGAAAAAAAGACAATTAACAAAGGAAGACAGTCAGACCATTATAACCCTTAAATGTGTAAGTCTTTCCTTCAGAGAAATTGCAAAGAACCCAAGGTGGCAGTGAGTACCGCTTCCTCCACCACCAAAAGGCACTTTGAAACTGGAAGAAACTCTGACAGAAGACGTCTGGCAGACAAAGCCACAACACAATCAGAAGAAAAGTGTCTGAGAGTCAACAGCTTGCATGATAGGTGGCTCACAGGACAGCAGCTTCAAGCACAGCTTAACACTGGTCGAAGTAAGGAAGTCTCCGTTTCAACTGTGAAGGGAAGTCTTCGGCTGCAGGTTTGACAGGTCGAGTGGCAGTAAGAAAGCCATTGCTAAGATGGCAAAATAAGAAAAAGAGGCTTGCCTGGCCATGAAGCACCGCCAGTGGACTACTGAAAACTGGAAGAAGGTCTTATGGACCGATGAATCAAAATTTGAAATCTTTGGTTCATCACGCAGGGTTTTTGTACACCGTTGAGTAGGCGAAAGGATGGTTCCTCAGTGTGTCACCAACTGTCAAACATGGAGGAGAAGCGTGATGATCTGGGCTCTTTTGCTGGATCCAGCATCGGCGACTTACACAGGGTGACTGTCACCCTGAACCAAACGGGCTACCACACATTTTGCAGTGCCATGCAATACCCTCTGGTCTACGCCTAGTTGGTCAGGGTTCATCCTCCAGCAAGATAACGTCCCACAACATACCTCCAGGCTATGTCAGAACTACTTAGAAGAAAAGAACAAGATGGTCGTCTTCAAATCATGGAATGGCCAGCACAGTCTTCAGACTTAAACCCCATCGAGCTGGTTTGGGATGAACTGGACAGAAGGGTGAAAGCAAAGCAACCTACAAGTGCAACACATTTGTGGGAACTTCTGCAGCAGTGTTGGGAAGAATTCCGAATAATAGTTGATTTCCATTGTAGAAAGAATGCCCTGAGTATGTTCGGCTGTTATATCTACAAAAGGTGGCTACTTTGACGAGTCAAAAATTTAGGTGAAATTTTGTTCAACAAAACGATTCCATGATTTTTTTTTTTATCTGAAATTGTTTATTTGTTCTATTCTTTAATTTCATAGTACATTGAAACATTAAACTGCTTAAATTTCAGTAAAAACTAGAAAATGGGGGTGTTCTAAAACTTTTGAATGGTAGTATATGTGTGTTTGTGTGTGTGTGTGTGTGTGGTGTGTGTGTGTGTGGTGTGTGTGTGTGTGTTACTCCATCCCACTCAGTTTGGGAGCACTAGGACACCCTGAGTGGCAATGAACGTTTTCAGAGCTGCAAAGTTGCCTCAATATGTCACCACTTCATCACCAGGTGTTGTTAAAACAGCCCTCAACCAAGACGGGAGCGAATAATTAAATAAGGGAACCGGCATGAATGGCCTACTCTTTTTGAACAGTACAGTTGGTTATTTGACATCCCCAAGAAAATGCTTGCACGTCGGACAGCTACTAACTCGATGTTTCCTCTAAGGGACGGTGCAGTCATTGATGTAACACCTCACCTGCAAAGCACCAGAGTGACAGTTTATAACCGGGTCAGGAATGGAACATCGAATTGACTGCTCATGGGCGAGCATGCTATCTGAGATATCAATTCATCCCACTGGTTACATTCCTGTGAAACGTCATAAAAATCGTTCTGTCGAATTAAAATAAGCCTCCCTTATAGAGTACCAGAAGCATTCACAAACTGATGCATGAGAAGGTAAATAGAACAAGATATTAGACAGAAACATGTGAATATCATCAAATTTATGCAAAATAACATTTCCAAAGGGCAAAACCTCATATAGCTCTTACTTTATGTGAGTGAGAGAGGAGGAGATTGGGACCATACTCTGTGCAGAGCGTTGGTGCTGCCGAAGCAGTCTCCTTGGCTCTTGGGCACAATCCTGGACGGGACGCCACTCCGACAAAGTGAGTGAGGGAGGTACAGTAAAAGCTACCGGAGGCCTAAAATCCAATTCCTGGACTTTATGTCCTCCTTATCCAAGACTTGCCAGCTTCAAATCCAGTTCTAAGTACACCTCCAAACATAAAACGATAGGGTGTCTCCAAAGTTGACCGTAGATGAGTGACAGACCTTCAGCCATATATTAATCCCACTCAGTGAACTCAAGGTGGACCACCCATATAGGAAAGTCCTGGAACAATGAAAATAAATAAATAAATAATAATACTACCGCCAGTAACCTATGGAAAGCCTTACGCCACGGAAATCCCTGTACTCGTAACCCACAAAAAGTCATGTAATGAAGTAACAATGAAGCTGATAAAAGCAACCCAGCATTCCAGAATCACCTCGCCTGGGTGCAATCAAACCCTGCCGAGACCTCAAACAGACGTCAAAATATTTTACACGCTACCTTAAACCGGGGCCTTTATAACGAGGGATTATAGCAGAGCCTTTGAGATCTCAGTTAATGACCTGCCAGGCGACTCCTTGGCCCACTTGGTGAGCAGCTTTCAAGCAAGCCGAACTGGCTGGGTGGTCGTTCTATCGAGCACAAAAAAGACTGCTGAAGAGTTTTGAAGGTCTCCTTTGGTCCTAAAAGATGGTGTGTCTTGAGATGCTTTTACACACATCATATACTTTACCATCAGCACTGCAATCATGTAGAACGTGTTGGTAACTTGTTGAAAGGACATGACGTGATGATCAGAGTATGCATGTGCAGGGCATTGCACATCATGTGACTCTCCCACTGATCTGTATAACATCGATAGATTAAACACTTGGCTAAACCACCCAGCCGCCATCTTAGCCAGCTCAAGGACACCCAATTGACTATTGATAGAGGTCGTTTAGCATCCCATCGGTGGAGAAGGGGAGGGGGATAGTTCTCCTTTGTATGCCTGCCTCACTGTGAAGAGAAAAGTGATGCCACAAGATGGCGTCACCACAACCCAGAGTGCACTGGGGAGTTAGGTCATTTCCACAAAGGCCATCAGCTGTATTTGTCTGAAGTCAAATCAGGAGTCTGGTGTTTCCTAATGTCTGTCTGCATGTCACAGTTCCTGTTTGAGCATTGGAACATGTAAAAACAACAAAAGCTAACAAAGAATGTACTCAGTTTTTTTTCTTATTCTGGTAATTATACCTTTATAGTATGTTCATGTTACCTCTGCCATCGAAGGTGGATGGAGGTTATGTTTTCACCCTTGTTACCTCCACCACCAAAGGTGAACAAGGTGATGTTTTTACCCGACTTTATATCTGTTTGTTAATTACGAAATCTAAAGATTTCGTAAGTATATTGATGACTTCCGTCATCTGTTGTGTGTTTGTTTGTTGTGTGTGTTTGTGTGTTTGTGTGTTTGTGTGTTTGTTTGTAGGCACGATAACTCGAGAACGGAAGAAGCTACCAATGTCCAATTACACCACGTGATTAGGAGGGTGATGGCTAGCGCTAATTAGATTTGGTCAAAATCGTCAAAGGTCAAGGTCACAGTGAGGTCAAACATAATTCCGTAAATTCATGTGGAGAAATGGAGTATTTTGCTTCGCTCCACGTTACAAATTCGTTTTAACTTCGATTTTAATTTGTCTTCGGTTTTTTGCGATCGCTTAGGACGCTTAACACTCAGTTGTCGAAATTCTGGTACAAATCGGATGTTTTGGAGACGTTTTAAGATTGTATAAAAAATATTTCACTCGCCGATCACGGCTCGTCACGTGGTGCAGCGCGCTCGAGCAGAGGCGTCGTTGATCACGTAAAGGTTTTCCGTTTGCGCGCTGACGGTGTTTTCGATAAAGATGGTGTTTAAAAGTCATTTTTATCCCAATAAAGGTTATCGTCGCATGCCTGACTCGCTAAGCCGTCGGATTATGTAAAGATTGTTGGTGGATGGCCGAATATTACGGTTTTGTGACTTTGATAAAATAATATTAAATAATTGCATGGAGAAATGGAGATTTTTGCTTCGGTCGACGTTACGATTTTTGATGGTTTGGTACGGAATCATCGTAGAAACTTCTGGTTTGCGTCGCTACCTTCTCTAGAGACAGCTTTTATTAGACAAGGTCAGAGGTCAAGTTGACGATTGCCTAAGTACCAGTCTATGACTGCTTGTTTATCTGTTTGTGCACAGGATATCTCAAAAAGCTGTGGACGGATCCGGATGAAATTTTGTGCACAGGTTCCATGTGAGACAAGGACAAACTGAGTAGATTTAGGTGAAGATCCGGATCCAGATCCGACTACGAGAATTTTTTTTAATGATTCTTCACCATTGAGAGTGGGGGCCAAAAACGATGTATAGCACGATATCTCAAAAAATTGTTGACGGATATGGATTAAACTGGGTGGACATGTTGGGTGTATCGCAAGGCCGAAATGATTTGATTTTGGTGAAGATCGGAATCCGGATCCAGATACGAGAATTATTTAATTTTTAAATTGATTCTTCACCATTGAGAGATTGGGCCAAAAACGATATCGTCCTGTATAGCATGATATTTCACAAATGTATTGGGCCTGATATGTTCTCGTGGATCAGGGTTTACGTGGCGGAGGTATGCGCTCTACCGAGTGACCTTCTAGTTTGTTTATTTGTCTGTCTGTGAGCACGATATCTCAAAAAGTTATGGAACAATTTGGATGAAACTGTGACGAAAGGTTGGGTGTGTGATAAGGACGGTTTTGGTTGGGTGTGTGATAAGGACGGTTTTGGTTGGGTGTGTGATAAGGACGGTTTTGGTTGGGTATGTCATAAGAATTGATTTGATTTTGGTGAAGATCCGGATCCGGATAGGATATTTTTTTTTAAATTTGAAGTGATTTTTCACCATTGAGAGATGGGGTCAAAAACAATATATAGCACGATATCTCAAAAGGTTGTAGAACGATGACAAAAATATGTGGATGAGTTTTGGGAAGGTAACAAGAACAAACCGATTAGATTTTGGTTGAGGTCCACCTGCAGATCCGGCCTATCAGACTGATAAATAATGTAAACTGTTCAGCCTGGTGGAGGTATGCGTTCTACTGAATGCCGTTTTAGTTTGTGTCTCAGAAGTACAATGATGCAGTATAACAAATCGAATAGTCAAAATAAGTGAATAGTGTTGATGACACGAAACAGCAGTAGTGCAGTATGACGAATGAGTAACTGCATTGCACACCTCACTGTCTTTTGTCACCATTAAAGCCATACATATATATATATATATATGTATATACAGTATATACGTATATGTATATATGTGTAGATATGTATATATATATATATATTGTTGCGAATTCGCGCCCGCCGGCGTGCGAACGGCCGCTCGACTCGAATGGCGGCCGCCTCGCCCACCGGACGGACAATTCAGTCGTGACCCTCTTGGAACTATCGCCAAGGAGCTAGTCACGGGTGGGGTTTAACCTCACCACAACCCAGTCCGCATTCTACCCGCGCGAAATAGGGTGAATCGCCGAAAGTCGATATACCTAAGTACTCGCACGGGTAACCTACCGAGGGGTTGTACCACGCCGCAGGTCGACTCCGGACACGAACCGCTTAAGCGGCTCGTTCGTGCTACAGGGATAACTGAGCGGAGTTATCGTCGACCTTGATGGTTCAGATTAATTATCGGGCGTATCACGCCCACTACAAACCCTTTACGTGAAGCAAGATGGAGATTCAACAAAGGAAAGGACGGAGCGAAACGGGGAACAATTCAACACAAGCACTTTATTCACATGACCCACGGAGAGCACACATATACAGCCATACAGTCAGAAATGCACAAAAAGCAAATGTAATGCGAAAAAACAATAAAGTAACGACGTCGCAGAGCTACAACCGACTACGCGAACACACGGCAACACTTATACAGTTTTACTTCACAGACGGCGCCACACACACAAGTTCACACAGAACCCAAAAGAAATGGAAGTGCGACTTCCCTGTTGGGCGTCGAGCCCCTCTCCGACGTCCGTCGACGTGGTCCCGCCTGGCCGCGACTCTGTGCCCTGGCATTAGGCGAGTCCTCTCCTGCGTGCCTCGCGCCTGCACGTGTTGACCACTCGACGCCCCGGACCGAGTGTTCGGCGCTATCCAGCGCGGATAGAGGGGGGGGGGGAAACGTGGATGCCCGAAGTGAGAGGGGGAATGGCGGACGCTCCTTCCCGCCAGCGGGATCCTGCAACTGCCGCACCAAAGACCAGGCCAGCGCTCCAGAGAGCGAGCCAGAGCAACCAGGAAGCAAGAGCATCGCAAAAACCAGAGCGTCGACCAAAACCCAGAGCATTCACCCACTGCTTCGCCCGTCTCCGACTCTTATACCCCGGAGCTCCGCCCTCCACTCGCGCCCCGTTTTCGGCTCCGCCTCCTTCGAGAGAGTTCTCGAAGAGGGGCGTTCCTCCTCCCTGGCCGCGTCACACCGCGCATCACCAATCGAGCGCCAGCTGCCCCTCCCTCGCTTTCTCGAATCTGGCCGTGGAAACCTGGCGAGCCCTTTGTTGGTTTTGTTGGTGGAAATAAAAAATAGAAAAAGAAGAACGCCTAACTCAAAGGATCGCAGCCCGAATGGATCACATAAATTCCCTCTATACAACGGGTTTGGGGCCAACTTTACATGTTACTTAAAAGATACCTCACCTACGGACCTGAATGGTTTTGCGAATTTCCACAGCCGTAACAATATGTATATGTATATATGTGTAGATATGTATATATATTTATATATGTATATATATTATAATATTGTTACGGCCACGGGTACCGAGACACCAGTTTGTTACTCAGGGGGTTTAATCCCCGGTTGTCCTCGGAAGAGCCGGACTTGGAGTCACTGCTCACAATTAATGTTGTGGTGTGGTGGGTTGCTTTAGAACCACGAACGCCACCCAGTTAACCACGAGGTCCAGTGTCCACCGTCTAATTATGCTGTTTAACTAGAGGTCACGTGGTTACCGGAACGGGGAGCGCGCTCTTGGCAAAGCACCAATCTTATCTGATTACATCTTAATGAGGGCGGCCGAGCGTTTTAACCGCTGGTGCGTGCCGACTATTATTGGTCAATTCTGTGGTAATT
>CM068962.1:88196034-88210286 GCA_035128595.1 Eptatretus atami | reverse complement strand
CTATCTAGGTTCGGACAATGCTGGATCAATGGAAGGAAAGGACAAGCACTGCCAAAAGAAAATAAATGAATAAAAATAACTTTTTATTTGCGTGAGGTGGAAATAAATAAATTCCAAGTCAATCAAAATGATAGGAAAGAGACAGAGAGCAGATGCTTATCGGGGATTGACTTACTTAACAACTAAACACAGAAAAGGGTACCCAGCAGATCATTCAAGGGGGGGGGGGAGAATCGTCTCGCTCACCAAAGAGAATGTCGTCAAATGAAAACGTCCTGAAAGTGTGTGCATTCTCTTGTCCGTCGCCAGCACCCAGCTTGCCGTGCACCCACTCGCCAACAGCCTTGAACGCCAGTCGACGTCACCCCCAAGCAACAGGTACGCCAAGGGCAACTGTCTGACTGAACCGATGAAGCAACAGCCGTCTGACTGGAACCGACGAAGCCGCCGTCTGACTGTACGGATGAAGCAAACCGTCTGACTGAAACGAATGAAAGCAGCCGTCTGACTTGGAACCGACGAAGCAACCAGCCGTCTGACTGGAACCGACGAAGCAACCAGCCGTCTGACTGGAACGGACGAAGCCGCCGTCTGACTGGCATGGATGAAGCAAACCGTCTGACTGAAATGATGAAAGAAGCCGTCTGACTGGAACTGACAAAGCAGCCACCCGTCTGACTGGCACGGCGCGCGCAACCGTCTGACTGGCACGGCGTGCGCAACCGTCTGACTGGCACAGCACGCACAACCGTCTGACTGGCATGGGCGAAGAAAACCATCTGACTGGCACGATGAACTGACGCCAACTGACTGACGGACAAACTGACTCGCCATTGATGACCCGTGCCTCACTCATTGGTGATTGACCCGTGCCTCACTCGTTGGTGACTGACCCGTGCCTCACTCATTGGTGATTGACCCGTGCCTCACTCGTTGGTGACTGGCCCGTGCTTCACTCATTGACTGACCTGCGCGCGCCGCTCTCACCGCTCTCAGTTTGTCGTCCACCAAAAACGGACCTCTCCTTCTCTTTATAGGTGGCCTGTCTCGGCGGCACAACCCCCCACCCCCAAATTCACCCCACCCAACTTGTACACCATTACCATGACAACCCTCATTCTCGTTATTATTCCTCACGGTGTCAAACGCCGATCGAAAAAGGGCGGGTCTTGGCGTCATTGAAAGAAATGTGTGTCAATGTCGCTGGGAAAAGGCGGGTCTCAGCATCCCTGAAAGAAATGGTGTGCATAAATGTGTCTGTTGTAAAGAGAAAAAGCTTCCCATAAGAGAGGGGATCTATTCTTTGCCCTTCTCAACGCATCACATTTCGAATCCCACCAGACATGGGGATGGGTCTATCCTGGACATGCATTTAAGGAAATATTGGACATAGTCCTACACCAAAGAATCACCTCCGATCCGGAGGTCTCGGCCCGGTGCCTCTGTCAAACGGACAAAGATTACATGGTCATCATCAGTTAAACATCAAACAGAGCCACCGAAACAGATTTCGGGTTTGTTTGCCCTCATCAGGATGGCATACTGATAAATATCTAACCAATGATGACCACATTCGTTGTTTAAACATCAGATGCACCTCCTGACTGTTACGCTGAGTATCGCCGCGGATTATGTCTCACACGGTAAAACCGCATAATGTGTTAAGAACGACTGTACATCTGCTACCCCGACGATTGTTCCTGCTAATGCAAACCATTCAACCAGAAGGCACGTGATGCGATAGGCGGGTAAATCGAAACGTGCAGTGTGACGAGCACTTCCTCGAGCTCACGTCAGTATGCCATCCTGATGAGGGCAAACAAGCCCCAAATCCAGATAGGCGGCTCCGTTTGATGTTTAACTGATGTTGACCATGTAATCTTTGTCTGTTTGACAGAGTCGCTGAGGCGAGGCCTCCGGATTGGAGGTGACGCTTGTGTGTAGGACTATGTCAATGGAGATCGGGGACTGCTCGTCACACTCGTCACGTCGCATATTACATATGTATATATATTATATATGTACATATAAATATATATATATATATACATATACATATATATATATATATTGTCGAATGGTTGTTTTATAGGGGAGCTGGGATGGTGGAGCTTTCGGTGGGAATACATGGTCTGGCAGACCGCGGCTGGACTTCGTAGCCTCTCGGGGTGCTCTCTCTCTCTCTCGCACCCTGAACTGCTCAGTGCTGAATTTCTTGAGCTCCTTTCGCTCAGAACTGATCCATTCCAGCTCTCCCAAACAACTCCTTGAGCTCCTCACCCCTGAACTGCTCATCTTCAACTGCTGAAAACTGTGCCTTCCCCTCAGGTTTCCTTACCTTGAAACTGTGCCCCCATTGCTTGAGGCCTGCCCTGTCTCAACCTCTCAGGATATCCACAGTTTTGAGCGGTTTCAGGCGCTTCTGGCAGTTTCCAGTACGAGCTGCAGTTCTTACCTTTGTGCACAATCACGAGGCGCACTCTTGCCATCCCTCGGGAAAAGGGGTGTGAGGGTGGATTAACTGGGTTTGCTGAGCTGGTTAACTTCAGTTCATTTTAAAGAAAACAAATAAGACACAATACATCAGGAACTAGAAGGGCACTCTGTAGAGCGCATACCTCCACCACATAATTCCTGATCCACGAGAACATATCGTGCCCAATACTTTTTTAAAATATCAGGCTATGTATCGTTTTTGCCCCAATCTCTTGGTGGTGGAGAATCACTTTAAAAATGAAATAATTCTCGCATCCAGATCCGGATTCGGATATTCACCAAAATTGAATCAATTTGTCGTGGTCACACACCCAACCTGTCTCCCAAGTATCATCCGAATCTGTACACAACTTTTTGAGATATCCTGCACACAGTCAAACAAACAAACAAACAGACAGAGATGGATGAAAACATAACCTCCTTCACCTTCGGTGGCGGAGGTAATGATTTGAAGGATAAATGAGGTGGAATAGTGGGGAAACTTCTAGCCACACTATGGTGAGGAAGGGGTCACAATAATCAACTCCTAAACAAACTTTGACACGTGCTCTATCATTTTAAACAGAAACCACACACTTATGCTAAACATGTACTCATGATATAACTAATATATATGTTTAAGGCGGTGGGCGCACCGACGCTTGAAGGAGCGCAAGTCGAGTCGGCCGACCGATCGCCCGGAATATAATCGCGCCCGGATATATCGAGCGACGGGTCCTTGTACAAGAACCGAAATACGCCAATCGCGAGATCACGTGGGTAGGGTCGATTGCAATCTTCAATGTACCTAAATACCACGTGATCCAACTACCGGGTATTCCACCCTCGACGGATCTCGTACGGAACACCGCCGAGGCGAGCTTGTCCGTGCGCGGATTCCGAGCGGTAATCGCGAGAACCGTCGGTCAAAATTCCCTATTACGGCAAACAAACGGCTTTCTAACTCCCAACACACGAAATGTTCAGTCAATGAGGGAATGGACGAAGCGAGCAGGTTTACATTTACACAAGACACATTATTATAATGAAACACATATAGATTACAACAAGCAAAAGAACTACAACCGTCTATAAGCAATTATTAATGTACAGTCACTTACACAGTTTTACTTACGGATCTGCGCCACAAACATTCATTCGAAAGAAAAGCAGGAAAAAGACCCATCAAAAGGCAATGGGTCAGACTGGACCTTTGGGTCTTTATGGCGTGGGACTTGGCAGACCGAATGAGTCCCACGAGACGTTGCAGGTTACCTGACCTCTGTGGTGTCTGGCTTGGGCGACCCACGATGCTCATTCCACAGCAGCTAGCGTAGCGGTCGAGCTCGGCCCTTCCGGTGGCAGGCGAGCTCTCTCCCGGCTCTCTCACACGAACGGCGGTTTGCGCGACACAGCAGGCAAGGTGCGCCTCAGCTCGCGTCCCTTGCGACGCCGGACTTCAAGCAGCTCCTTGGCTTCTGGTTTCCCGACTCCCCCAACTGCCGAAGCAAAAGCTTACTCTCACGGGATCAGCACACGAACTCTGCCCTACCACGGGACTTTTCACGGAGTCTTTTCACGGGACTCCTTTTACTCGACTTTTTGGATTCTCCCTCACGGGACTTTCACCGCGAACTCTTTCCACAACGCTTTTGGGATCTCCTGAACAAAGAAAAGATGTCCTCTTTATCCTTTGCACCCTCCCGCACCGGGGTGACTCATGCCCTCGTGATCCACGGGTGGAGGGAGTTGTTGATGTCACCGCAGGGTTCTTCTTCCTCTTCGCAGAAGAGGGGAGGGACGTCTCCATTGTTTCTTTCCTAATATTAATCGATCGCAGCGCATCTAATCGATTTCAAAACATTTAAACAATGGGAGGTGAGCTATCTAGGGAACATGCACTTATCGACATAGCTGACTAAGGGAACCTGTATGTTGTGTGCGATTGAATTCCAAATTCGTAACAATATTGTGCACTTGTTACCGCTTATTCACCTCCCCCATCACAATATATTGTTACAGTTTTGGAAATGCACGATGGGGGAAAGCATTCATGTTCACATAGGATTACCCAGAATGAGTTATTTCATTAGTTTCTGAGGTTGGTAGACCTTTTCCCCCTGTCCAGGGGTTTGGGGGGAGTGGGGGATACATTGAGATTAGTCTGTGTATCCCCAGTGTGATCTCCTTCTCCACCCACTTTTAATCTCTTCAATGCACTTGGACATAATGGACATAATGACGTGAGGATTCTCCACAGCCCCATCGCTGCACCTGCCTCGTCGGACGCATACCAATGAGGAAGATGCTCGCGTGACGTTTGTTCTGTCAAAACCACGCCCAGTCCAAGCGTCTTTAAGAGACACAATGCAAGGGAATTAGTGGCTGTTGTCGATGCCCCAGGGGCTGTTTGTCAATGCACCGGGGGTGCGAGTACATCTCAGACTGCCTGTTTGGGAGATTGTCTGTGGGAGTGTGGGTCGTGCTGGATACAGCTGCACTGAGATGTGAGGCACAGGAGAGAGTCGTGCCAGAGCCAGAAGGGAGCGGAACATAAGCCAAGGACACAGTACAGTCCCTGTGGTGTCTCACGGCTCCATATATACTCACACCTCACACTTCCGACAGAACACCGACACTCCACTGCCCAACTTTCCCACCCTAACCCACCCTCTCACAATATTTGGCCCGACGTAACCCCGTGTGGTTGCGTGAGGTACAGGAGGATTCAGCTCCAAGCTCCGCTCTGCTTCTTTCTCCTCAGTTCTTCTTGTCTCCTTCTTCCCGGAATGAATGATAGCGCCAGTCTGCAGTTGTCTAAGCAAGTCTGTATAAGAGGGAAATATGTAGTCGGGGTATATCTGTTCTTCCTGTCTTTGTCTACCTGTTTGATTAATTACTTGTTGATTGCCTGCCGGTGTAAATAAAGATGACTGCTGCTTGCTTGTAAGTACATGCTTGTGTGTGTAAATAAATAATTGTTATCTTTCAAATCTGCCTCGACTATGTGCTTTCTTTCATTGATCCGACATAGCATGTTCATAACCGATATATGGGGAGTATTTGCCCCACTGATTGGCTCTGCTGATTCACCAATGCTGCACCCACGGTGCCACTTGGCCGTAATAAGTACTCGAGTGTGCATTGAGGGAGCGGACCGTTGTTGAGGTAATTAGGTCACTAAGAGGTAACACGACGTAATAGGCGAGAGGACCCTGTCAGACCTAATTATCCCATCCAGCATCTGCGATTGCTCAACAACTCATCGGGCTGCGGAGTCATCCGTGGCTGGCAGCCTCAGGACCGGTGACCACCCCACGGACCTTGTCCGTACTTGAACCCCAACCCGTAATAATATTATACGTATATATATATATATATATATATATATATATATATATATATATATATATATATATATATATATATATATATATATATATACATATATACATACATACATACATACATATATAGTCACGGCCCCTGGGGGAGCTACGAGGGAGGGGCTGTCCCTAGTTCCTCTCTGGACTTACCGGGAATTGCAGGCTGTCACACACGAATAACTTCGTGTCGTGGTGGGGTCGCTAATCGACCGCAAACACCATTAACTTTACCACGTGACCCAGTGTCCTCCATCTGACAACTGTTTAACTAGGAATTCGTGGTCACCTTATCGGTGAATCACGCCATCGATGCGAACTTGCTTAACTTACCGTATCAGGTGCAGCCGAGTGGAGCTGTCAAGTACGCACCGGCTAAGAAGCAGATTTTGGGGTATAATGTCCCTGCTATACTGTGGTGTGGACCATGCTAGACCAATGGAGGAAAATACAAAAACGAACTGGGTACATTTCCAACAAGTACATTTATTCAACAAAGCAAGGAAAGTTATGTGGCACAGTGAAGGATTTATTCACAAATGTACAGCAGGGGAAGGAAAAGAATTGTGGGTGTAGCAAAAGAAATGCAATAATTACAAAAGAAGAAGACACACTTCAGAGTTACTCAAAATATGCTTCTGCAGTCTTAACTTATGCTATGACAGGTGCCATCACACACACACACACACAAACCTGAGGAAAGTTAGAGATAGCCGAGAGAGATAAGAAGCAGTGGAGGATTATCAACCTCTCAATACCTGGCGTGGTCAGCGGACTTGCGCAACCTAAATGCTTGGGAAGGGGGAAGGAGGAGGGAGAGATACTGAGTGTGTCTATGGTGTGGGAGTGTGAGGTGCGAGTGTAGTGCAACGTGGGGTGGAGTGTGGTATAAGAAGAAGATGTGAGGTGCGAATCAATAAGGTTCACTCTGCCACGAATGGTGGCTTCACTCTGGTCTGAAATCTCCGAGATCCTCCAAAGTCTGTCTAATCTGAGCTGAGTTCACTCTTTTTATGAGCCCCGTATGAGGAAGGAGCTAAGAACTGGATCAAGTGGGGCTGTTGGTGATTTCTAGCTTCCCTATTGGTCCATAGTGGTTGTCCTGCACTGTAGCCACGCCCCGCCCGGCCCCGAACCGAATAATGGCCTCACTTGCTGGCTGACTGCCCATGCATCGGAGCTTGAAGATGAACATGGGGCCAGGGCTTTTGGAAGCACTCTCTGGCCCCAAACGTGCGCCGGTCTCCATTCAAATGTGGTATTTTAGGGAAATCCCCATGCTACCTGTACGTCCTTGAAAGAACTCCAGCGCACGTTTGCCCTTCGAGTCATGCCCTAAAATAACCCGACTCTCATTCCCTCAGCGTCCTTCGAGGCTGTGGTGAGTGTTCAACGAATCGGTGGCAGTTGCGGCGGTTGTAGAGAGGTGGGAGTATGTTGCGGCATTTTGTCGTGAAGAGATTGTAATGTGGCGTTGCGGCAAAGAGGGAGAGGTTTGTTACTGTGGCGTTTGTAGTGAAGATGTGAACGTAAGTTGTTGCAAGTATTTTTGGGAGACGTGTGGAATTGTTGTGGTGAGCATGGTAGCGTTGTGGAGAGCAGAATGGTCTGAGGTGAGATGGCAGTTGGAAATTGGCGTGCAGTTTTGAATGGGAAATGGCGCACAGATGCAAATGAGCCTCACGGTGCTTTGCTTGGTTGGTGTCGTCGTTATTGTCTGTGTGTGTGCTTGCTTGCGTGGTTCGTGAGAGAGACAAAGCCGGGCAAAAGAGTGGAAGAAGTGCAAGGATTGAAGATAGGAGATCGAACTAAAGGAGCACTACACAACGCATCTTTCCCATTTACCCACTAGACATATGGAAAGGACTAACTAAACAAATACTATTGAAACAACTGCCTTGGGACCGCTCTATGTTGCGTGCCATTGCCTCGGAGGAGTGCAGTTTTACAGAACTGCAACAATATTATATAATATCTGTACTAGCGGGTTATGCTTACACATTGTAAGCAATAATGAGCTGTGCTTCCCCATTGTCTCGGGTCATTCACCTGCATTTGATTTTTCATTTAGTTATTTTCTTCTATTTATATTTTCATTTACGAATGCTTTCCATAAATTTCCAGGTCAAATTTCTGTAAATTCCATAAATTTCCGAATTTACGGATCTTTTCCCCACTGACATTTTTGTGATTTTTCCTGGTGCATTGGCTTCGATGTCCATCGGCACGCAAAATTACCATGTTTCCCCATTGTCTCGGGCCGCTCACTTGCATTTGATTTTTCATTTATTTATTTTATTTTATTTATATTTTCATTTACGAATGCTTTCCGTAAATTTCCAGGTCAAATTTCCGTAAATTCCATAAATTTCCGAATTTACGGATCTTTTCCTATTGACAGTTTTGTGATTTTTCCTGGTGCATTGGCTTCGATGTCCATCGGCACACAAAATTACCGTGTTTCCCCATTGTCTCGGGCCGCTCACTTGCATTTGATTTTTCATTTTTTTATTTTATTTTATTTATATTTTCATTTACGAATGCTTTCCGTAAATTTCCAGGTCAAATTTCCATAAATTCCATAAATTTCCGAATTTACGGATGTTTTCCTATTGACAGTTTTGTGATTTTTCCTGGTGCATTGGCTTCGATGTCCATCGGCACACAAAATTACCGTGTTTCCCCGTTGTCTCACGTCGCTCACCTGCATTTATGTTTTTAATTTATTATTTTCATTTATTTATGTTTTCATTTACAGATGCTTTCTGACAGTTCTGTGATTTTTTCCAGTGTACTGGCTCTGATATCCACTGGCATACAAAATTTCAGCTTTCTTCATTACCCAGAAGACACCGATCTTTAACATCAGTCAGTCAGTGAGTCAGTGGTTACAAAGAGCTTATAATATTTGATATATAGTCAAAGATGCCCCACTGATAGGGAGTGGTAAGATCCGAAACGAATCCTGGGGCAGCAAAACCTGACTGCCACTCTAGCACAATGTCTTTCCCCACCAGCCTCCAACAGGGTGTGTTGCAGTCAAACATCTATGATGGTAAGGCAATTTAATGCACAACACGACACATCAACACCGTCGTGTCCTCTTTCGTTGCAAACCAGCAACACATTTCACCATGACTGTCGGCTCGCAGTGCAAATTATGATTGTCACCAGTTGATGAAAAGGCGAAGTTACCGACCGGTTTCAGCCTTGTTGGCCCATCATCAGGGCAGCACATCACATTCCCAACCACTAAAGGTCACAATGGTTATATAGGAGGCCATTCGTTTTTGGCTCCTCAAAACATTGCAATGGTTGTTTGTCCATGGTCTATTCTTTTAAAATATCGAGCATCATGCAAGGAAGCAGCACGTTCCATCTTTAGTCTTTGGTATGACCCAGCCATGGCTCGAACCACTGACCTCCTAGACTCTGAGTGGATGCTCGAAGTATTCTTGATGCCTTCTTTTATTGCAGTTGAAAGGATCTATGAAATACAATTTGTACTTTGGTCTTCAATGTGTTCCATTCTCTTGTGAGATGTTCTTGCCAATGGCCACCCTTCCTTCCTATGACGTGTTTACAATTTCTCTTCAGTGATCTCATCTCGTCAATCACCTGCATTCCTTCTCTCCCATCTTCTTTTGCTTATGGAATTCCCTCCCGCTCTCTGTTAGGGTCCTGCCCCTGCCAAAAGTCATTCAAGCAAGACACTCATTGCACCTGTATCTATACCCGACCTATGGTAAGTGGATATTTACACTCCTTAAATGGTTAGGTCAAATAACTCCTCAATGACAACACAAGATTTATCCATTTCATCAACCGCGCAGTATCTTGGGAATGTCAACTCGCACAGGGCATGCTACATGAAACAGGTGTCGATATAAATATATGGAGGAGTTATACTTATGTCTGCCCGTTTGTCTGTGTGATCTCTCTGCCAGAAACCCTCCACGATCGGTGCTGTCCACTGTGCAGATAGTTTTGTACAACAGGACGAATTGGTATTTCTTTAAACGTGACATAAAGACCCTACAATGAAACTCTTTGTATGAACGCAATAACAAACGCCCATTCTCTGGCATTGGGTAACTAATATGGAATGCACAGACTGGTTTAAGTATTTTTAGTTTACAAAGGGATCATTTAATTCAACTCTCAAATTCCTAACAACGCTCCAAGTTTGGAGCCTTTTAAGGATGTTAAAGCAATCTTTCCTCCTCCACTTACAAAGGTGCACATACCCTTGGGCCTCTCCAATATGTGCATCCTTTTAAAAATCCTTTAAAAAATGTTCCTTTGTGCCCTGTAACATACAACTATAAATATACTGTCGCGGCGATGGGTCTGACTAACGTCACCCATCGCGCCAGGAGGTTTGGCTACTTCTGACGATCTCTGATCTTACCAAATTCACACTGTGTTCAGTTAACTGTTCTTTACCATTTACTAAACCCCAAGGATCGTCCCAATCCAAGGCCAAAATTGGTGCTGCAACGAGCGTGAGGCAAAAACGCAGGGAAATGTCTCATAATTAAACTGGTTTTGTTCAAAGAGAATATGGGAAAAGGGTAGATAAGATGCTATTAATAAATAAAAGTGGACAGACCAGGTGCTCAAAGGACAAGCGATTAGGGAGGCACACACACTTATGCACAATCAAAAGAAACAAATAAAACATACCCCACTAATGGCACCAAATACCAGGACTCGCACACCAATGGGGAGTGAGCGAGGGCTTGGGCAAGACACAAGCTAGTTGTGGGTCCAGCATGACCCGAGCAAGCTGATGGGGCACAGGGCTGGAGGATGGCGACGAGGAGAGGGATGCTGCTTCTACAATGGTCCGATTACAACTCCAACACCAACTGCCGCGTGCAGCGCACAGCAAGGCTACGGCCCTCTTAAACCTTGGGGCTACCATCATACAGGACGAGTCCCTCTCATTGGCTGCCTGCTAGTGTGGGTGTCACCTTCGTTTGCACCTTCCCACCCTGTGGGGCAGGCCCCATTAAAAGTGTTCTGCACTCAGCCAGGGCTCCACAGCCGACCTCGCCACCATTGTCCGTGTGCTGTTCAAACAGTCTGTGCTGTTTCATCGTAAAGCGAAATGCACTTTCTGGTTGTCCCTTTGTGCCCAAGTCCTCACCAGGCCTCACTCAAATACAGGAGTTTTTACACAATAAACTTACAACTTACACAATAAACACTGTCATAAAACAATATATATCGATATAGATCACACTTGCTGCCTCCTCAGTGCAGGTTTTATAATACGAGTTACTCTGACATTTTCTCTGTTACAAGAGTAATCTAACCTCCGTGGACATATGGGCCACACTAGTTCTTAATAAAATCTAGCTATGGATTCCCCCCTTTGCATGTAACAACTGGAAGGGCACTCGGTAGAGCACATACTTCCGCCACGTAATACCTGATCCACGAGAACATATCGGGACCAATCAATACATTTTTGAAATTTCAGTCTATATATGGTTTTTGCCCAAATCTCTCAATGGTGAAGAATCTCTTTAAGAATTAAATAATTCTCGCATACAGATCCGGATTCGGATCTTCACCAAAATCGAATCAATGCGTCCTCGCCAAACACCCAACCTGTCCACCAAGTTTCATCCGAATCGGTCTGCAACTTTTTGAGATATCGTGCGATATATTAGTTTATCCCTATCTCTCAATGGTGAAGAATCACTTAAAAAATTATCAGATCCGGATCCGGAGTCAGATCTTCACCAAAATCGAATCAGTTCGTCGTGTTAACACACGCAACGTGTCCACCAAGTTTCATCGGAATCCGTCCACAACTTTTTGAGATATCGTGCTATTTATCGTTTTTGGCCGCATCTCTCAATGGTGAGGAATCACTTAAAAAATTCTAGTAGTCGGATCCGGGTCCGGATATTCACCAAAATCTAAGCAGTTCGTCCTTGTCACACACCCAACGTGTACACAAAATTTCATCCGGATCCGTCCACAACTTTTTGAGATATCCTGTATACAGACAAACAAATAAACAGAGACAAGCCGGTAGGCGGCGATGGGTCGCCGAGCATCGAAAAACTATAAGATAGTAGAGCAAAATGGATGTCATATGGCGGATAGGGAATCACCTTAAGATTAGCATATCAAATCTCATCCACTTCCATCTACTGATAACTACCGGTATCCATTGAATGAAAAGTACCGGAAATGCGGTTTGAAATCGGAAATACCAAAGTTCGAGGGGTGCTGTGGGTGAACAAAGATCTAAATCGAAAATCCGGCTCGATCGTTGTGTGCACAATGTATTCCAGACGATTAGTGTGAATTTTCATGACCATCCGACCATAACCTAGGAGGAGTAGCATTTGGCGCGAAGGTACCTCCAGCTCTCGCATATTATCGATTTTTGCACTAATTGACCTTTGACCCCTGACCTAAGCGAAATCGGTCAATATGTCCTGAGGCGCAAAGTTGTAGTACTCATTGAGTACCATGAACCTGCAAAGTTTCATTCGGATCAATGCACTCACCTGGTCGCTAGGGGGCCCTTCAATTTTCGCCAATTTTCGCACATACCCTAATTGTAGGGGCGCTGCGGTTAAAGTATTCCATATATCACAAAAACCGGAATATATTTGATTAGAGCATCACCTGTAGATCATTCGTGCCAAATTTCATAACCCTACGTGGGATAATGGCTTTCGGAATTGATTTCGCGTGAACAGTACCGATTTTGAAGGTTTTTTCGGTTGTTGCTAGGAACCAAAGCGTCCCTAGCAACCATCACAATTTCCAAAGCACTACGTCATAAGATGTACCTACCACCCGAGTTTGGTCAAAATCCGCCCACGTTTACTACCAATTATGCTGATGACAAATGAACAAACACCAAACAAACATCCAAACAAACAGACAGAATTACTGACAATAAGGGTCACCTATTTCGGCGACCCAACAAACAGTCAAACAGCAAGAAAGGGGTGAAAACATAATCTCCTTCACCTTCTGTGGTGGAGGTAAATACTTTGTGGTTTAAATGCAAGTCCAAATTTGTTTTCTTATCAACTAAAAGCTGAAGATATCCACAGGAATCAAACGATATTTTGCTTACGTAGTAAATTGTTTGAAGAAATCCCTGCGTTCTTGAGAGCAATCATTTAGGAAGATCAAATAATGTAATCTACCTGTGTTTTAAACTTTATCAATATTCTTTCATTATAATCAACTATGATAACATACAATCATCCTGAAAGAACAGCATATCCTCTAGAGACAGTTCAACTCGCTCTTTACGAAGTTACTTTTAAGGCTAGTTTGGAATTGGCATCTTCACCTGTTGATCACATGGTCTTTCGAGTTCATCTTTCATTGTCCTCCTGAAACCATCTTTCATTAAAATCAGACTATTAGTTTAATTGGAGCTGAAGACTGGACACCCAGCTTAACATCCATCTGAAGAACGACACCCTGCTTGGGAACCAGCAATGCGACAGTTCATAGTCGGGTCGGGAATCAACCCCTGACTAAACAGCTCAAAGGTAATTGTGCTACCTCTGCACTCTCCTGTTGGATGATGTAGTGGATTGGGAGAGTGTGCAGTTTGAATATGATGAGTGGGGGAAGAATTAAAGAGAAAGGAAGTTAGGGAAAATCGTTTCATTATTTTACTGAGCACAAGAAGTAAATAAAAAAGCAAAAATTACATTAATTACAGATAGTAGTGTTTTTGCAATCTCTGCCATATTCTCCCACCTATGGAACTACCTTCCAGAGGCTGCTCTTTCCTATTCTTCCCTCCAGGGCTTAAAGCAAGCATTGCGTCACCACCTCATGTTATCCCCCATCTTCACACATGATCTTTATTACCCCCACTGACCTTTCCAAACCCAAGCCCTCTGATTTGCTCGTTTTAGTGTTTTCTCATTCTCTTTCTCTTTTCCCTTTCTATTCATTCATTCCCTTGCTGCCTGTTGTTGGCTTAACGGTTAAGGTAGCTGGCTTAAGATCTTAGGGCCTTGAATTGGAATCCCTGTTTTTCCGTTAAATAACACCAGGTGGGTTGACTCAGCCTGTCATCATTCTGAGGTCGGGAGACTGAGTACCAGCTTACTGGTAAAGGGACACTGCATCAGCGGCACAGCCACACTCCCAGCAATGATTCAACCAGCAGCAATAGGATGTATACAAAATAATAATAATAATAATTCCCTTGCCAGTTGTGCCCAATTGCTACCATGCAACCCCACGATCAATTCAACCTTGCTCTTTCATGAGCCTCACTCTTGTATAGATGTTTCCGTGAACTACAAAATGAAAAAAGAAACAGAGTGCAGCTGAGGTAGAGCAGATATACAATATATATATATATATATATATATATATATATATATA
>CM068962.1:88174855-88196009 GCA_035128595.1 Eptatretus atami | reverse complement strand
CGTTTATATATATATATATATATATATATATATATATATATATATATATATAATATGTTACTGCTGTGGAAATTCGCAAACCACCATTCAGGTCCCGTAGGGGAGATATCTCTAAGTACATGTGTAGTTAGCCCCAAACCCGTTGTATAGAGAATTTATGTGATTCATTCGGGCTGCGATGCTTTGAGATAGCCGTTTTTCTGTTCTATCTTTTTTTGAACCAGCCACGTCCCAACCGCCATCACACCGCAACCACCTTAACACACCGCCAGCCATCTCGCCAACTGCAACCACGCTCCAACCCTCAGACAACAACAACAACGCCAACAGCCACGACCTTTACCGTCACAACTCGCTCCCACATCATCGCATCATGGCATTCCCACACGGCACCATGACCATTCCCGCAGCACCTGTAACACTGAGCGTCGGGCTGTCCTGGGCTCGTTCAGCGATACGCACCGAGCCGCGAGTGCAAATAGCGGCCTTTCCGAGGGAAAATTCGGATCAGGAATGTACACGCCCACTTCTGATCCGTCCAATTAGCAAGCGCGGGGCACTTGGCCCCGCCTCCAGGCGCGTCTGTATGGAATCGAAATTACAAATTCTAGGATCAGGGGAGGTTCACGCCCACTTTACCTCGTCCAATGGGCGAGCGTGCTCCGCCCCGAGCTCATCCTGATCCGGAAATTCCATATGGGTTCTCCTGCGGCCTACAAAACGCCGAGCGCACGGCAGAGAAGAGAGCAGAGAGTTTCGGCAGTCAAGTCGGGTTGGAGAGCGGAGCCGAGTCGGGTGGCGAAGGCATCAAGGTGGTTTCTGCAGTCGGCTGAGGAGAATTGGGGGAAGAGGCCAAGGAGCTCGGGTCCGAGGCAGGGAAGACGGCGGTCGGGCGACGAGGTCGCGGTGGGATCGCTCGTCGTGGGACCAAGCAGCCCGCCATTCTCCTCCCCCAGGGCATCAACAATCCCCCCTTTCCCCCGCGCTGAAGAGAGTGCAAAAAGGGGGCCCCGTTCCCACCCCACTCCAAGCGGTGCCAACGAAAACCGCGAAGGACGCGGGTAGGACCCCCCCTGTCTCGCGGGCCTGGCCGCTCCTTCAGGTCACGCGCACATATTGGCCCACGGGCCCCGTCTGCCCGCTTCTTTGAGGGTGGCCTTTTCCTTTGCTTTTGAGTAAATGTTGTCGGCGCCGTCTGTAAAGTAGAACTGTGTAAGTGTTGCCGAGTGTTCGCGTATTCGGTATGTATCTCTGCGTCATTGTTTCTTTTGTTGTACTTGATAATGTGCATTCTGATTCTGTTTGGCTGTATATGCGTGCTTTGTGTCTGTGTCTGCGTGTGAAATAAATGTGCATTATGTTGAATTGTTCCCCGTTTCGCTGCGTCCTTTCCTTCGTTTGAATCTCCATCTTGCTTCACGTAAAAGGGTTCGTAGTGGGCTTGATACGCCGATAATTAATTGGAACCGTCGAGGCCGACGATAACACCGCTCGGTTATCCCGATAGCACGGAACGGACCGCCTAAGCGGCCCGTGTCCGGAGTCGACCTGCGGCGAGGTGTGATCGCCCGGTTTACCATCCGCGTGGGTACTTGGGTAGGTCGAGTTTGGCGAACAACCCTATCCCACGCGGGTGGCCGATTGGCACGATCGTGGTGCGGTCGAAAGGCCCACCCGTGACTGGCTCCGGGCGATAGTTCCCGGAGGGTCACGACAGAATTGTCCATCCGGTGGTGAGGCGGCCGCCATCGAGTCACGTGGCCGTTCGCACGCCGGCGGGCACGAATTCGCAACAATATATATATATATATATATATATATATATATATATATATATATATATATATATATATATATATTAGCAGGGTGTGCTTACACAATACGAACCATGCTTCCCAATTGTCTCAGGTCGCTCACCTGCATTTGATTTTTCATTTATTTATTTTCTTTTATTTATCTATAATTCCAGCAATGTGTGTGTGGTGTTGTGTGTGTGTGTGTGTGTGTGTGTGTGTGTGCGCGTGTGTCTGTGACCGCTGTTTCTCGACAACCACTGGTCCGATCTAATTGAAACTTGCCAGTATATTGCTGGGGCCCTGTGGATGTGCCTTTTCAAGGTTTGATATTAATCGGACAAGTGCTTCCAAGATTTGGCCATTTATTACCAACCAATGAAAGGACACGTTGCTGCGTAGCCGGTGCGCGGCCGGCCGACGATGACGTCACGCGCCGTGCCGGTTACGATGGGGATCGATCGGTGCCTTAGTTCCGTGCGTAGGAGTGGCAATGGTCAATGGCAGCGAATGTCATGGCAAGCAAAGACAGGGAGGTAAACTTGATTTTAATTTGGATTTAATTAAACCCGTGTTGTGGAAGTATCACAGCAGTTGTTACTTCACTGCAAGCGATAATTCGTGAATGCATGTGAACATTCCGTACGGACACACACGCACCACTTCCGGATAGTGATGACTTAATGCATTCTAATATTTCTCGATTTCTTATGCGCATTTATAGATAAACACAATGCCCCCAATCCAGTCGTCGTTTACACGAGAGCGAAGGAACGGCAAGGGTGGTTGTTTCTGGCTCGCGGTTTGAAAGTTTTTTTGTTTGTTTTTGGGGGGTTTGCACGTACGGCACGCGAGAGCGAAGGAACGGCCTGTGTGGTTGTTGTTTTCTGGCTCGCGGTTTGAAAGTTTTTTTTTTTTTTGCACGTACGGCCACGCACGTACGGGCACGCACGTATGGGCACGTACTAGTATTTTTAATTCCGGATGCTTTCCGATGGTTCTGTGATTTTTCCTGGTGTATCAGCTTCGATGTCCATCAGCACGCAAAATTACCGTGCTTCCCCATTGTCTCGGGTCGCTCACCTGCATTTTTTTAAACTTTTTTTTCATTTTATTTCTTCATTTATGGATGTTGTTCGACGATTCTGTGAATTTTTCCGGCATACTGGCTTCAATTTCCATCGGCACATAAAATTTCAACTTTCTACGTCACACGGAAGACACCAATCTTTAATATCAGTGAGTCAGTCAGTCAGTCGGTGGTTATAAATACATATATATATATATATATATATATATATATATATATCAATATATCAATATATATACAAATCACTTGAATAGCAAAATGAAATAAATATATCAAAAGGAAAATCAATTGGAATTGTTGCCAGATGACAAAGAGACACTTTTGATGCTTTGAGCACCGAAGTATCTTTGATGTTCACCTGCAAGTGTGTCCATCCATCCATTGGGACCATACTCTGTGTGGAGCGTTGGTGTTGCTTAAGCAGTCTCCTTTGCTATTGGGCACAATCTGCTACGGGTCGCCACTCCGACACAGTATACCTGCATGCTAGCACCAAGGGCGGAGCCAGAGGTCCAATCTCTCTCCGTTGGTGGGGGGAGTGATGACTTAATGCATTCTAATAATTTCTCGATTTCTTATGCGCATTTATAGATAAACACAATGCCCCCCAATCCAGTCGTCGTTTACGAGAGCGAAGGAACGGCAAGGGTGGTTGTTTCTGGCTCGCGGTTTGAAAGTTTTTTTGTTTGTTTTTTGGGGGGGTTTGCACGTACGGGCACGCGAGAGCGAAGGAACGGCCTGTGTGGTTGTTGTTTCTGGCTCGCGGTTTGAAAGTTTTTTTTTTTTTGCACGTACGGCCACGCACGTACGGGCACGCACGTATGGGCACGTACTAGTATTTTAATTCCGGATGCTTTCCGATGGTTCTGTGATTTTTCCTGGTGTATCAGCTTCGATGTCCATCAGCACGCAAAATTACCGTGCTTCCCCATTGTCTCGGGTCGCTCACCTGCATTTTTTTACTTTTTTTTCATTTTATTTCTTTCATTTATGGATGTTGTTCGACGATTCTGTGAATTTTTCCGGCATACTGGCTTCAATTTCCATCGGCACATAAAATTTCAACTTTCTACGTCACACGGAAGACACCAATCTTTAATATCAGTGAGTCAGTCAGTCAGTCGGTGGTTATAAATACATATATATATATATATATATATATATATATATATATATATTATATATATATATATATATATATCAATATATCAATATATATACAAATCACTTGAATAGCAAAATGAAATAAATATATCAAAAGGAAAATCAATTGGAATTGTTGCCAGATGACAAAGAGACACTTTTGATGCTTTGAGCACCGAAGTATCTTTGATGTTCACCTGCAGTGTGTCCATCCATCCATTGGGACCATACTCTGTGTGGAGCGTTGGTGTTGCTTAAGCAGTCTCCTTTGCTATTGGGCACAATCCTGGACGGGTCGCCACTCCGACACAGTATACCTGCATGCCACCAAGGGCGGAGCCAGAGGTCCAAAAGCGATGAGGCGAAAAGAGGTGAACTGTCCTATTTAGGTATTGTGATAGGAGTGGAGATAAGAGTATTCAGAGCACTGCCGGGTAGCTTTGATAGTTTACTCCCCAGGGAGCTCAGATGGCAGAGGGCTCAGGCCAGTCATATTTCAGGAAATGAGCGACGAGGCAACTGCCTCGTCTGCCTCAGCCTGGCTACGCCCTAGGGCACTCATTTTGCCGACCTCAGAAGGGTGACAGGCAGTCAACCCCACCTGGTATTAATTCAACAGCTGAGCAGGATTTGAACTCAGGACCCTAGGATCCAAAGCCCACCACCCTAACCATTAAGCAATGTGTGGTTGTTCCAGAATTTAGGCTTACACGTTATCTATAAAAGGCTACCGATCGCAGAACATCTTGTATTACTTCCTCAATCCTGGAAAAATATATTTAGGCCGAATGTTTGTGGCCCTGTTGCTTTACTTTCAGCTCATTTAAGGTTTGAAATATCACACCTGGGCCTTCTGTTCAAATGAAGATGCTAGTTGCCCAACTCAGGGACTCTTACTGAGTCATGAACTTGGCCGTTTGCTAATCCCACAAGTAACTGAAAAGAGAATCTTCCTTTTTGACCAAACCAGGTACTTTGGCTTTCCATATGAAGCTTTTCTTGTGACAGTAACTCAGCGGCCAATGTACCTCACACACGTGAGTGCGAAGAGAAACATTCACTTCATTCCAGCCAACGAGGAAGATAATTTCCTTGTTTAGCACCTTTGTAAGGCCTGTGTTTCCTTATTCTGCGCCACTGTAAGGCCTGTGTTCTACATGAAAGTGTCAATCTTTTCCATTGAGATAGAAATGTCCTGTTGCAGAGGGCAAGTTGGGTGGACAACTTCCATAAAGAGGTAAAGTTATGGCGTGTGTGGGGGGGAAGGGGGAGGAATAGTGAAGGTCGCACTTTGCTGCAATATTACTGTTATATTGATCTGAACCCATGCACATAGTCTTTCTTCACATCCCTCAAGTAGTTCAACGTATAATCATGACTTGAAAAAGACAACACACTGAAGGAAATGACAATTTCCGACCACGCCATTCCTGCGGTGTGTTCCCACATCCCCCACAGGCCGAAAATCACCACAAAGAAGCATCTACTGCATTTTTGAGACTCCTGTTCAGGGGTTATCATGAAGAGACAGCAGCTGGTAAGGGCTGTGCTGTCCCTCTCACCCTGCATGCCGGAATGTGGCCCAGCATGTGCACGGAATAAAGGCCGAGGCCGCGCAGCTTGCGGCAGGGCAGCGAGGCGGCCCTTCGGTTTGTAAAATGTGTGCAACCTGACACCCGATGCAGCTCAGCTTGCACAAACACACTACGGAAGCACAGCATGCCACCCGTAGCCACCTCTTGCATGTCGCACTCCACGCAGCACAATCCATGGAGCGTGCTCTCCTCATAGGCAAGGAATACAACAAAGCTCTGGCACAAGAATGGCCCTCGTGGCTCTTCTCGCTTGAGTCGTAATATCTCTTGCTGTATTATAAAGCCATCTTTATGAATGTGGTACATTTTAGAGTATATATTTTTTTACCATAAGACAGATGTCCAATGAATTTATGAAGATAAGGATACCAAACTAGCATAGCTGCTTCGCCATCAAGAGAGCATTGCCTCAGGTGGAGTGCGATGCATTTGTATCCGAGTGGATGTTTTAAACTAGGTCCGACTCTATAACTTCATATTTACCTTTAGAACCCCTTTTGCTTATCTATCGGTTCACCTATAAAATTTAAAGCAGCGATCATTGATGAGTCGTCAACATTCTTCATTTGTTGATGACAACTCAAGATTGCCTGCAGCTCCACTTACCGACCGATCCTGGAAACATACTGATGGTAGGAGATTTCAACATACATATTGAAGACCGACGTGATCCGCTTTCACAATTGGCGGATATTTTAAATTGATGACAGCACATTATCCGTCCTAAGTCACAACCGTGTACATGGTCATACTCATTATATCCCACCATTTTGATTTTACAATAATCCACCTTTCTAACCACTCGTTCAGCAATTTTATCTTTCTTTTGTTGAAATCTTCAAATGCATTGAATCCGATTGTGCACCGTACAATAACTCCGTGGCTAGCTATTAAACACTTTGGCAAGAAATTAAGAACTCTTTCTGCCTCATCATCTACCAATACATCCTTCTGTTTGAATTACTTCTCATTTGTCAGTCAAGATGTGGTCCAGACAATCATCAGTCACTCAAAGTAAACTTATTTACTTGATCCAGTTCCATCAACTTTGTATCCTTACTTTTAGTTCTCTCTCTATTTGTAGAGAAATCCATGAATTCCTCCGGTGCATAATTTTCTAGCTTGAGGAAACCTTCACCGGACACAAACCAAATTCAAAATCACAAACGACCCTTAGACCTTGTATAAAAACGTGTGGCGTCTGTCTGTGCATTTGTATGTTCGCAAGTTCGGCTGTCTCCCATTTCTGGCAGCCGCTTCCCACGCTGCTTTTGAAAAGCTCCGTGCTCCGGCAAAGCTCGGCATTCCACCAGATTAAATGTATGACACCAAATGCGATACATTTTAAACGTTATAAATACAACATGGAATTGCAGTTTGTGTATTAACAGTGCGTTAAGATATGACCTAGGCTGACAAGATGGCCTCGAGGTATGCACACTCGCGTCTAAGCTGAACCATCATCCCGGTGTTTCACAGACTGGGTGAATCATCAATGTGTGTACGGTCCCTCTGATGGACGTTAAACTGGGCGTCACATCTACCGACATTAGTTGATGGATGTTAAAGATCCCCACGGTGTCCTTCGCGAAGAGTAGGCGAGCTTTTGCCGGCACTGTGGCCAAATTACTGCCTGAATTACTGCTGGGAAGGCAATGGCAAACCACCTAGTATAACCCAAGCTCAGGAGGCTACTTCAGAGGCACCACCACTCTGTGATAGAGTATGAGAATTAGCACAAAGTTGAACAAACCATTTCGCCATTGTTAGTAACAGTAGCCCACACTGAAAGTCTTTGAACAAAGGTTGCAGTGCAAAGCAATTATTTAATTAAAGAAAAAACTCCATTTAGCATTGTGACCTAAAAATAACGTTTCATAATGAACTTCAAAGAGCTTCCACATAAGTTGAAATATAATTATTGGTGAACTCGATGACGTAATTCGTTAAAAGTCGAGGAGTTTGGCGTTTCAATCCCCAGCCAAGTATTGAGTTATTTGAAAGACTTTAAATACGATGCACATGTTGCTTCCTTGCTTGATACTCAATGTTTTAAAAGGATAGAGCCGGACATATAGAGAGAGGGTGGGGGGTAAGGGAGGAGAGCGAGAGGGGAGCAGAAGAGATGGGAGTGGGGAAGGGAGGAAGGGGAAGAGGGGGGTGGGGGTGAGAGAGAGGGTGTCGGGAGAGATGGGAGGGGAGCAAAGGAGAGGAGCAGAGAGGGGGAGAGAGAAGAGAGAGGAGGTGGAGGGAGAGAGTAGGGGGGAAGAAGTTTCCTTTTGTATCCATCCTGTCCACCCCATTCCTCCCCACCCATTGCTTGTCAAAGTCTTCCTCTGTTTTGTCCTTCAACTATGCTGTTGGCGCCCCTCCCCCTTTCCTCTACTGTTCCTTTTGTCCTATTACATCATGATCTGTTCAGTGTTTTAGCTCTTCCATGAGCCTTTACTCCATAAAAAACTGTCATAGGTTGGCAACCATTGTGCAAGCTTCATGGGCTAAATGGTCTCTTTCTGTGTTGAAGTTCATTGGAAGGTAAGTCATCTATTATAGATTGCGAACCATGGTGTGTCCGTGTGTTCGTCTGTCTCCCATTTACGGTGGCCGCTTCCCGTGCTACGTTTGAAAAGCTCAACATTCACTTTTGAAATGATGGGAGAACAGGCATGAGTAATGTTGATGCCAAATTTTATTTTACAACAAAGATATTTTGCACTCTTTTGAGACAAATCCAACTTCTGCCACCCTGTATTGCACCAACATTTTGTGACGGACGGTATAAGTAGCTCAGAGCTTTGGCTCAATGCGACACAATTAACCTTATTAAAGTCCATTAAATATTATTCAAATTTATAGATTAACATAAACTTTTCCCGTCACTGTGACGGATACTTTTGCTTGCTTTTCCTGTCACTGGGGATGCGTGCTTTCCTAGTGGTTACATAAAGCCAAGACTGCCTCTCGATGGCCATAAATTATATTTTACACAAAGTAGACCAAGGATCAGATAAAATTGTGATGCTTCTTGACTTAGCAGTTGCTTTTGACACAGTTGATCCCAATATATTGTTGTGGGCCGGGGTTCAGTGGCGATAAACGACCACTAGGGGGAGCAGTAGGGTCGTCTCCACCGAACACCCCGGAATTTAGGTCGTGACTCTCGGATAAGTCCGAAGGTCACGGGTCCCATAGCGGACCGGGGTCGCCAATATTTCGACGGTGTGGGGTAGGGTTAATTGCCTAATTTCAATATACCTAAGTACCCACGTCGTCTAACTACCGGGGAAAACCACACCCTCGACGGACCTCGGGCGGAATGGGCCATTTACCGATCCCGATCCGGGTGTAAACTGAGCGGGGATTACCATGATCCGTCGGTCCAAATGTACAATTACAGCAACAAGGCCTCCCTAATTCCCAATACGCACCGTACTAAACCAATGAAAAAAAGTGACAGACAACGAGCTGGTACATTGAACAATTGGGGGTTTATTTATAATGGGGTAGTGGAGCACGAAAAGAGCAGAGTTAAACCGACTATCAGAAATACAATTTAATGTACAAGGCACTTAAACAGTTTCTACTTACAGGACGGGCGCCACCGACACACACACACACAACACCCCACACACACACACACACACACACACACACACACACACACACACACACACACACACACACACACACACACACACCCAAACAAAATGGGCCGGTTGGGCACCTTTCCGCCTCGTTGTGTCTGGTCGAGACGAGCTGGTTCGGGGGGGGGACTCAAACCCACACCTTTGTCGCCGCACCAAGCACCAGGGCCACGTTCTCCAACCAGCCATGCACCAACGAACCAAGACCAAGGAGAAGACCAGAGACGACGATGACCAGGACCAGATGAACCAGCCAGCACCAAGACCCGCGACCCCCCAAGACCAGCGCTCCGGAGCCTGGCGTTCCTTATTCATTTCTTGTGCGGGGTGAGAAAATCACCATCTGAGGCATCTCAACCCTCATTGGCCGGGATGTGGTGGGAAAGTCGCCCTCTGTGGCAATCTCAACCCTCATTGGCCGGGGTGTCGTGGGAAAGTCGCCCTCTGTGCGTGATTGACAAGGGGCACGCCCCTGCCTTTCTGGGCGGAGTCTCGATCTGAGGCGATGGAAATCTCCACCCACGTACGTGGCTGGACACGCGTGTGTAATGGCGCGATGTGCGAAGTGAAGGAGTGATGGTTTCGGTTGGCTGGAGGCTCGATTTGTATTGCAAATACCCTGACTAAAAAAGTAACTCGCAGCGCACACATGTAATTCCATTAGACAACAGTCGGGGACCCTCACGTATAAACACATACTTATCGAAATAACTAAGCTGAGGGACTGCTGTCTGTTTGTGTGCAAATGGTTTCCAGATTCGTAACAATATTACTTGACTTGCTTCAACCTTGGCTTTGCTGGACCTGCTTTTAGATAGTTTAATTCTTATCTTGTAATTTACTGCAAACATGTCTGGCTATTCATAAGATGCACTTCATCTATCTGTAGGTGTTTCTCAGAGATCTGTTCCTGATCCACTTTTGCTTTCCCCTTATCAACATCCACTTGGTACCATTTTACCAAATTTGCATGTAATCAGCATTCATTGCTGCATTGATAACATTCAGATATACCTGGATACCTGTTCATTGAATTTGATGATTTGCTCATTTATACAACTCTGAATTACAGTCTCTCTGAAATTCGAACATTGATCTCCTTCAACATTTTCAAACGCAATGCTGTTAAGAATGGCAGGCTGGATATTGGCCCCTCATCCTTTCATAAAAAGCTTCAACCCCAGATAGTAACACCGGGATTACCACCTGATCTCCACTTCCACTGTTGCAAATCTAGGTGCTACAATTGACCCAGCCCTTTCCTCTATTCTGTAAATTGCTAAAATCTGTAAATCGATTTTCTTCCATCTACACCATATTGCCCAAATCCACTTGTGCTTAAATCAGAAGATAACTGAAGGTCTGGATCATGCTCTCATAAGGTCTCACATGGAATGCCGCAACTCACTCTGAACAGGCTTACCTGCCTCTCCTCTTATTCTTACACCTTATTCAAAATATGGTAGCCAAGCTGACATTGAGAACCTCCTAGTAGTTCCATGCACTCTCAGATGAAGACTTTTCGCAATTGAGCATTCCTCAAATATCCAACTCAGTTGTGAGAATCGCTGCGTTTTCAAATCTTCACAGCATCATCAATTACCAGTTTTATATCTCTCTTAAAAGACCAACTTTTTACAATTACTTTTTCCTTAATGTAAACTTTTCTTACCTCCTCTTTCTTTGTAAAGTTCCTTGAGACTTTAGTTCTAAATTAAAAGTGTGGTCCAAAACATTTGATTGATTACTTGATTGGTATATTGATGATATATTGATGTTTATCCTAAATCCTAAGAGCTGAGTTGCCTATGTGGATGAAGTATGTGTTGCCTACGACATCACATGACAGTAGATATACAACAGATTTTCCTTACCGTCATATATACCCACTCCCCTTTCCTTCCACTCTTTCATGCCAAGTTTATGGAAGTTGACTACTTGCCATCTCAACAGCAAATTATGCTTGTGCGACTGGTGGAAAGTGACTCATGTTCACATGACGAGTAATAAATCTATTCTGGCAAAATAGAAATTTACTATTGATAAAAGAAGAAGAAAAAGGTCAGTTGCATTCTGTAAATATCCAAGATAAACAACCATTCAATTTGGAGTTTACCAATCAAGCAGACCCCAATCTTTTCACAATCTAACTCCAGTGTATACTATTAACCCCTAACGTGCATTTGTCATTGCATACAATGTTAATGGAACGTCAAATATCAATCAGTGCGAGATTGACAGCGTATTAGCCATATAAGTATCCGCAGGTTAAAGTAATAAAGTAGATGTCACAACAGGCATAACCCGGTAGGTGAACACACGGCTGTGGGCATATACAGTAGTACCGGTAGCACAGGGTTGGGATCTGTCTGGTTGGCTTGAGGCCAATCTGTAGTTTGTAAGAAAGGGTGAATACATAGCTCACTAACAACATAAAGTTGACAAAGCATGGCAACCATCAGGTAACATCTTCTTCATATGAATACATAATGATTAGAAAAAGGAATGGCATGGTTGATTAATCCAAGAGTATCATATGTCAGTATTAGACCACAACTGAACATGCGGTGGCACACTCATCTCTAAGCTGTCTTGCCTGGGTTTGAATCCCAACACCACTATAAACTGTCATCCCAGTGTTTCACAGTCAGGTTGGTTCATCAGTGTGTGTGCCGTCCCTCGGATGGACGTTAAAACGGGTGCCCCATGTGCCAGCATTAGTTGGTGGACGTTAAAGATCTCACGGTGTCCTTCGGGAAGAGTAGACGAGTTATCGCCAGCACCCTGGCCAAGTGACAAATTCCTGTTCTGACTTCCCTGTTGGAGCGATGACCCTTCCAGGATTGTATCCCTACCCAATGAAACTGACTTGGCAGCCCCATGCGCCTGACGACATGAGAAGGATCATTCATCCATCCATCATGCGGTGGGGATGCTCAACAGGTTTTTTGTTTTTTTTTAACAAACAACTGAATGTACAGACCATCAACCTACAGTATCCACGATACTTCAGGGCGTTTCAGGGATCACATTCATCAAACCCCATGGAATTTAAAGAACAAACGGATTACCACCACAGCAACATATCCGCAAGACCACGATGCCGTGCACCACATGGCAAGGTCTGTGGCATTCCCAACATCGCATGATGACTAAAACACAACCAATTTTCCTTAGCATCAACTATTTTATCAAGAATAACCAATCGTTTGAAATTTCCAATAAAAATACAATTAAATGACAATGACTATAGTACAACAAATTCAACTTAAATCACCACTCAACAACACGGGCAAGAGAGATAACTCGTCCCCAACAATAAAACCAAACAAATCACTGGAATTGAACCACACAAACAATGAGTGTGAATAACCAATGTGATGCGTCAGATAGGGTGGTGTAAAAAACGCTGCGTCAACAGTGGTCAACTTCCAGAATTCACTTTTTATACGACCTTTACAAATTTTATTTTATTTAAATATAACTAGTGCATGCCCGTAGGTGCGTGCCCGTAGGTGCGTGCCAGTAGGTGCAAACAAAACAAAACAAAAAACTTTCAAACCGCATGCCAGAAACAACCACACAGGCCGTTCCTTCGCTCTCACGTGCCCGTACGTGCGTGGCCGTACATGCAAAAAAAAAAACTTTCAAACCGCGTGCCAGAAACAACAACCTTACAGGCCGTTCCTTCGCTCTCGTAAACGACGACTGGATTGGGCGTTGTGTTTATCGAGCATAAGTCAATTGGAGGGCATAAGAAATCGAGAAATTATTAGAATACATTGGGGCATCGTGTTAATAAAATCGAGAAAGTACAAAATCGAGAAAGAAAGAATACAGTAAGTCGATAAATCAAGAAAAAATCGAGAAAGAATACAGTAATCGTCACTGACTGGATTGGGGTATTGGGTTTAAGAAAATCGAGAAAGAAATCGAGAAAAATCAGAAATAGAGAAAGAAAGAATCAGAAAGAATACAGTAATCGTCACTATCCGGAAGTGAAGTCCTCACTGTCCGGAAGTTCGCATATGGCAGTTACGATTATTCGCAATTTTATTCTTAATGGCCAATTATTCAATTAGCGCCAACGTATTTTGCCTTTTCCAATGTCATCGCAAGGAAAAACACAAAAGAAGAGGAAGAGGAGAAAAAAAAACGTGCAAAAAATAATTTACTTCCTGCTTCGGAGCATACCAGCTAACTCTGATGTTCCCCAAATTTATGCACCGTCTAATATGAAAACGATCATAACTTGGGCCATTTGTGTTATCTATAAATGCGCATAACTAATCGAGAAATTATTAGAATACACGAAAAAAAAACGTGCAAAAAAATAATTTACTTCCTGGTTCGGAGCATACCAGCACTCTGATGTTCCCGAAATTTATACACCGTCTAATATGAAAACGATCATAACTTGGGCCATTGTGTTTATCTATAAATGCGCATAAGAAATCGAGAAAATATTAGAATACACGAAGTCATCACTCTCCGGAAGCCCGTACGTTGTAACCCGTAATGGGGAACGCGGCTGAGGTTCCCTTCCCCATCGGCCACGCCACGCAACAACGTGTCTTGCCATTGGTTTGGTAAATAAATGGCCATAACTTGGGAAGCACTTGTCCGATTAATATCAAACCTTGAAAGGCACATCCTCAGGTCCCAGCAATATACCTGGCAAGTTTCAATTAGATCGGACCAGAGGTTGTCGAGAAACAGCGGTCACACACACTGCTGGAATTATAGATAGATTATATACTTCAGCACTGTAGAATACAAATTGCCTTATTATTGCTTCCAAAAAGCCTGATGTTGGCTTAATGGTTAAGGTGGTTGGCTTAAGATCAAAAGGATCTTGAGTTTGAGCCCATGTTGTGGGCCCATAACACCAAGTGGGTTGACTCAGCTGGTCATCCTTCTGAGGTTGGCAAAACGAGTACCAGCTTACTAGTAACAGCCAACAGGGGCACTGTATCAGCAGTACAGCCATGCTTTGAGAAAATGATGCAACCAGCAGCAACAGGCTGCATATGAAACAACAACATTGCTTTGCAAAACCTCCAGTTTTGCAGTACAGTACTTGGATGTGATATATGGTGGTGTATAAGACTGAATCAACAGTGGTAAACCTCCAGAAATCCTTTTATATGACTGGTAATATTATTAATACATTTCAATTTAATTATTTACCTGAACACTCTATAGGGTAAGGTGTTCTATGAACTCTTGATTCCACTTAATACTGTTGTGCATTCCAATACTTAGCTCTCTTCTCTCCCTCTCTCTTTCCCTCCCTCTCCATATCTCTCTCCTCCTCTCTCCTCCCTCCCCTCTCTCTCTCCCCACCTTTCCCTACCTCTCCCTATTTCTCCCCTCCCCCTCCCTCACCCTTCCATATATCTCTCTCTCTCTCTCTCCTCTCTCTCTCTCTCTCTCTCTCTCTCTCTCTCTCTCTCTCTCTTCTCTCTCTCTTTTCCCCCCCTCCCTCGGATCACGAGATAGTTTTGATGATGATCAATACAAACTCGATTGCAAAGCAGAAGTCATGTTCGAATCAAAGCCGAATGGGTCAAAGTGTTGTTCATAGCCTTATGGTCTCTGAAATGCTTTACAAGTGCCAGTAATTGCTCTCGCCAGTTGTTGTTGTTCCACCGCTTATGAAAGAGGGAACAATGTTTTGAGTCTAAACAGTGCAAGCACGAGCACAACGGAAAGTTCAGTGTTTTTTGGTGCTTATGAAATGTTTGTGCAGTCAAGGATAAAAGGCAGTCAGAACACACCAAGATATAAAGGTCTCACAAGTTCTCCTCCCTTTGCGATAACTCGTCAAAGCCAGCTGTTTCGTATTCCAATACAAACCTCGCACAGTACAGAAGGGCGGCATGTTTGCTGATTTGATCTGAGCACTTGGCTCAAAATGTTGTGAAGTGTAACATTTAAATCCCATAGACTATGCCTATTTGTCAATTGTCTCCTAATTCCCTTGCTCTTCCCGTGCTTTTATATGAGTGTTGAAACATATATCTCCTACTTTAAAAATAGGACGGCGTGTCCTGAAGCTCACCTGGATCAGGAGCAACAGTCACTGAACCCCCCACCCCCACAGAACCTTTTAGACCCTGATTTTTTTTGATTATTTGAACAAACTTTGGTACATCCCGGGTGATGAAGGTTGTGGTCAAGTTTCATCGAAATCGTGTGTGTAGTTTCGGAGAATAGATCAAATACCTATTTTGGGGTGGGAGGGGGTCAACCTCCCCCCCCCCGCCGGAGACCCCCTCAATGAGAGCACATTTTGATGCGGTAGATACACCTTCGTTAGGCATCAGATATTAAGCTTGTGTTTCATCAAAATTGTGTGTTTGGTTCAAGGGATATTGACTGAAGTGTTTACGGACTGACTCACTCCCTCAGACCTACACACACACTGCTCGATCGCATAAGCTCACCTGACTAAAGTCCAGGTGAGCTCAAAACGAAACTAAAACTAAATTATCTGAATTCAGAATTTTCTCTTTTGTACACTGAAGCATGATATATATATTTTTTGATACAATATCTAAATTCACTCCAGAAATGGTATCAATATCTTGTGGAGTCATGTAGTGATTGAATATAGCAATGATGCACGTATGGTTTTTAGACTCCAGGGAAGAACTTCGAAAATATATCGGGCCGGAAGATGCTATGACTAGTTCCTCTTTATAAGGTACTACTACGATAAGTGAAACACGAGGTTTTTTAAATTTAGCACTTGGGATTAGTGCCATGAAAGTAATGCAGGTGCTGCAACCAACCATTCAGTCCAACCATGGATTGCTCTGAGCAGAAAGCAAATGGGACATTGGCAGACCACAACGATGTGACCTTGTGCTCAACACCACATTTGGGAATTGACTTCGCAGAAAAAGAAAAAAAGGGGGGGACAGCGAAACAATGCACGGCTGTCAGGGCCTTTTCCGTGAAGGCATGGGACCTTCAAGTGAGGTGGAGTTGGTGAGCAGGAAAAGGAATGGGTGTGGGTGAATATTTTGCGTCTTGGCCCTGGCAGGTCATAGCGCTTGGACCGAATGTTGCTGCCTTTCAATCCTGCCCCCAACCCTTCCCTCTCCCAATCCTTCAACCCCCTGGGCCCTAACTCTCATCACCTCCCCAAATTCCCTCTAAACCCACTCAACCTACACCATCCCAGCCCCTCTAAAGTTTGCCAAGGCTTTGGCTCGGAATCAAATTCTCTTGTAACCTCAGATATTGACGTTTTTGGTAACAACTTCCATACAGCTGACCGACCACCTTACAGGGGTTTTCCATGCGTCAGAGATCTGGCCCTGTGCCTGTACTAATCACATTACGCTATGGTCTTCGTTTTTCGAGACCTTTCTTCCTTTCCTGACATCGAAATTTCCTGTAAATGCGGTAATTCGATAACCACATGTTTTCTTCCATTCGTCAGTTCATACCATGTCGTTTGCAGGGTTTTTTTTGCTCTTCCGCACAATCTGCGGAGATATGCAGTTTGGCACGATATCGATTTCTTATACAATGGAGGTTTTCAATCCAGCTGGTGATGATGACATTTCTCTCTGAAGACCTGAAGACCATTTGAAACTGATTAATAGAAGGTTAGCAGATGGACCTGGATTTGGTGATGTAGTTGAGAGACTGGATTATGTAAGATCCGCCGTGCTGTCGTGTAGTGCTCAAGGGATGCCGTGTGGTGAAGCGCTATGATGAAGGGCCAAGGGATGGAGGATGGCCACCCAGGCCTAAAGTCAGGTCCCATTAGCTCATAATGAACTGGTCAATGGTGAAATGGGGTCAAACAGGAATCATTCCTTCATCTTGAGGGATGTTGGTAAGGGCTATAAGCCTTTGATATGTTTCCGAAACCAGAACAGGAAGGTAAAAATTATTTCTCGACAATTGTGATAAATAAGTGACATTTAGGCCAACAACTTCACTTCCTTCCTTTTATTCACAGTATACATCATAGCTTTTACCCCTTTGAACCCTCCACCATTATACCTCCCCCACCCCAACCAAACTATTATCAAAGAACAGTTTGTACATGTAATAAGAGAATTAAACAAAGAACCTCTCTCTCTCTCTCTCTCTCTCTCTCTCTCTCTGAAAGGACTGTATGACAATCCCCCCAGTCCCCTCCCCCCCCCACCTCCATATACTTTCTCAACAATCCTCTTGAGGAAGTTCAGTCCTTCAAACTCCTGGGTCTCACGATCAGCCATGCTCTTTCTTGGGCAAACCACACTTCAAAGTTGGCCTCCAAAGCCAGCTGCCACCTCGGCATCCTCCATCGAATAAAGTCCTTCCTTGACACACCTGAACTCCTATCCACCTACAAGGCCTTCGTCCGCAGCTTGATGGGGTACTGCTCTACCCTCTGGGCAGGCTCCACTACCTCACGTCTTGCTTAGCTTGTCGCTGTGAAAACCAAGGCCGTCAAGGTTATTGGATTCTCCCCGCGATGAAGCTGAGTCTGTAGGCATATCACGTCACCATTGCAGACAGGTCGGTCGTCTCTCTGTCTTCTACTGCCTCTTTTCTGGTCTTGCACCCTCTGCCCTTTCCATGCTTTGTCCCCCCCCCAGTTTCTGTAGGACTCACATGGTCCACCATCAAACCCTTCTGGTTGAACTACCTAAATCCAGGATCACTGCTCACTTCCCACTCTTTCATTCCTCATTTTTCCCGCCTGTGAAACCAACTTCCACATTCTCTTCAATCTCATTCTTTCCGAAAGGTCATCAAGACAGCTGTACACCACCATCTCAAGTCGTCCCCAATCCAAAACCATAATCTTTTCTACCCTCGTTACCCCACCTCCCATCTCCTTCCAAATTTCGAGTTTTTTTCTTCCTAAGAGTTTGCTTCTGCATCCATCTTGTCCACCCCATGCTCCTCCCTGACCCCTCATTCTTTCCCACACCCATTATTTGTCCAAGTCTCCCTCTGTGTTGTCCTTCAACCCTGATGCTGGAGTTCCCCCCTCTTTCTGATGTTCCTTTCGTTAAGTTGCGTCCTGATCAGTTCAGTGATCAAGCTCTTCCATGAGCTTTCACTTTGTATACAAAACAACAAAAAATTGCATCAACAACTGCAGAGGACAAATCACAAAACCACAACCAATTTGAGGTTGTGACAAAGAATAAAATAAATAAAGGCTTCAAAAGTCCATCGTTTCGGCAATAAAATCTCTGACCTGATGAAGGCCACTTGATCCGTGGTTGAAAGGTCGGACTTTGAGCCAAGAGTGAAGGTTCACTTGGTTGTGCTTTTGCTTTGCGGTTGGTGCTGCAATTTTATGGGTTTTTGTCCCTCACCTTACCTTTACCTACATCCTGCTTGGAGCCTATACTTATCAAATCGAAATTACGACTGAAAATGCTGCGAATTCACATTTGTTTTGTCAAGTCATTTAGTGTCATTATGTGTGCCAATTACGATTTGTCGCTCAAAGTAAAAGTTCCAGTCATGTTCAAACAGCATTGTGAATTGTTAAGCGAAACAGCCATATGTTATTTTTTCAAATCAGTCATGACTGGAAAGGGGGCAGCGCAATAGAGGTGAGGGTGGTGGGAGAGATAGGGGGGAGGGAATCCAAGAGCATTGTGTGAATGCATATTAAAACGAAGAGCCACAGATATTGCAGTTTCAGATGTGAAAACATCAGGTGGACCTTTTGGATATGGAACTCTTCATCAGTAGGAAGTATCAATAACCGATGAAGATTATTATGGAATAGGCAAAGCCTAGAAGCGAACGTAGAATTCTTCTTACATTCGATGCTGCAATTTCCGGTTACTTCGGCCTGGATTCGGGTCAGCGATCAAATAATGTAAATCACGATTAAAAATTATTTTTTGATGATGCGGGAGTATATCTTATTAAAATCAGTGGAGGAAATATACACCATGTCTGATATTTGGGTCTTTCATGTCTCCGACGATGCTTTTATCTCCCGGCATGCATCATTCCCCATGACAAAAACCGGAAGCAAAAAAAAAACGGAAGCAAAAGGGTCATAGCCAACGACACGGATTCCAAATTGCCAGGTATTGTGTTGTTGTTGTTGTTTCCTATTCTCTCATATGCATGCGTTAAGTATGAAGCTCACTACGTTCGCTATTACTCTGTGCTCGCGAACTTAAAGCAGGGTTAAGCGATGGGTAACGTACATACATATGTCGTACGTCGGACGTCGTTCATGTCTACATTTTGTTAAGAGCGTACAATGAAAACCGTTCAGCGGAGGAAATGAAAACTTTACCACATGTTGCATGACCATGTGATACAGCAGTCACTCTTTTGAAGTCAATATAGGCCAATTTTTTTTAAATCCCCAATTTTCATCTGATTGATGAGGAATTTGAACAGGATTTGCATATTAAGTCACTGAATTCAACCACCAACTATTTTTGAGGTCAACTTAGGCCAAAAGGTCAACATAGGCCAAGTTTCTAAAATTGTCAATTTTCATCCGATTGGCTTGGAATTTGTAGAGGATTTGCACATTTGGTCAATGATTTCAACTCCCAATTATTTTTGAGGTCAACATCGGCTAGAAGGTCAACATAGGCCATAATTTCTAAAATTGTCAATTTTCATACAATTGACTTGAAATTTGAATAGCATTTTCATTTCACCTCACTGAATTCAACCGCCAATTATTTTTGAGGTCAACATCGGCCAAAATGTCAACATAGGCCAAATTTCTGAAATACTCAGTTTTCATCCGATTGGCTTGAAATTTGAACAGCATTTTCATATCAGCTCACTAAATTCAACCACCAATTATTTTTGAGGTAAACATGAGCCAAAAGATCAACATAGGCCAAATTTCTAAAATCCTCAATTTTCATCCAATTGACTTGAAATTTGAACAGGATTTGATTATTTGAAAAATGACCATCACGTGTCACGTTGTCTAGCAACCATGTTGGAGCTAAGGGAAAAATCTTCGTAGGAAAAACCACTTAACCGATCAATCCAAAATTTAACTAATGGGTCAACTTCCGATGGGAAATATGGTTTGCTAAAGATGACATCATTGGTCACGTGGTCTGGCAGCCATATTGGATCAAAGGGAAAAAAAACTTTAAAAACAAAAGAGTTGGCTCACACCAAGTCCTTCTCAAGCCTGTGTGGGGTATGTATTCCATGAATACCAATCATCTAGTTAGAGAATGTGATGAAACAGCAGTTCATGGACAGAACTCATGTGTCAACTCTTTCTACCATTTAATGCTATCTCATTTAAGATTGCAAGCTGAGATGACTGTATTTCACCATCTTCATTCCAAAGTAAAGACAGACATCATCTGCCATGTCAGTTTGACACGGTAGTGTGACCCATCTGTATCTACTTCTCAACACAGATGTTGTTGCATAGGTCGTTAGTTTTCTTTTCTATACCATAAATTATGACAACTATCATAAGATAAAGCATACATGCTAATAATATAAGTATAGTGTTATTCTCCCCACAGATAGACTTTGACCAGACTTGGGGGTGTAATGGTTGGAGCATCTGCTCCGAGTATGGGAGGTCCGCAGTTTGCACCCCAGCTGAGTCATACCAAAGACTAAAAAAGTGGTACATTTTGCTTCCTTGCTTGACAATCAGTATTTAAAAAGGATAGATCATGGACAAACCACTATACGTTGGCAACCATAGCACAGGCTTTGATGGGCCTAATGGCATCCTCCTGTGTTAAAGTTCCTGGCAAAGGAACTCGTGTTATATTCTATATGAGCAAATACAATTCGTTGCTTCGCTGAGGGGAGGGAAAGAGGAGGGAGAGAGGATGGAGGGAGGGAGAGAGGATGAAGGGGAGAGGAGAGAGAGAGGAGGGATAAGGGGTGGGGAGG
>CM068962.1:88111685-88134820 GCA_035128595.1 Eptatretus atami | reverse complement strand
GGACCCGGTCGCAGGTGGCGGGGGCACGGCTCCATTGCTTGGCGAGCTCGGCCGGCGTGGCGTGCCTGGGCCTGCTTGCTGGTGGCCGCGCAAATGCTTCAGTGTCGAGGGTGAGGATTTGGGCTCGGGTGCGAGCGAGTGGTCGCGGCTGGCTGAGGGTCCATCTGGCTTATTTAGCCTGAACTGACTACGTTCGTCGTGCACCCGCTGTGGGTAAGTGACGGGGGACTATCGAGGCGCAACTTTGCTACTTGGACAGCGTCGGGCCGCTGCGGTCGCGCAACTGTGGCTGTGATGCAACTCGACGCTGTGGGTCGTGGGCCTCGTGGGCGAGGTCTTGGAGGGCCAGGGGCAGCAAATGCCCTCGATGCGTCGGCCGGTGCGGCGTCGTGGCTTGGTGGGCAACATCTTCCGTAGCGGCGCGGGTCGCACGGCGGGTCACTAATGCGCCTGGCTACAAGTATGCTGCGTAAGGGCGCTAGGGGGTGCGTTGCTGTGAGGGTTGCGGGATGGTAGGTCTCTACACCGCGGCTCGCGTCGGCTGGCTCCTACAGGGTGTTTCCGCTCGGCGTTAGTATATTGCGACGCCGTGGACGACCGCTGGGCTGGTGGGGCCCCACGTCGGGGCTCGTCGGCCCTGAGGCGGATGGGCACTCGGGTGTGGTGCGGCGGGCGCAAAGGGGCAGAAGGCGCCGGGCAGTGGCCGTGGGCCAGCACTGCCCGGTCGCACGAGAGCCTGCACGCGGATGCCGGGTGTTGCGGCTTCGCTCGGTTGGGGGAGGACGGGAAAGGCTGGGTGCTCGCGCTGAGGCTGTCGCGGTGTGGGTGCGTTACTTTACACGTGCTGTGGGCTGCTGATGCGTTGTGGCTCGGAATTCCGGTTGTGGTTCAGATAGCGGCGGACGGCGGCCTACGCGGGGGCCTCGGATGGGGGAGGGGAGTGCCGCGTCCGTGGGCGTGGGTCCTGGGGGTGAGGGAGCTGGCGGTGACGGTACCTTTGTGCGGGAGCGTGCTGGGACCGGGGCCTCGGGCGCATAGCCAGGTGCAGCGGAGGCGCGAGGCCGCAGTCCTGTGTGGAGCCCGGGCGCGGGGTGTTGAGGTCTCCTTGCTCATAGCGGGAGCTGTGGGTCGGAGTTAGGTCTGCTGGGGTGGTCCTCGCAAATCTGGCAATCGTGCCAGGGCGTGCGGGGCCTTCGTGCACTTTTGGGGGGCGGGGCTGTGCGGCTACCTGCCGTGTACTCTGGTTGCTGTTGGTGGCGAGTCCGGCGCCGCGTGTGGGCAGCGGGGCGATTCGCCTTAGCTCGTGCTGCGGGCCTTTCGGGCCTTTTCGCCTTCTGTCACCTGGGCGTCGGGTCGCGCTTGTCCTGCATAGCTGACTCGGTCTGTAGTTACGGAAACACCAGCTGACACGTCGTGGCCAACTGTTTGCCGATAACGGGTGCTCCGTGGGGGGGGGTCACGCAGCGGAGCTACTGCTGCCGAACGCGGCGGTGGGACCACTGGTTTGGACGAGTGTGGTCGTCACCGCGCGGCTGGCGTTGGGCAAGCAGGGAGGTAGAGCGATCTCACTTGGAGGTAGCGAGTCGGCACTCTGTGTTCAGGGGCCTTGCAGCGGGCTGGTGGGGGTGGGCCTGGGGGCTTGCTCTTGTGGGCGGATGCTTGTCGGCGGCGGGCTTTGACGGGCAGGGGCGCTTTCGACGTGCGGCTTTCCTGTAGGGTGGACGGACGCCGCGGAGTAGTCGTCTGGTCCGGGTGACGGCTCTGTTTCGCAACTGGCAAGGGGCCTGGGCGGCGGCGCTTGGCGCTTGGCGGGGGGTGCGCCTGGCTGAGCGAGCCACGCGTGCTCGCCGGGCCGCCTGGGGTAGACGAGCAGATGCTCTGCGTCGGGGTGTCACACGGGCTTCGAGCGTTGGAGCATCGTGCGCGTGGTTATACCGTCTGTTAGTCCAAGTGGAGCGCGGGGGGCCTGCCGACGGAGCGTCGTGGAGCGAGCCGCTGGGAGGCAGGTCCGCGCCCACAGGGTGGTCTGGCGGGCCGTGTGCAAAGGACTGCGCCGCATGAGGGCCACGGCATGTCGCGGGAGACCAGCGCGGGGCGGCTCTCACGCTCGGGGGGTGGCAGGAGCTGGTAGGGAAGCTAAGGGGCGACAGGTGGCTTGCTGCTCGCGCTGCTGCGGGCAATGGTGTAAAGGGCGTCGATGTTGCTGCAGCTATCGGACGCTGGCGGGATGGCGCAACCGCGGGGAGCGGGGGAGAGATCCGGGTCTGTCCGGCCGTGGGGCCGGGTGGCGCCCCGATGGTGGGCCGCACTGGCAGTTACCGCGTCTGCGATCTGGCTGGGCAGGCAGGGTGCAACGGGAACGCCTTGGACGGCCCTGGCTCTCCTGCAGTCTGAAGGTGCGCGTCGCGCTGTCGCGCGGCAGTGCGGGCGCGGTGAGGGTTGGCGGCTGGCGATCGTGAGCGCCTATAGAGCAAGCGGCATACTTCGGCGGCTTTGCGTCCGGCTGCGGGGCGTGCGCAGGGCTTGGTCCTCGCCGGCGGGGGTTGCTGCCTAGGCGGCCTGTGTCTGCGCCCTGACCATTGCCGGCTGTCGATGTGGAGGCAACTTCCTGCACGGAGTGTATAGCCGCTGTGTCCTGAGTTTCTCGCAAATGGCTGGCCGGCTCTTCCGGATGACTCTGGTGGGGCTTTGGCTGGCTCTAGGCGCGGGCGCCGGTCGCCGCGTGACGGTGGCTGGATTCGTAGTCGTGGCCTCTGCCGAGGAGTCATATCTCGGTCGTGCGCTGGGGTGGTGGCAACCTCGGGGGTGCAGGCGCCGGGGGAGTGGCAGGGGGGCGATTCCGGGCGGCGTCACGGCCGTTGCTTTGCTTTGTTGGTTCGGGAGGCGGGCGGTGTCCTGGAGAGGAAACCGGGCCAACCAGGCTGTCTCTTTCGTCGGCGCGTTGCTGGGGCGCGCACGAGGAGTCGCTGTTGGGCCCGGCGGCGTTCTGCTTTGACGGGGCACGGTTAACGGCGCAATGTCGCGGACAGGTTGTGCTGTGTTGGGCCGCTGCAAAGGAAATGTACTTATTGCTGCCACGGCAGGCGCGCCTCGGTTTCTACGCGTTTGGCGAGGCTGTGTCGGGCCGCAATCTGAAGCGCTGAGTAGGCGCATAGACCTCGCGCTGGGGGGGGGGGCCAGCGCGGTGGCTCCCTGGCTGCGTGGGGAGGGCAACTTCGGTTCGTGGTTGGAGCAATCTGCGAGGTGGTAGGGCGTGGAGCGGGCGTTGTACGCTGGCGCACGGGGCGAATCGGGGCGCTGCAAATGAATCAAATGGATTCTCTATCATTGCAGATGAAACTGCTGACATATCATGCACCGAGCAACTGTCCATGTGGAGTACGATTTGTTGCGCTGCAGGAACAACGGAATGACTCATCCACCATACGTGAGGAATTCCTTGGATTCATTCCACTGGAAGGGTGGACGCTGCAACAATTGCAGATTACTATCACACAAGCAAAAAAATTTGGTCTTAACCTCGACAAGCTCCACGGCCAAGCTACGATGGATGCTCAACCATGGCAGTAAAAGACAATGGTGTACAGGCCCGTATCAGGAACACCTATCCCAAAGCTGTTTTCGTGCACTGCTCTTCCACATCGACTGAATTTGGTGGTTCATGATCTGAATTTCTGTCGCATATGTGAGGAATACGACTGGAACTGTGAAAATCTATCATTAAATTCTTCCGTGACAGTCCCAAGCGCAGGAGACTGGTTCCAAATATACCTTTCTTGTGTGAAACCAGATGGAGCGCAAAGTACAAAGCATCCGCATCTTTTCAGAGAACTTTTGTGATATCTATGCACAACTGGAGCAACTGGAGGCAAACCAGCATGAGTCACAGAGTACGCGTCAGACGGCGTATCAGCTGAGGTGTGCTGCAGGAACCACAGTGTTCGCATCTGTCTGGAAGATCATTGCGAAGTACTCAGCGATGTTGGAGCCAGTGACCCAACAGCTGCAGGCAGTCGACATGGACATGATGGGAGTCTGAGATCACATCGACCTGTTAATAAGGCTTTCCGAGCTCACCGGGATGGTGCAGATCGTGTGTTCTCAGAAGATGTCACCCTGAGGTGAAAACCTTGGCAGAAGAACTTGGCATAGACTTGACTATGCCTCGGCGATGCGCACGCCAGGTCCACCGGCCGAATGTAGGAGGCTCCATTGAGGAGTACTATCGCCGCACCATCTATGTCCCGTACATGGATTCCTTGATCCAGTCTCTGGAAAGTCGCTTTGGTGAAAGTAACACGCCATATTTTCACATTTTCGCACTACATCCGAGACAAATGCAGCAAAACAGAAAGAGATGAATTCAAGCACATAGTTTCATCTGTCAAGAAATGTATGGCATTGACAACCTTGTAGAAGAAGCTCTAGCGTGGTATGACGTGCAGAAGCATAAGCCACTGGATGACAACTCTCTGGGTATGATCGAGTGGTGAACAGACCACTCTGTTCCCTGCTGTGCGCAAGGCTATCCTCATCGCACATGACTCTGCCTGCAACATCATGTACAGTGGAAGAGTCCTTCAGCACACTGCGCAGGGTGAAGACCTGGTTAAGATCAACGATGAGTGATAAACGTCTGTCCGGCCTCTGCATGCTAAGTGTCCACCGCGACAAAGTGAACAGCCAGAAGACCGAGCTAATGAACAGGGTCATTGACAATTTCGGAAGAGATCCCCGACGGCTCCAATTCCTGTTCCAAGAGTAGTAACCTGCTTAACTGAATGAACTGTTGAGAAATGTTTATGTTATTTTATTCATTTGTATTTCCATGTAATTTTTTCAAATTTTTGATTTTCCGGGGGGGGGGGCAAATGCCCCCCCCCCTTGCCCCTCCCTGCGGACGCCCATGGAAATGAAATAGTGTGTGGTTGATTATTAGGGCAGTATGCATTGGCCAATAATGTTAATAGATAGGGTTGTTTGTTTGATTGTTATAACAGTACATAATTGGCTAATAGTGGAAATAGATAGTATGTTTGTTTGATAATAAGAACAGTACATCATTGGCTAATAATGGAAATAGATAGGTATGTTTGTTTGATAATAAGAACAGTACTCCATTGGCTAATAATGGAAAAGATAGGTATGTTTGTTGATAATAAGAACAGTACATCATTGGCTAATAATGGAAATAGATAGGTATGTTTGTTTGATAATAAGAACAGTACTCCATTGGCTAATAATGAAATAGTAAGGTATGTTGTTTGATAATCTTTCTGGAGCGATAGGGTAAGACATTGAAATTTACTCACAAAGACATCTTCCATTTCTTAGACTAACATCCAATTAATTTGAGATCAGCACAGAGTGAGGAAGCTGAGTTTGCCTGTCGTGGATTGTCTTATTATATGACACAACATTAAGTCATCTGCAAAAAGAAAGGGAAGAGGGTTTCCAAAGCATAAGAGAGGTCATTTATGTTTCTTGTACAACTTAATAAACATCAGGTCTCTGTTCCATGCAATAAGGAAACGTCTGAAAAGCCTGATATATATTTCCTTTGAGCCACCATTTTGCCTGAATCTCGATATTCCCCTAGCTGAGAGAGTGACACATATGATTGCTCGAGATGGCGTAAAATGGCATAATATTTTGTCCAATTACTGCTAAAGTGGAGGTTTTTGAAAGTAGAAAAAGGCAATTTGTGTTTTCAAGTGTTCAATTATATAATTAAATTTAAATAAAATAAAAGTTTTCAAGACTGGAGAAAAATAAAACTTTTTTCAGAAGTTTACCGCAGTTTATGCAGCATCTTTCTACACCACCTCATTTGACATGTTACATTAGTTATTCGTGCCTGTTGTTTGCGTCCTTTCTGACGTCCTTAAAAACTAAGTTCCTGTTTGGAACGATTTTTGTGCACTTGGGACGAGATTCCATACAATTTGCCAAATTCAGAGCCAAAGTACTGCTAAACTGCAGGTTTATGTTTCGATTCATGATTCATTCATGAACACTGTTCTGAAGTGTTCAAAATGTAAGATTAAATTGAAATGAAATAGTTCCTCAATCATGTACTGACGTCTGTACACAGACAGACAGACAAAGTGAACCTATTGCTTAACCCCACTTTGTGATATGTGCATGGGAGTAATTAAAAGATGTGGTTAAAAAAATCACATTGTTCAACAATCTGAAATATAAATGTTGAACGAAATATTTCTGGAGGGAGAAAACATTCAAATGGTACAATTTTAGGAGATGGCCACCTGGCTGTAAAAGTCTGGTGTTGGCTGTGAAGACTTTCTAGCCCGTGATCAAAGCATTTTCTCAAGGTACTATTTCCTAAGATAACATCCTTCCTTCATAACCACCCACATCTGCTCACCAAATCCCTCTCACACCTCAATATGACATCAACGCAACCTCCTCTTCGCACGACAAATTCTTCAAGGAGGGCCTTTTGCAGAAACACCTGGCCTTACCCTCTTACCTGTCTGTCTTGAACAGAATATGCCTGTGAAATTGCTATTTTAAATTATTCTTTTAGCCCAAATCGTTAAAATTGACATCACACAAATGAAAAAGTCTGTACAACAGTATTGTTTTGATTACCATCGTGGCAATGTGGGATAAAGCTATTCACACAAGTTTCTCAATTGTACAAATCATGGTCAGAAAGCCACACTGCAGTTCACCAGTACACAGACTGTGTTTTCCTTTGAATCCCTGTTGGAGCTGATGAAATGTAAATATGCTGCCGGCAAAGAGCTGCATCGTGAGGCACACAATTTTTCAGAGGGGAAGATTAGCTGGCTGTCTTATGGATGCAAAATATTCCATGATATCCTTTGGACAGTGTTACCTTCATGAAAGTAACTTAGTAATTAAACCCTCATGGTAAGTTCAGAAAAATGTGATGTGTGAAATGCCATGTGAATATGACAGGTGAAATTGGTAGAAAAACGAATACGACAGGTGAGATTGATAGAATGGCTAACTAAAATGTATTCTTACCCTTTGGAATTACCGTGTGATCACTTTGGATCAAATCATAATTCAACACCCGTTGCTGCTGTGGATTATACATGCTGCTGAAGCAGAATGAACCAAGATTTAATTACAGATTTGTTCTTTTGGTTGCATCACTCATGAAGTGTGTGCTGTGCCAGTGATGCACCTGTAGATTGGAGGAGGAATCTAACATTTCACCAAGGTACCAACACCAAATAGCCAACACTTTATTAATGTGGTTGTGGATTTTAAACTAAAAGTTAGCAGACAGTACAGCTCAGCTGGCTTGTGAAGGATGGTGTACAATAGGCAACGCCCTGTCTGTGAAGCATGGTATTGAGAGTTTATAGTTGGAAGTCAGGAATCAAACTCAGAGCAGATTGCTCAAAATTGAGTACGCAGCAAACTGAGCTATACTGTTAGCCTGATTATGTGCTGAGATACAGCTCTTACTATAAACATTTATACATCAGCACAGTGCTCATTGCACGGCGGTGAGAGGTCACTGTTGGTGTAATGATGTAAAACATCCACATACAAAGATTGGAAGGGTCCAAGTGTGGATTGATAATGGGAGGTCTCTGAAAACATGGCCACTAAGGCATAGTTCTCAACATTTTTTTTTGGTTGGCTGGTTTAGTGTTCATATCTGACCCAATGGCTCATGAAGCAGGGAATCCACATTCAAATCGCATCCACTGTGTTGATTTGGCCATGTCGCTGACTGACTGACGTCCTTACAATTCACAGTGAAATACACTGACATCTACTGCTGTTAATGTCCTGCAAATGGCTTATGTACAAGCTCTTCCAAAGACCAAGGTGTGAGACTATATTTCAGGAGCCTCAAAAACAATATATACATTTACATATACTGTATATACGACAGCATGTTGAAAAGTAATGCCTCCTATATTTTTCTCCAAACCAAGTAAAATATTTGAAACAAGGACAGATACCAACATAAATCATAATTATACCATGGTGCATATGTATTTCTCAACATAAACACCACTGCGATCCACACATTTCTGCCAACATTAACGTAGTTTTGTGATGCCCTCATGAGAGAACTGTGCATTCTGCTAACTTAACCAACACTTCACAGTGGCCTTGACATCATAGTGGGAAGGAAAATGTTCTCCACGATGGTGTTCCTTAAGTTTGGGGAAGACATGAACATCTTACGGAGCCAAGTCGGCCCTGGTGATCCTTTGTGCGGTCCTTCATTGACCGTCTCTTACTCTTTGGATCATAATGGTGCACCCAACTCTCATCTCGAGGCAGTCATCCAAATTCTTATCACCAGCACTTCACACTTCACAGTACAGATTATGTTGTGCTGCCTTCTGCCATCTTAACTAACATAGCAATGAGAGCGCTGGAGTCAGAATGAAGAAACGTCACACCCAGTGGTGGAAAAAACTAATGTGCAGACTGCACCTTGTTTCATTTGAATATCTTTACCTGCTTTGGAGAAAAAGAAGAGGAGGCATTACATTTCAACATGCCCATGTGAATATAGTGCGAATAAAATAATCTACACCCCCTTTCCAAATTTTCACCTTTTGTTGCCTTATAGCCTGGAATTAAATCAGACTTTTTCCACTTTATTTACACCTCGTAATCAACAACTTTCAAGTGAAAAACAAATTCTACAAATTTCAGAAAAGTAATTTAAAATACAAAAATATATATATATATCCCTGTGTCGTAAGAGGCGACCAGGGTTGCATCAGGAAGGGCATCCGGCGTAAAACCTATGCCAAATCAGTATGCGGATCATAATGGATGATCCGCTGTGGCGACCCTAACGGGAGCTGCCAAACGACGAAGAAGATATATATATATATATGTGTGTGTGGATATGTGTGGATACAAACAAACAAACACGACATAATAGTGACCAAAGCTTTTCGTGTTGCACTCTTCAGGGTAAAAATTGCAGCAAGTGAAGGAGGGGAAGTAAAGGCGTGTGCTTTATATGCAGGTCTCAATAAGGTAGACGCTGATTGGTTAAACCGTAATGATGTCATGGTTAATCCGAACACCCATTCGTCGGCTCATCATCTTCACTTCACGCTCCCATTGGCTGGAGCAGAGTTCGTCGATGATTGACGTTTGCAAACACATCCTGGAGAGAGGGGGGATGGGTTTCCCCTAAGGTCCATTCACCAATTGTTACCGTACTTCCCTTGATCTTTCCATGCTGAAAGAGACACAGAGATCGTACAAATTCCTTTTGACGACATAATATTGGATCGGTGGTGAGGATGAAGGTTGCTCCAACATGCGTAAATGAAACGAGCTCCGACCTCGGCTCAATATCCTGAACATATCTGCATTGTACTGGTCTGCACAGATAGGGTGGCAACCAGTTGCTGTGCAATGGCAGATGAAGCATACAGTGACCGGTGGTTGCTGGATATTTCTGCAAGCTCGCACTGGTTGTGTTCTAACCCTCACAATATTTCTTCGAATCACCAAGGGCCGTGTTGTTTGATCCGATCAGCCAATCTTAGTGTTGTGCGGCCCACGTACCGAGCTTCACATCGGCACTTAAACTGATAAATAACATTGCTGTTTGTGAGGTGAGTAGCACATCCTTGTTGACTGATGTCAGCAAACGCGCGAGAGGTAAAGATTACTCGGGGTTGCACAACCAGAAACGTGTTGGACACCATATGTTTGATTTGTACTTCAAACCTTCATGACGATTGCCTTTCCAAGGCATCCTGATATGGACTGGACATTTGTCCGGGCAATCTTCCAATCTTTTGTCGTGTTTAGAAACTTGTGTATGTATCTCTTAACTATATGCTCAGGATAACCATTCTCACCGCGTATATTCATGATTTTGTCAATTTCAGCAGGAAGATTACAAGGTGAACAAATCCTCTGTGCTCTGTTAACCAGGATATTGATCAAGGCAATTTTGTTTCTCGTGAGCTGTAGGAGTCCCAGCGAGTATACTGCCCTGTGAAAGTCGGCTTTCGGTAAACGGATGTTGTGAAACCAAGTTGGATTTATCAACCAACACGTCCAAAAACGGTAACGTAAAACGGAGAAGTAAACACTGATGTGAAGCTCGGTACGTGGGCCGCATAACACTAAGATTGGCTGATCGGATCAAACAACACGTCCCCTTGGCGATTCAAAGAAAGATTGTTAGGGTTAGAACAACCAGTGCGAGCATGTAGAAATATCCAGCAACGACGCCACTGTACCTGCTTCATCTGCCATTGCACAGCACCTGGTTGCCAACCCTATCTGTGCAGACCAGTACAATGCAGATATGTTCAGGATATTGAGCCGAGGTCGGAGCTCGTTTCATTTACGTATGTTGGAAGCAACCTTCATCCTTACCACCGATCCAATACTATGTCGTCAAAAGGAATTTGTACGATCTCTGTGTCTCTTCAGCATGGAAAGATCAAGGGAAGTACGGTAACAAATGGTGAATGGACCTGAGGGGAAACCCATCCCCCTCTCTCCAGGATGTAGTTGCAAACGTCAATCATCGACGAACTCTGTTCCAGGCAATGGGAGCTCGAGGTGAAGATGATGAGCCGACCAATGGGCGTTCGATTAACCGTGACGTCATTACGGTTGAACCAATCAGCGTCTACCTTATTGAGACCTGCGTATAAAGCACACGCCTTCTCCTCCTTTACTTGCTGCGATTTTTACCTTGAAGAGTGCAGCACGAAAAGCTCGTCACTATTATGTCGTGTTTGTTTGTATCCACATTAAAGTTCTGTAAGTACCAAACATCTGTTTATACAATATATATATATATACTGAAACGCAAAGAAAACTTACCACTTCTTTGAAATGTAATAAAATTGTAACAGTTCAAAATAAAAACAACCAACAATTGCTAATTGAAACATTGGCATTTTATTGATGACATGTCAAGTTTTTGACCAAGATACACCATCTCATAAGTTTGTTCTACAGTACAGAACAGCACAGGTGCAATGTCAGTCCCCTTTCAATAGCGTGTGTGGCCACCATTGTTTGATACAGCAGTACACCGTCGGCGCATACTGCCTACCAGTCTTTGGATGGATTGCTGCTGGATTCTGTCCCACTCAGTCCTCAATGTCTGAAGCCATCTGACTTAGGACCATCTGCCTGTCCTGCCTTGCAGTGGTGACTCTTGGCCTCCCTGATCGGTCTGTCATCTGCAGAGTTGTGGAGGGTGTCTCTGTCCACCAGGGCCGATATCGTCTGGTGTGAACAGCCAAAGCGACGTGCCACCTCACGGTAGCTCAATCCGCCTTGCAGTATGCCCAAGGCACAATGCTGTTGATCCCTTGACAATCGTGGCATGTTGATTGAAATGCCCATTTTGCACTGGCCTTTTAAAGCCAATATCAAGACATCAGGTGCAGCTCATTAAAATCATCCGTACCCTTGGCTAATCACTGACAGTCAAAACGGCTGTTCAACAGCTGTGCTATGAAGTGACCATTTGAAGTTCAAGTGACCATCCGTGACCGTTTTCTCTGACTGTGAGGACACTATTGTCCACAAATAAGTTCACACATTTACTACACGCAGTGTTATTGTTGATATTTGAAGTTTAAAAGGTGGTAAGTTTCTTTTGCATTTCAGTATATATATATATATATATATATATATATATATATATAATATATATACAGTGGGGAGAACAAGTATTTGATACACTGCCGATTTTGCAGGTTTTCCCACTTACAAAGCACCGAGAGGTCTGTAATTTTTTATCATAGGTACACTTCAACTGTGAAAGACGGAATCTAAAACAAAATCCTGAAAATCACATTGTATGATTTTAAAATAATTAATTTGCATTTTATTGCATGAAATAAGTACTTGATACATCAGAAAAACAGAACTTAATATTTGGTACAGAACCTTTGTTTGCAATTACAGAGATCAGACGTTTCCTGTAGTTCTTAACCAGGTTTGCACAGACTGCAGCAGGGATTTTGGCCCACTCCTCCATACAGATCTTCTCCAGATCCTTCAGTGTTCGGGGCTGTCGCTGGGCAACACAGACTTTCAGCTCCCTCCAAAGATTTTCTAATGGGTTCAGGTCTGGAGACTGGCTAGGCCACTCCAGGACCTTGAGATGCTTCTTACGGAGCCACTCCTTAGTTGCCCTGGCTGTGTGTTTCGGGTCGTTGTCATGCTGGAAGACCCAGCCATGCCCCATCTTCAATGCTCTTGTTGAGGAAGGAGGTTGTTGGCCAAGATCTCGCGATACATGGCCCCATCCATCCTCCCCTCAATACGGTGCAGTCATCCTGTCCCCTTTGCAGAAAAGCATCCCCAAAGAATGATGTTTCCACCTCCATGCTTCACGGTTGGGATGGTGTTCTTGGGTTGTACTCATCCTTCTTCTTCCTCCAAACACGGCGAGTGGAGTTAAACCAAAAAGCACTATTTTGGTCTCATCAGACCACATGACTTCTCCCATTCCTCCTCTGGATCATCCAGATGGTCATTGGCAACTTCAGACGGGCCTGGACATGCGCTGGCTTGAGCAGAGGGACCTTGCGTGCGCTGCAGGATTTTAATCCATGACGGCGTAGTGTTTTACTTATGGTTTTCTTTGATACTGTGGTCCCAGCTCTCTTCAGGTCATTGACCAGGTCCTGCCGTGTAGTTCTGGGCTGATCCTCACCTTCTCATGATCATTGAGGCTCCACGGGGTGATATCTTGCATGGAGCCCCAGACCGAGGGAGAATGACTGTTATCTTGAACTTCTTCCATTTTCTAATAATTGCGCCAACAGTTGTTGCCTTCTCACCAAGCTGCTTGCCTATTGTCCTGTAGCCCATCCCAGCCTTGTGCAAGTCTACAATTTTTGTCCCTGATGTCCTTAGACAGCTCTCTGGTCTTGCCTATTGTGGAGAGGTTGGAGTCTGATTGATTGAGTGTGGACAGCTGTCTTTATGCAGATAACAAGTTCAAAGGTGCAGTTAATACAGGTAATGAGTGGAGAATGGGAGGCGTCTTAAGAGAAAACTAACAGGTCTGTGAGAGCCGGAATTCTTACTGGTTGGTAGGTGATCAAATACTTATTTCATGCAATAAAAGCAAATTAATTATTTAAAAATCATACAATGTGATTTTCAGCATTTTTGTTTTAGATTCCGTCTTTCACAGTTGAAGTGTACCTATGATAAAAATTACAGACCTCTACCTGCTTTGTAAGTGGGAAAACTTGCAAAATCGGGAGTGTATCAAATACTTGTTCTCCCCACTGTATGCGCGCATATGCACATGCACACACATGCACTTCCAGCCTCGGACTGTCTATTTGATTGAGTAGTTCAAGACTTGTTTCTTTCTCCAACTGGTGTAGGTTAAATTTCCTCAGTTGCTATCTCTCATTAACCAGTCATTGCCAAGTGTGAGTTGAGGAAGGCCTTCATCTTGAAGTGGACTGGAAGAGGTTCATTTATAATTTTATCATTTCCATCATAGCTGAAACATTCTGTTATTCATCAACTATCTTCCTGAATTCATTGTTGCAAGCTCTTATGTTCAATATTTTAAATCTGCTATCCCACTGCCACCTCATGGTATTTCCCATTCCCACCACTTAACTTTACTACATCCTCTGAGATATTGTCCTTACACTTCTCTTGCAATTCCTTTCCATGTGATGTGGTGCATCTCTTCTTCCATGTCCCATTGTTTTCCATTTGGCCTATTTTGTTTATTTATCCATATCCTCCTGTCGTTCTGCCCTTCCACAAGCCTCACTTAGCACCTGTGCACATGTAAGTAAATACATGGTGTCCCCTAAAAATAATTCCCTCAATCACGTCAAATTCTGGTAACGTCTTCAAAACATACTTATTTGCAGGTCAGAAATGGCATCTCGGTGGATACTTGACATATTCTTGCGACAAGCCACTACTTCATGCACAGTGAAAAGCAAAACGCAATCGGGAATAGGTTCTCAATAATAATTCCGAACATTAAAATGTTTCCATTAGCAGTTTAAATGTGTGGTTATAATGGTTATAGTATTGGTGTTTTTGTTATCTCGTTATCCTCCTGCACATCCTCCAGTCTCCCGGAAGGTGGTTTTTATTGATTCATAAAACAAGTGTCTAATTAAACTTGCTCTTTGCCCCACATTTGTATGTCCTTTCTTCATGCCTGGGTTGTGGTGGGACTGGCCAGCAAAAACACGTCTTGGCACAGAAATCACTCTGCCTGCATTTTCTTTTTATCTTGCATTGCAGTTCCAAAGGTAAACACAATCCGGCCACCGCCTACTGGTATTTTATTTTGTTTTATACTCCAGCTGATACCTTTTGATTTATATGAAAAATGCTAACCTGATAGCAGTTGGGAGTTATTGGTAAGAGAGAAGATAAGGTGGAGGAAACTATCGGTTTGATGGAGCGAAACATGACTGTTAGTGTCGTCTTGTCACATTCATATTATTCTGGCTCTTTATTCCAATTCATATTTTATCTTTAGATACCTAAGTTTATTATATGAACAAGTAGTTTTTGTGGATTCCACAACTACCTGTACTGAGGATATTTAAAGTTTTAACATTTGCTTTACTTTAAGAAAGACCATTAAGTTTATGAGTTAGGGTTAGTTGATATTCAAATTCCAGGGAGAGTCAGCCCAGGACAGCCTGTAATCTCCTTTCCTTTAAAGTTCTTGTGAAACCTTAAAATGAGAGTAGCCCGTAAAATTGTACCGTGTTTGCATCACTTTAAAAGCTCGCAGAACTAACTGCAATGGAACCAGAGTAATTACCTCCTCCAAGTTTTTATTACTCTTTTGTTTTACCATTTCCTGACTGTTTGGAACAGTCAGGATAATTGACCCTAAAGATAGCAGAGCAAGGAAACAACGACTTAACTCAATGATCTATTGTAAAACTTAGATATTAGAGTTAGGATCGACAAATATACCATGGTGTTTTAAAGGAAACAGTGCAGTAGAAACTTAACACCTCTTGTGCGAAAAGATGAATTTCAGAGAAAAGTGTTTGTCAAATACAAAGGAAGACATATCAGAGGTAACAGAAGATTTGATTTTGAAAATCCTTGAACAGTTGTAGCATACATTTTAATTTTAAAATTAACAAACACATGAACACGAGTATTTCGTTCAGTACATTGTTATATTAGAAACAGCTCATCTGGGAGGGATATATCACCACTATAAATTTTTTGGCGGCACCAATTATTCTGATCATCTTGTGGGCTCGGCCGGGGAAGGCTTTGCCCAAGTCTTTCAATTACTGTCTGGCTCGGCTTGATGTTCAGCTGAAGGTAGAAGGAATTGGGAATTTGTTCAGGGTTCCAGGGATAACTCGCCAACTCTGCGAAAAACACCAAGGGATCGTTTACATCCAATAATGACCAGTGCTGCAGATGGGACATCCAGCTTAACGTCCATCTGAAGGACAGTACACTTTGTGGTACAATGCCGAGCCTAGGAAAGATCAATCCAAAAGTTTACAGTCGGGTCAGTAATCTAATTCACACTCGATAGCTCAAAGGATAAGTGTGCTACCTTTGTGCCATCCCATTGGAAATATCCCTTATTGATCCACAAAAACTATCAGGACAAATGATAACGAGATTAATAACACTTTGTCTGTGTGATGAGAAATTTGCAACTGCCTCACCACAGGATTCTCTGTACCTGAGTGGGAAAACTGAAGATGAGAATGGAAAAGAGAGAGAGAGAGAGAGAGAGGAGAGAGAGAGAGAGAGAGAGAGAGAGAGAGAGAGAGAGAGAGAGGCGACTTTTGTGAGAGAACTCTCAGGCTGAGTCAATATCGGGGGTAGTAGATTTTGGAGACAGTCCTGAAGTGTAATGGCTGTCTGCAATCCCTGCCAATCTTCTAAACTTGCCGGCGATGAGGCAGTTCTCTGAGAATAGCCAGCGAGAGGTTGCCTTTCACAATCATATGATCAGATTAATCAATTGGAGCAGAGGAAGAGCAGGAGATATTTTCATGGAAAATTGTCATCACCAAGTCCAGAAAAGAGGATTTTCTTTTGGAAGAAATCTGGGTGGGAAAGTTCACAGATTAAGTCGGTGTCATCGAGTCACAGAAGCTGCTGAAGTGCCATGGCTGGTGAGAAAGGTAACAACACAGCCGATTTACATGGTGACAATTGAAATTGTCACATATGAGGAAGAGAGAGAGTTGAGATGAGTGGTTAATAGTTGGCCCATTTGTCAGACACAGAGAGACAGACAGAGAGACAGAGACAGAGATGTAGATAGATGCATCATTGTTTGTAGGACGGTACAACATAGACAAATAAGAGGGGAGTGGAGTTGAAGTTGCAGCCAAAGGTACTTCAGGGGGTTGAGAGGTGTAAGATCAGGACACACAGAGAGTGGGAAATTGAGTTCTTGACTTAAAGTGCAAGTCCCTGCCAGGACGGGGTTCAAGCCTATAAAATCGGAGGAGACAATAGCCAGGGAGAGACACTAAGAAGTCAGGGATGTCCTGTGGGAGGAAGAATTCTGTTAAACAGATGAAGTCCGGTTTATCAGCAGCAGCCTGGATTGAGAGACCTGTCAGGTTTGAGCGGAGGCCTCGGATGTTTGAGGTATACACAGTGAGGGACAGGGGAGGAGGCATTGGGGGGATGAGGGATGTGGGATCAAGATGGGAGGATGCAGGACGAGGAGGCAGCTGAGAAGAGGTGGGGTGAGGGGGAAGCTGAGATTGGGCAAGACATGGGGGGAGGGGGAGGGGGAGATCCGACATGGATTCCTTCAGGCCCATATTTTCCCAAGGAACAATATTGCCTCATTTTTCCTTAATTAAAACAATAATTTATAAAAACACTTTTTCGTTGAAGGAATGACACTTTGCTAACAAACTGTAACCCAAACCCTCTTCTAAGCCATGTTTCTTGTGCTGTTACATGTCTGCCAAAAATATTAAGCACTTTGGTACCCAGTAGAACAATATGACAGTTCAGTCCTATTTATGCGAACGTCTGTTGCCGCTTCCTGCAAACTTGTTTCCTTTCTCCCTACTGTCTCCTCCAGCTGGAGGTTTTCCTGCGTCTCCGTGCAGGCATTTCATTCTGCACATTTGGTTTTAAACTTGATGTGTTGGTTGTTTCGTTGTGTTAAAATCAAGAGGGTGGAGTGAAAGAGGCTAGATGGGTCAGGGAGGAGGTGGGTGGTGGGAGTCTCAAGGCTGTTATACATTTTCCTTCTTAATTACATTTAGGTAGTTATGTCACGACTGAATGCCAGCAGCTTTTTCAGCTTCATTGCTAATTTTGGCTGAGGATGTTATCTGAAATGTGGCAAGTTGAGAGAGATCAACATAAGGCAGTGCAATGTTGCATTTTTTTTTTCAGGAAAACAATGTGAACGATTTCCTCCGAGAGTAAACATTGCATGACATGTGCAGTCCTTTTGCAAAACAATAGTTGTAGAACATGAGGGGTTACATGAGCAAGGGTCCTTCAAACACTTTGTTTTCTTTCTTTGCCATTGAGAACAAGCTTCATACTGTATTATAGAGAAGTATTAAAAAGAAAAAGAAAACTATTAAGTCAACTTTAATATTCCATCAATAATTTTATTTGTATTTTCGTTGAGAAATTAATCTTTTTCACTTTGTGTGGTTATCAAAGTAATAATGACGTTTTTCATTCATTTCACGAATTAGTTAGTCATTTATTTTCACACATTACAATTGCAGTAACACATTGGGCTGGCTGGATAGCTTGGAGGTGACCAGTGCCCTGTGCCATAGATGACTCGCTTTAAACAGTGTGCTTCGTCCATTGCAAGGACATTACACTAGATCACGTGTCTGCTAGTAATGGAAGTGGTGGAGGATGTTAAATATCCCAGTGTCTTTCACAAAGATTAGGTGAGGTATTGTCAGCACCTTGAACAAATTACAAATTCTGTTTCATCTGTTTATAGAAGAAAATCGTCACCAAACTACAATCGTCGAGTGTCGGTGACTAAACCGGCTCCCCACCCACCCCCTCCCCGCACCTTCCAACCAGGTCCTCCTGGTGAGGAGGGTGCATAGATATGGACACCCAGCAGGATTAAAAACAAAACCTGTCAAATGCTGGAGGTGCTTCTTGTGAGCCAGCAGCCATCCATATCTAGTGCCTAACTGAACTGCGTCTGCGGACATCCTCCTGCACTGGGCACATGTTTCCTATGAGGTTGGTGGCAGGATTTGCACTCTGGCCACCATAAAAGCACTTCACTCCGCAAAAACACACAAATTGGTGTGTGACAGGGTAGTACTGAGGTATCATCCACTGAGACGGCGGTCTCCTCAGAGATGGAGATGGGCCAGGCCAGTGTGACCACTCCTCATTTTCATAAATGCCAAGGTGAGCCAATGAAAAAAAAGCCAAGAATTCACAAAGGTTCGGAAAAGCGATGATAATAGAAAACTATACGAAAAACCTATAGAAAACCAAGACGCCAAGGTGAACAACGAATAGCCAAGATCTTGTGAAAAAAAGCCAAGGAGTGGTCACACTGGGCCAGGAATCTACCTGAGGGGTGGCCAGATGGAGGCCCCTGGAGTCCCGCGGAAAGTGGACACAGTGACTGCTGTGGCGCATGCTCCCATGTATGTATGTATGTAATGTATGTATGTATTTGGACTTCAATCAATAGCTTCGCTTCAAATGGAGTTGACTGTTCCGGATGAAGGAGAGGCATCAGGTATTCGTCTTATACCTCCAAAGAGGAAGAAATATACAAACTTTGATCGTTGTGTTAGCTGTCAGACAGATAATGACAAGACTCTGAGAAGACCACGAGAGTCATCACTGAAGACTCTTATTTCAGCATTGGCACTACGTGATGATGACGTCTTTGATCGCTTACGACCAGATACAAGCCATCTTACTACCCGTTCTTTGGCATTACACGTGTTACGAATCATGTCCAAGTGCACAGAATTTGCACTCTGTTCAACAACGAAAGCATGCTTCATCTCCAAGGCCATCAGAAGCTGTCTGTTCAGGAGACCCTGTAAAATTGACCGGGAACATGGCAGAACTTGAATTACAATTTACCACATTCAAGAAGAATACCGTCGCAAGTCATACCTGTTTGCTTTCTGGGATGACTACATTGCCATGGTCAAGCTGCTTCTCCAGTTTATCAGAGCTGAGAGGACCAGTGACTAGCATCTTCATGTGATGGTAAGTGCTGCGATGATGCTTCACTTTTTCACAATGGACAGGCAAAACTATTCCCGATGGTTACCTGTCTACATCGCTGACATGAATCAGCTGCAGGAGACGCACACTGTTGTTCACCATGAGTTCATGAATGGAAATCATGCAGTCAGTCGGTCCAGTCAGATATTTGCTCAGGTGTGGACTGACATGGTCCTGGATCAATTCATCAACCTGGACTCAAAGATCAACGGTGGTATCATTGGGATAAGTCAAAAACCAGGGGCACTCGAACACTGGTTCTTAACAAGACATGAATGAGCTGTCATCACAACAGCAATGGAGGATATGTGCAGCTTGCAAGATTATGATCAGGTGGGCTTCACACAAGGAAGGAGGCTGAAAAAGACAAGAGAGATGAAGGAGATGTTCTTAAGTTGCTGTCCACCATCACATGAGGCCTCATGACCAACTTTTTCTTATTTGATGGAGAAGAAAATGATGACGAAGCCCTGCCACTGATCAACATTGCCACATGAGTGGTAGTGCCTCTGGATCATGCAAAGCACTGACTCCAATCATACGAGTTAGGTGAAGCACATATGAAGACGTTTGTCAAACAAAGGCTTAAAACAAGCAAAGTGGTTTTCTGGAATGCCATACCAAATCTCAAGGTCCATACATTAGACGTTCTGGCAAAGAATCAAGTAATGTCTACCAATGACAAAACCATCACCATGGCTGCAGACCGTGATCAATTTTGGATGTCTTGTCCTCTCTGAAAAGTCCACTGATTAAACCTGAAAGAGGTCCTCAGTTGTGAACTTGCAACGGTTCCTTATTATATTGCACATTCAGATGGTGGTCTTAGAAAAACGACAAAAAAGTGTTCTTCTCTCAGAGAGACAAAGAAGGTGCAAGTGGAGGTGAAACTCCCACCACTGACTCAGAGCATGCCAGCAGCACATCTGATTGATGTCATGGCTGGTGGTGCATCAACCGTCAGTGTGATGGTTAGCAAACACTACTACCTTATAACGGCCCCTTTAGGAAATAATGGGTGCACACATATTGAGGTAGTCTTTGACCAGTACACTGCTAAGTCGATTAAGGCTGGAGAGCGAGCAAAACGAGGAGCATCCGTGGCCTTGGAGGTCAAAATCAAAGGTCCCTCAACACAAATTCCTAAACAGTGGCCAAAATACATTGCAAATCCAAAGAACAAAAACCAATCTCTGTGCATTCACGGCTGAACGTTGGTGCCAGATGGCACAAGAGAATCTGCCAGTAGGACAGCAAATTGTTCTTGGTGGTGGCTTCATGGATGGCAGACGGACGGTTCTATTGACCAAAGGGGATGTGGAGATTTGGTACCACGAGACTATGAGGAAGCAAATACCAGAATACTGCTGCATGCAGATCATGCGGCACGTGATCACAAAAGGATAGCGATTCATCCCATTGACACTGATGTGGCTGTACAGTGTAGTGCACACTTTGACAGTTGGTTCTGATAAACTGTGGTTCCACACTGGTGTTAAGGACAAACTAAGATACTTCCCCATACACAAGTTGGCTGCTGCATTGATCCCCATTTGTGTGATGCTCTGCCTGCATTTCATGCACTGACTGGGTGTGATTCGACCAGTTCAATGTCTGGGATTTGCAAGAAGAAAGCTTTTCACATAATATGTGGGAACAAACAGCATCACAGTAGAGTATCTAAGTTGGATAAAAATACTACAGTTGGGCAAGACACTATCTCAGGATGTGAAGCTATCACCGACTAAAGTGTATATGTAAAATTGTAGACACGTTACCTTTTGACCTGTAGCGACCTCATACCAGGGTCAACGTTATAGTCGTCATGAACTGTCCTTGTGCATTAATAGGTAAATTCAACGCCACCGAAATCACCACAATTGGTTGAAGAATACCAAAGATATAGGCAATTGTGTTTCCCCGACTCCAATTTTTCAGTTAACCCCTCACACCCTTAGCCAACAAAATGGCTTCCAGATAAAAACAGATTCCACAATTTGACCTTATATACTACCTGGGGGTTGGTCCAGGAAGACTATTCTAGCACTCTATTAAGTCAAACCATAGATGTAGTGGGTGTTGAACAAATTCCATTTTTCAGGCTTTTTTTTTAGGCTGAGCCAAAAAATTGGTTAGTTATGGTACTTATGGCGATGTATGATTGCTCAAAAACTTCTGCGAGGGTAAATGGAGTGCAGAGTGAAGATTTTAAAGTGAAAGTGGGTGTTTATCAGGGGTCAGTCTTGAACCCAATCCTGTCCATTATGGTTCTTGAGGCTACATCACAAGAATTTAGAGGAGGCTTACCTTGGGAACTCCTGTATGCTGATGACCTGGTGCTGATAGCCGACAGTTGTGGAAGAGGTAATAGGTAAATATGCAGTATGAAAGGAGGGTATGGAGACCAGAGGACTGAAAGTGAATACAGGGAAAACTAGAGGGGAGCACTCGGAGAGTGCAAAACCTCCGCCGCCAATACTGCTGGGTCACTCAAGTGAACCTTATATCTTATTCATTAAATATGTCAACAGTGCTGACAGTTATAGTTCTTTTCTCCAACATTTTTTTTGGGGGGGGGGGGGGGGGGTTGGAAATCACTTAAAACATGTAAAAATGCAAAAAAAAATCGAAATTTTGTTGAAAAAAAAGTTGCAAAATTTTTTTTTCTCTTAACAATTTTTTTTGGTGGGGGGGGGGGGGTTGGAAAGCACTTAAAACATGTAGAAATGCAAAAAAAAATTTTTTTTTTTCTTTTCTTGGGGGGGGGGGGGGTAACAATTTTTTTTGGGGGGGAGGTTGGAAATCACTTAAAACATGTAAAAAAAAAATTTTTTTTTCTCTCAAACAATTTTTTTTGGGGGGGGGGTGGAAATCACAAAAATATGTAGAAATGCAAAAAAAAAAAATTTTTTTTTCTCTAAATTTTTTTTGGGGGGAGGGTTGGAAATCACTTAAAATATGTAGAAATGCCAAAAAAAAAATTTTTTTGTTTCTCGAAATTTTTTTGGGGGGGGGTTAATTTTTTTTGGGGGGGGGGGTTGGAAATCACTTAAAACATGTGAAATGCAAAAAAAAAAAAATCTTTTTTGGGGGGGGGGTGACAATTTTTTTGCGGGGGGGTTGGAAATCACTTAAAAATGTAGAAATGCAAAAAAAAAAAAAATTTTCTCTAACATTTTTTTTGGGGGGGGGGGGGGGGTGTTGGAAATCACTTAAAACATGTAGAAATCCAAAAAAAAAAATTTTTTTTTGGGGGGGGGTAACAATTTTTTTGGGGGGGGTTGGAAATCACTTAAAACATGTAGAAATGCAAAAAAAAAAAATTCAAATTTTCTTCAAAATGGCCGCCATAGCGGCCATATTGGATTTTGACCAAGTCCAAAATCTAATGGCATGATCCTTGGACCATACCTAACCCCCACCAAGTTTCGTCGAAATCCGTCGAGGAGTTTTTCCGTAATACTGTTCACAAACAAACAAACAAACAAACAAACAAACAGAAAGGGTGAAAACAGTAACCTCCATCCATCTTCGATGGCGGAGGTTAACAAAAGTACTGATTAGTGGTGTGGGAGAAGGAAGTGTTGGAAAAAAAGAGGGAGGTGGGTGGCCCTGTGCTGTCTGTAGAAAAAGGTGTAGGTAGTATTTCAATATTGTGTAAATCCTGCAACTGCTGGGCGAATAAGAGGTGCAGTGGCATCAGGGGTAGACTGCAAGTGGTATCTGACTTCAAATGTGCTGTTTGTGAAGGTAAACAAGTGGCTCTAGTTAGAGCAGAAAGGTTAGTTTATGGGGATATATCCCTGGAATGTGTAGATAAATTCTGTAACCTTGGTGATATGATTAGTGCACGTGGTGGTGTGGAGGCAGCAGTGAATGCAAGAATTAGAAGTGGCTGGAGG
>CM068962.1:88089014-88102721 GCA_035128595.1 Eptatretus atami | reverse complement strand
AAAGATAGATACATATAGGAAATTAAACGTTTTTTTTTTTTTTTAAGTTTCTTCAATCATTTCGTTGCTTAAGCACTTGGCGAGCACTCTTCAAGCTTTGATCTCTACAACCTTCCATAACGATACTGTGGCATGGTTCTCCATGAGGACATCGCCAGAGTTAGGAAGGCAAAACAAATTAGACGATAACAATTAGTAAAAATTGTTTTCAGTTGATACAAAGCAATGAATCGCCACATCACGGCAGGATAGCCAAGAGGTATGCACGCTCGCTCTAAGCTGTCTAGCCTGGGTTTGAATCATGACCCAGAAAAAATTGCCATCCGGTGTCACTTTCTTGCAGTGGGACAAACAAACGTCAGGCAATTTGTGAGTGTTATCAACACCAAGGCTCAGACTGCCGTACAGCTTCATTTCACAAGCGAATATCCTGACCATTCCTCTCTTGCACCCGGTCTGTTCACAATGATGGCCACATGAGACAATTTCGCAGTCCCCGTGATCAGGCCATGAGGCATGCTCTCCTTTCCTCCTCAGAGACATACACACTTCACGGCTCAGCCGAACCGTCAATGGCTAGCGTCTTGCTAAGCACGCTGCAAATTCACACAGCACGAACGAATCTTGCAGCAAAGCGAGATCCTCTGTTCCCTATGATGAAGGTGACCTCTCCTCTCAATTGAGTCCTCTTACGTCCTACTTGATCTGCTGGCTTCCACGCTCTCTTCCTCATCATGCGTCTCACGTTATGCCCATCAATTCTCTGCCTCCAGGGCATGGCTGATCACACGAAACCCGGGAAGGCAGTGCTTCGGTCTGCTTGTAGTTTTAGGGATATGTTCCTCACCTTTATTGCCGATTTTGGAATACAAAACGTAGAGAAAGTTCACAGGGGGTGGTTACATAATGGGGCAATTAGTCGTAAACCCTACCTAATTAACATGGCACCCCCCCCCTCCACCCGTGTGGTGAAAAGTAACACTTAAGCTCACAGTTTCCACACTTAATTACATCAAGAAGTCTCCTACATGTCCACAGACCAAACAACTCCATTCAATCCTAACTTTCCTCTTAAATTCCTCCATCTACCACAACAACCGTAACAATATATATATTGTTGAGGTTTCCCGCCGGCGCGTTGCCACGAGCACGACCCTCGATGAAGCAGTGGGGCTGTCTGGCTCGATCGCCCGAATTTACAGATCGCTGCCCGGATAAGTCCGGTAAGACGGGTCCTGGTTATTTTTGGACCGAAATACGCCAATGGGGAGATCACGTGGGGTAGGGTTAATTGCCAACTTCAACTTACCTAAGTACCCACGTGATCCGGCTACTTAACCCTTGGCGGAACTCGTACGGAAGCGAGCCGCATAAGGCGCCCGTTCCGTGTGCGTAGCACGCGTACCGAGCGGTGATATCGCCGAATTCCGCCGCCCAATGTCCCCTTACGGCGGCCCAACGGCCTTCTAATTCCTAACACAACATGCTAGTCATTTTGGCCTGCCCAATGAAAGAAATGGACATGACGAGCTGAAAACATTTAACAATTGGGTTTTATTTATACAGTAATTAGGGAAGCACGCAAGAGCAGAACTATACCGAATACAATAAATGCAATGCAATCATTTACAGCACACAAAGCACTTAACAGTTCTCTACTTGTTAGACGGGCCCACGGACACATGTACGCACACACACCCAATAAATGGTGGCTGATGCCTTTAATAAGGACTTCAGCTCGGAGGGACAGATGAGCTGAAACCCAGAACCTATCTCGAACCTCTCCACCTCGTGTGGTCTTCAAGCTGTTCGGACCCGGGCTCCAGCGAGGGCGAGCTGGATCCAATCGCCGTGAGCCGCGATCCTTCCCGAGCTCCAACGGATCCCTCGCGCTCCGGACCACGTGCTGGTGAGACGAAACACCGAGCCTTCCCGAAGATGCGTCACTTTCCAAGTAGAGCCAGCCGAACCAAGATGAGGCCATGAAGCAGAACAAAGGCCGAACCAAGATAACTCAGAGCCAGCACGACCCTTTGAACCACCGACTGCACAGCCAACTCGAAGAAGCACCAGCAGAACAACAACCTCGAACCAACTCGACCACCCTTGAACCAGGCCGACACTCATCGACCACCACACCGAAGAAGAACACGACAACCAACCAGCCACAACCCCTCTTCCGATGAACAACTCTCCAACAAGACCCCCAGAACCCCAACAAGACCCATCTCGAGCCAAGCAGAGTGTCCCTTTTTTTAGCCGCATCTCACGTAGCGAACGCTGGCTCAAAGAGAGCTCCTCCTTCTCCAGACAAAACTTTAGGACTCGGCTCTTTTATATACAGGATCCAGATCTCCTTAAATACTAAACACCTGTACACATCCTCGCATTGAGGGTGCCTTTTGAGAGCGTCCATCATCAACTTTTAAATATATTTGGACATTTGCTTTAAAGTTTCGAAAAGTTCACGTTACTATTAAAAATTATTGCATTTAATGTGTTGTATTTCGTAATTATTACAAAGCACATATTACAAAGTTTATTACAAAGCACATACACGATTTTCGTCATGAACAGGAGCCTCCATGATGGGTCTTGCTATTGGCTCCATCAAGGCACGTGACGAAATATCGGAAGTTGTTGTTATTGCCTTTTGGACGCGGCTTTTGGACAGATTTGTCCTTGTTATCCCTGCCGGCCCCTCCCCGCTCCCGGCGTGACTCATGCCCTCGTGCACCATCCCCCGCACAACCGTGGGTGGGGGGGGGGGGGGGAGTCGTTTACGTCATTGCATCACGGGACGAGGGTTCTTCTTCCTCTTTGCAGAGGAGGGGGAGGGTCATTCTTCTTTGTGTTCTGATCGAACCCCAACTATAAAACAATCACAGCGCATTTAATCGATTTTCACCCCATTAAACAATGGAAGGCGAGCTATCTATGGAACATGCACTTTCCGAGATAACTGAGCTAAAGGGCCTGAATGATGAGTGTGATAATGGTTTCCAGATTCGCAACACTATATATATATATATATATATATATATATAATATATATATATATTGTTACGAATCTGGCCCGCCAGGCGTGCCAGCGATTGCGTAACTCCAATCGCAACCGCGTCGCCCACCAGACGGACAATTCAGTCGTGACCCTCCTGGAACTACCGCCAGGAGCCAGTCACGGTGGGGTTTAACCCTCACACGATCGTGCCAATTGCCCACCCGCGCAGGATAGGGTTGCTCGCCAAATTCGACCTCCTAAGTACCTGCGCGAGTAGTCAACCGGCCGATCGTACCTCGCCGCAGGTCGGGCTAGGACACGAACCGCTTAAGCGGTCCGTTCCGTGCTACAGTGATAACCGAGCGGTGTTATCGCCGACCTCGACGGATCAGATTCTTCTCTTTACCCTGGGTGTTCAAAACCCACTACTAATTTATTCGCCGATTCAAGATGGCACTTTCAATGGGGAAAGAACGACGAACGGGATACATTTCACACAAGGACATCTATCTATAATTCCAGCAATATCTGTGTGTCTGTCTGCGAGGCCGTTTCTCGACGACCGCGGTCCGATCTCATTGAAACTTGCCAGGAATATTGCCGGGGACCCACGGATGTGCCTTTTCGAGGTTTGATATCGATCGGACGAGCGGTTCCCAAGTTACGGCCATTTTACTGCTTTTTCAGTGTTGAAAAGGTGTATATATGGCAGCTGAAGGTGTCGTTCCACCTTCTCATGCCAATTTTTCCCCAAATTATTAATAACCGGACCGATCGGATTGAAACTTGCCAGGAATATTGCCGGGGACCTGCGGATGTGCCTTTTCGAGGTTTGATATCGATTGGACGAGCGGTTCCCAAGTTACGGCCATGTATCTGTGAACCAATGACAGGACACGGTGCTATGACATCACGAATGACGTCACATTTAATGTTTATTTAATTATTTTTTTTTGAAGGATTGACGTCGCAATTCTTCTTCTTCGTTTGGTATGACGTCACAATCGACACTGGGGACCTGGGTATGTGCCAAACTCCCAAGGTTTGATGATTATTATTCAAATTATTAATTAATCCCAAGGTTTGAATTTTCCCGAGGAAACAGCCGTTTCCCAAGGTTTGAAAGCTGGTTTTTTTTCCCAAGGTTGGAATTAATCGTTGTGCTTGGTAGACATTTGTGAATACATTTACAGAGAGAGGGGCGAGAGAGGAGGGGGGGGCGAGAGAGGGGAGGGGAGGGGGAAGAGAGAGAGGGAGAGAGGGGAGGGGAGGGGAGGGGAAGGAGAGAGAGGGGGGAGGAGGAGGGGGGGAGGAGGAATGGACAGAGGGAGGAGATGGACAAGGGGAGGAAGGAGCAGAGGGAGGATGGACAGAGGGGAGGAGAGGGACGAGGGGAGGAGAGGGACAGAGGGAGGAGAGGGACAGAGGGGAGAGGGACGAGGGGGGGAGGGACAGAGGAGAAAAGGGACAGAGGAGAAGAGGGAGAGAGAGAGGGGGGGAGAGTGGGGGGAGAGAGGAGGCGTCACAATTCTTCTTCTTCGTTTGATATGACGTCACAATTGATGCTGGGACCTGATACTGCAGGCACGAGCTGCACATACTGGCACGCACTTACGGGCCCGCACTAGTTTATTACAAAGCACATATTGCACACACAACACAAGCAAGGAATCATGCATATACAAGAAAGCGTTACCACCGAATACGAGCAATGTACAGTCACTAAAGGCCCAGTCACACCTTGACGTTTTAGCCAACGTATGCCGATTTTTGTAAAAATTGTCTAAAACGCCGGTACACCGTCGAATACGTTATGGGTAAGTTTTGATAACATTGAGAGCACGCTGAAAAACACTGCCATACGTCGTTGCACGCTGGCTTTAAACGTTGTACTTTTCGATTGTCCTCAAAGCTTTCCATGCTTGAAATTTTACGACTTATGCCAGCGTATGACTCACACGTTCCACATAACGCTCGCCATAAGTTGTAGGCACGTCACGCGATCGTTGACACACGTTACTTGTAAGTTACTCATAAGTCGAAACACGTCGAGGTAATGTTTAGCGTACCCGAAACTTATTTCTAAGCTATGAGTTACGTGTTGTACTAACGTTACGCGATCGTTGACACACATCGACACACGTTACTTGAAAGGTGCTCATAAGTCGAAACACGTCAAGGTAATGGTTAGCGTCAGTGTTCCAGACTCCCTGGTTTTATTTTTTTTAATTTTTTTTTTCTTTTCTTCCTTCGGTATGATGGTGATGTTGAACTTCGATTTCTAGTGCGGTTGTAATATAATATAATTAATAGACTGCCGCTCAACGATTTAAATCATAACCGCACTGTACATGAACACCGTCATACCGAAGAAAAAAAAACCGGGAGTCTGGAACACTGACGCTAACCATTACTTGACGTGTTTCGACTTATGAGCACCTTACAAGTAAGTGTGTCGGTGTGTCAACGATCGCATATCGTGCTACAACTTATTCCCATCACATACGGAACGTGTGTCATACGGCAAGTACGTCGTAAAATTTTCAACATGCTTAAAATTACAAGACGTACTCACTTAATAGGACGTATGATAGCGTACTTTAGCGTTCTATTCACGCATACCAAACTTACCCATACCGTATTCGACGTGCGCCAGCGTTTTAGACGCATTTTTCAGAGGTCGGCATACGCTGGCAAGATCGCCAAGGTGTGACTGCATGTTGACACTTCCATTTCTGCGGCGGTTATGATTTGAATCGTTGTGCGCAGCCGCTTTCCATAACCTACGCCACGTCATCGTCGGCGATGCGTGCAGCGCGCTATGCATAAGTTAGACTATCGTTGGCATAGGTTGTGAACGCCGACAACAGGTTCAGCATTCGTTGGTATAAGTTATCTATAAAACACAAAGAAACGTTCTGTGTCATTACTTATACGTTAGCATAAGACCAAGTCGTTATGAATACGTCCAATCTTTAAAAAAACATCAAAGTTCAACGTAAGCCAGCGTTTTACATACACTAATACGTTGCCATCGCTGGCTAAAACGTCAAAGGTGACTGGGCCTTTACACACAGGTCTAATTATAGGGACACGGAGCCACAGCAGTCAAAAAGCAACAGGAAAACACTCCCCATAGGCAGGGAGGTAGACGGGGTTCGTAAACCTTTATGGCGTGGGCCGTGATGACCGAAAAGGCCGCGAGACCGGTGCTGGTACCTGCCCCGCGAGGTGTGACGGTCGCGAGCCCTCCTCCGGCACTCCTCCTTCGTGCGTGCCCTCGACCTCGACCAACCGCTCGCAACCCTCAGACTTTGGCGCCCAGAGGGAGAAGACGATCGACTATCCAGAGAGAGAACCGAGTTCGACTCGCGACCACCAAGAGACGAGAATAGCGGAACTCCGACGACCACAAGAGAAGAGGAAGCCAAAACGACGAGAGCGAGTTCGACCTCGATCACCAGAAGAGAGCGGATGAACGTCGACGAAGAAGAAGCAGAGAGGCGTGACGAAGAGGAAGCAGAGTAATCCAGCACGAAGAAGAAGAGAGAGCGAGCCCCGTGTGGTCCGCCATATATAGCCGGGCTCCGCCCTTCGCTCCACCCCTTTTCGGCTCGCCTCCCTCGAGCTCTTTCGAGAAGCTCCTCGAAAAGGGGCGTTCCCCTCCCGATCGCCTCACGCCCCGTGTCCACCAATCGCGAGCGAGTCTTCGCCGCTTCTCGTGCCAGCGTTGGCGGCGCAAAACGGCGGAAAGCTCCGCGTTTCTGCAGGTCTTCCACAGGGCCTCGTTCGACGTTTTCGGAAGGTCCAAAATAACGATAGCGAAAGAAAACGGCTAACTCAAAGGATCACGCCCTGGTGAACACGGAAATTCCCCTCTAAACAACGGTGGGGCAAATCTAACTACACAATTACTTATCGTCAAAACTGATCTAAGGACCCTTGTATGGTTGTATTTGCGAATTTCCACAGCCGTACATATATATATATAATTATATAATATATCTATATATATATATATATTATAATATATATATATATATATATAATATATATATATGGCAAATAGTGTGTGTCAGTGTGTCTCCTCCCATAACTCCAAAACCAATAAAACTAGCAGCCCTGAACCTTTGCAAGGTGTACTAAGAAAACTCCAAGGAAGTGCAGGAGTTACAAATTGGGTGTTTGGGTTAATTAAAAACACCCCTTTTTAAGATAATTAACCTCCTTATTTAAATATATCCTTCATACAGGCGATCCTCTCAGCCACTCGCTGTCTGGGGTCTTCAGGCGTTCCTTGGTAACTTCACTGGGGCCTGAAGCCGCCATGTTATTGGCCTGCCCCACTTGCCATGAGCTTGGAAAGCCGCAACGATTTCTTAATGATAAAGTTTTTTTTTTCACTTTCCTCACTCATCTATCTATAATTCCAGCAATCTCTGTGTGTCGTGTGTCTGTGACCGCTGTTTCTCCGACAACCATCTGGTCCATCTAATTGAAACTTGCCAGGTATATTGCTGGGGCCCCTGGTTTGGGATGTGCCTTTTCAAGGTTTGAATATTAATCGACAAGTGGTCCAATTTATGGCCATTTATTTCCAAACCAATACAGGACAAGCGGTGCTATGATGGCACAATTGACGTCACAATTCTTCTTTTTTTTGCAGCGTACGCCACGCACGTACAGGCACGCACGTACGGCCGTTGTGCCACTTATAATTCCGTCTCCATACCCCTTATCGTCTTGTCCGGCCTAACCTCATCTGTCTATCACCCCAACCCCTACGTTCCTGTTTTGGAAAGTGAATAGGGAGAGACTAGCGTCCTGTTCTTCGAGGCCCAACAACCCTCAGAATGGCCTCACTATCAAGATTTCAGCAATTTTCCCAAGGTGGGTCAGCGGCCTAAACATGAGAAGCGAAGGGATGGATGGTGCGAAGGGGTACATTTCCCTAACTATTCTAGCCATTTATTTAAACTTATAATACTCCCAGGCTTTTTCCCAAACGCCTGACTCTTTAAACTATTAGGTTCTAAAAACCATGATTCCATCGCCTGTGTTTGGTGTACAATTTAATTTGGGCCTAGCCCTCAAAATTTTCTTCCGTGCCTTTGCACAATTCAATGGCTGGGCAGCGTGACTCACTTGGCAGGGATTCCACCTCTGCCGAACCCTAACCATGGCCACCCTCCGGCGCCCTGAAGGCTGTCTCCGAGCCTACCTGCTTCCTATGAACAACGGGGGTTTGCCCTTCCCTGACATTTCCGCCCTCCGATGCCACGTGGGCAATTTTGGCGCTTGGGGTCCCGTTTCCGAGCGGCTGCCCGTGCCACTACCCTATCCCGGCCCTTGACCCTTGCCTACTCGGCCGACTAGTATTATCGAATGCCTGTTCATCATAGCTACAAATCCCTAAGTACATGCAAATGCTTATAAACCGCCTGGAGACGGCAGCATTCGTTGTTTTTATATCATTTCCGCACATGCGATCAGCCACAAGTTCTCTTAACTAGAGAAAGTAACAATATTTAGCTCTAGAAATCGAACTTACACGAGATCCGACTCCCAGAAAGTGTTCATTTGTTCTCAATTCGAATATGTGAGATTTTGGGTGTCTCCAGGAGGTGTGTGTTTAATATGGAAACGGTTTTCAGTGATTGCCAATTGCAGCCCAAAGGGAAATGTTGTTTCTCATCAACCGGTTTTGTAGGAGTGCTTGCTTGAAGTGCTTAAGCCATTTGCGAGCTCTCCAAGCTGCTTGGTTGTTTGTTAACCCGTGCTTTCCAATCCCACATCGTACGTTTCCACCTTTGTTGGGTTCCTCAGGGAGGTGTCTCAATCCACTGAAATGTGCAATTATATTTTGAACAAGGAGCATCGCTTTGTTTACCTCCTTGTGCGATCTCCTTTTAATATTAAGCCACCTCTCACTTACAACATCGATAACATTTATAAAACACAACAATGACCCGTATCTTGCCAAAAGGTGACCACGTGTGACTTCTTTAAAGGTCACACTGAGGTGACAGAGCTGCTATCCCACCAGGAGCGACTCCTTGAGGAATATTGCCTACCGAGAGATTCCGATGACAATGCGTTTCGAACAGAGTACCATGAAAAATATGTGTTTGCTCATAACGTCACCAAATGAACGTCATAATGTTTGCAAGGCTTGCCATATCTACTTAAAAGCCTCATCGAGGTGTTTCAATTTGGGTACTACACATTGGTTCCTAAACTTGAAAATTTGACCTTGGGGCAAAATATGTTTGACCTCAGCGCGTAACCCAAATGAAGGTCAAGGCCAGATCGCCACCCAAAAACTAATGCAGCTGAGTGCATGACCATATAGCTACATTCCCCATAAAGTTATGGAGACGATTCGATTCAATTACTTAAAAATAAGGGTTTTCGTCGACTCCCTGATTTGCGACAAAGTGACACTTGACCTTTGACCTTGACTTCAAAATTTTATGCGCTGAAAGGGACTCTATAAGGACCTCTGATATGCGAAGTTCAAAAATTTCCAATGATAAACTGTGCTCTGCAGAGTGATTTAATACGTGATTACAGACAAAAAAAAAAAAAAAACCAATGTCCACCGTAGGGTGAATCCGTAATTTGCAAAAGGTGAACCACTGGTGAAACTTCTTTAACGGTCACACTGAGGTGAAACAGAGCTGTATCGCACCAGGAGCGACCCTTGAGGAATATACTGCTATGAGATTCCGAGAGAATGTTCTACAGAGTAACCATGAAAAAAATATGCGTTTAGCCTCATAAGTCCAAAATCAACGTCATAATGTCCAAGCTTGATATATCTAGAAAGCACTCATCGAGGTGTTCACATTTGAGGTAGCTACACGATATGGTTCCTAAAACTTGAAATTTGACCTTGGGGTCAAACTGTTTGACCTTAGGCGTTAACCATGAAGGTCAAAGGCCAATCGCCACACAAAAATTATCAGGGCTGAATGGCCAGACCTTGACTATATTCCATGAAAGTTTGAAGACGATCCGATCAAATTACTCAAAAAATAAGGGTTTCGTCGACTCCCCTGATTTGCGACAAAGTGACCTTGACTTGACCTTGCCTTCAAAATTTTATGCGCTGGAAAGGGACCTTCTATAGGCCTCCTGATATGCGAGTTACAAAAATTTCCAATGAAAACTGTGCTCTGGCAGAGTGATTTATACGGATACAGATAAATAAATAAAAACAACAACTAAAAAAAACACATGAAGGTCAAGGCCAATCGCCACCTAAAAATTATCAAGCTGCCGCGCCAGACCACTGAACTATATTCGCCATGAAGTTTGAATGACGATCGATCAAAATTACTCAAAATGAGGGTTTTGTCGATTACCTGATTTGCCGAAAAAGTGACCTTCAAAATTTTATGGCCTGAAAGGGACCTCCATAAGCCTTCTGATATGCCGAAGTATACAAAAATTTCCAATGAAAACTGGGCTGCAGAATTTTTTTTCGTGATTACAGACAACAAACAACAAAACAAACAATAAAAAAAAAACATACAGACTGACTAAATATCTTGCAAAACTTCGTTTTGGCAAGATAAAAACAAAAAAAAACATACAAGCTGACTAACATATCTCAAAAACTTCGTTTTGGAATAAGATAAAAGGTCCATCCGACCAGGTGTTGCACCATGTTTTGTTCTCAGCCTCTGAAGGCACCAAGTATCGGTCGACATTTGTGTTCTGTGGCTTGGTACATTTTAATTGAATTTCCGCTAATTACCACTTTTAATCCTTTTTTCAAAGAACGGCTGTTTCAAGGTAAATGCTTTGTGGTTTGTCGTTTTTATTGACTTGAGCGTGTGTAACATTTCGTGTGTGTGTGTTGGTGTGTGGTGTGTGTGTGTGTGAATATAAATATAGTATTGACACAATGGACTTGCGCACAGTGTGTCCTGTGTGTTATTGGTTCTTTGACGTTGGTTGTATACTCCATATGTGGGATTCCAGAAAGTGAACGGAGCCCTCCCAGGTCTCCAAAGTATCCACGTGTGTGTGTGTGTGTTGTTGTGTGTGTGTGTGTGTCTGTGTGTTATTGGTTCTTGGATGTTGGTTGTTATCTCCATATGTGGGTCCAGAAAGTGAAACGGAGCCCTCCCAGGTCTCAGTATCCACGTGTGTGTGTGTGTGTGTGTGTGTGTGTGTGACGTGTGTGATGTGTGTGTGTGGTGTTGTAGTGTGTGCAAGTGGTGTCGTTGATTGGTATCTCATATGTGAATTTCAAGAATGTGGAATGTCGTCCTCACAGGGCGGGCCTTAAAGTATCCACCTTTATTTTTGTAAGGGGTCACGATTCATGGACCAAGCTGTGATTTTTTTTTTTTTTAAGTTTCTTCAATCATTTCGTTGCTTAAGCCACTTGGCGAGCACTCTTCAAGCTTTGATCTCTACAACCTTCCATAACGATACTGTGGCATGGTTCTCCATGAGGACATCGCCAGAGTTAGGAAGGCAAAACAAATTAGACGATAACAATTAGTAAAAATTGTTTTCAGTTGATACAAAGCAATGAATCGCCACATCACGGCAGGATAGCCAAGAGGTATGCACGCTCGCTCTAAGCTGTCTAGCCTGGGTTTGAATCATGACCCAGAAAAAAATTGCCATCCCGGTGTCACTTTCTTGCAGTGGGACAAACAAACGTCAGGCAATTTGTGAGTGTTATTCAACACCAAGGCTCAGACTGCCGTACAGCTTCATTTCACAAGCGAATATCCTGACCATTCCTCTCTTGCACCCGGTCTGTTCACAATGATGGCCCACATGAGACAATTTCGCAGTCCCCGTGATCAGGCCATGAGGCATGCTCTCCTTTCCTCCTCAGAGACATACACACTTCACGGCTCAGCCGAACCGTCAATGGCTAGCGTCTTGCTAAGCACGCTGCAAATTCACACAGCACGAACGAATCTTGCAGCAAAGCGAGATCCTCTGTTCCCTATGATGAAGGTGACCTCTCCTCTCAATTGAGTCCTCTTACGTCCTACTTGATCTGCTGGCTTCCACGCTCTCTTCCTCATCATGCGTCTCACGTTATGCCCATCAATTCTCTGCCTCCAGGGCATGGCCTGATCACACGAAACCCGGGAAGGCAGTGCTTCGGTCTGCTTGTAGTTTTAGGGATATGTTCCTCACCTTTATTGCCGATTTTGGAATACAAAACGTAGAGAAAGTTCACAGGGGGGTGGTTACATAATGGGGCAATTAGTCGTAAACCCTACCTAATTAACATGGCACACCCCTCCACCCGTTGTGTGAAAAGTAACACTTAAGCTCACAGTTTCCACACTTAATTACATCAAGAAGTCTCCTACATTCCACAGACCAAACAACTCCATTCAATCCTAACTTTCCTCTTAAATTCCTCCATCTACCACAACAACCGTAACAATATATATATTGTTTGAGGTTTCCCGCCGGCGCGTTGCCACGAGCACGACCCTCGATGAAGCAGTTGGGCTGTCTCGGCTCATCGCCCGAATTTACAGATCGCTGCCCGGATAAGTCGGTAAGACGGGTCCTGGTTATTTTTTGACCGAAATACGCCAATGGGGAGATCACGTGGGGTAGGGTTAATTGCCAACTTCAACTTACCTAAGTACCCACGTGATCCGGCTACTTAACCCTTGGCGGAACTCGTACGGAAGCGAGCCGCATAAGCGGCCCGTTCCGTGTGCGTAGCACGCGTAGCCGAGCGGTGATATCGCCGAATTCCGCCGGCCCGAATGTCCCCTTACGGCGGCCCAACGGCCTTCTAATTCCTAACACAACATGCTCAGTCATTTTGGCCTGCCCAATGAAAGAAATGGACATGACGAGCTGAAAACATTTAACAATTGGGGTTTATTTATACAGTAATTAGGGAAGCACGCAAGAGCAGAACTATACCGAATACAATAAATGCAATGCAATCATTTACAGCACACAATATGCACTAACAGTCTCTACTTGTTAGACGGGCCCACGGACACATGTACGCACACACACCCAATAAATGGTGGCTGATGCCTTTAATAGGACTTCAGCTCGGAGGGACAGATGAGCTGAAACCCAGAACCTATCTCGAACCTCTCCACCTCGTGTGGTCTTCAAGCTGTTCGGCCCGGGCTCCAGCGAGGGCGAGCTGGATCCAATCGCCGTGAGCCGCGATCCTTCCCGAGCTCCAACGGATCCCTCGCGCTCCGGACCACGTGCTGGTGAGACGAAACACCGAGCCTTCCCGAAGATGCGTCACTTTCCAAGTAGAGCCAGCCGAACCAAGATGAGGCCATGAAGCAGAACAAAGGCCGAACCAAGATAACTCAGAGCCAGCACGACCCTTTGAACCACCGACTGCACAGCCAACTCGAAGAAGCACCAGCAGAACAACAACCTCGAACCAACTCGACCACCCTTGAACCAGGCCGACACTCATCGACCACCACACCGAAGAAGAACCACGACAACCAACCAGCCACAACCCCTCTTCCGATGAACAACTCTCCAACAAGACCCCCCAGAACCCCAACAAGACCCATCTCGAGCCAAGCAGAGTGTCCCTTTTTTTAGCCGCATCTCACGTAGCGAACGCTGGCTCAAAGAGAGCTCCTCCTTCTCCAGACAAAACCTTTAGGACTCGGCTCTTTTATATACAGGATCCAGATCTCCTTAAATACTAAACACCTGTA
>CM068962.1:88061387-88076607 GCA_035128595.1 Eptatretus atami | reverse complement strand
CTGGTGTGTGACCTTGTGTGTGGAATATAAAATTTATTACCAACAATGGCACTTGGCACCAGTTGTTGTCTGTGGTGGTATTGGTTCTGGACGTTGGTTGTAATCTGCCATATGTGGGTTCCAGAAAGTTGGAAACGGAGCCCTCCCAGGTCTTCAAAAGTATCCACGTGTGTGTGTGTGTGTGGTGTGTGTGTGGTGTGTGTGATGTGTGTGTCTGCGTTTATTGGTTCTTGATGTTCGTTGTTATCTCCATATGTGGGCTCAGAAAGTGCAAACGGAGCGCCTCCCAGTCTCAAAGTATCATGTGTGTGTGTGTGTGTGTGTGGTGTGTGAGTGTGTGTGTGTGTGTATTGCTGGTGCAGTGCAAGTGGTCGTTGATGTGGTATCTCTCATATGTGAGTTTCAGAATGTGGAATGTCGTCCTCACAGTGGCGGCTTAAAGACACCCTTTATTTTGGTAAGGGGTCACGATTCGATCCAAGCTGTGAAGTTTTCTGTTCTCAAAGTTGTGCCGAGGCCTCTTTAGATCGTCGTTAACCCGGACAGCTTCCAACCTTTAGTTCGTTTGTAGTAATATTCCAGTGATGTTTCTTAAATCCGCTGTGGGGGGGGGGGGGTTCTCTTGTCATCATTCCATAGCTCAAACTATAACTGTACAACTTGGCAGCAGATCTTTTCATTCCAGGACTTTTCCTCTATTCTTGAGGTCTTGGTATTGGTCATTTTTCCTGATTCTGCATTGTTTAGTCCAAAATCACTGTATTAACACCTCAACTTAGCAAGCCTTCTTTCTCTCTTTTTTTGCACCGAAGTATAGATATCTTGTTGAATGCTTTGTTCGAGGTTCACGCTCAATGAGATCATAGATGATTCTCGATGAGCCTCGATGCGATCGCGTGAGCGGTACTTCCAGTTTTGAGTCCATGCTTTGGTTAATGTTCCCACAAATTTTCTGGACACTGGGATATCAAATTTTTCTGATTATGCCAGTCGGTTAACTTTAAAACTCTGTGTTGTCGTTGTGTGCTACAAGCATGTTTCTGACTAGTATTATATTTGATTCGGCATTAAGGCATAACATCACACTTTGCTAACGCCCACATCCACCCCACCTTTCTCTTTTCTTTTTTTTTCATCCCCCCCCTTACTCATCACTCTGATCATGTTCCCCTCCTTGCTCCCTCCTCCCAAATAATAATGCAGAATTCTCCATCCCACACACCTCCTCTCTCTCTGCCCTCTCTCCTTCTCTCTCTCTCCTTCTCTCTCTCTCTTCTCCTCTCTCTCTCCTATCTCTCGCCACCCCTCCCTCACCAGCGTTATAGCAAACGTTTCGTTATGGCATTGCTCTCCCCACTCCACCCCCCTTCCTCGCTCTTTCCCCTTCCTAACTTCCCCCTGCTGCACCCACTCCTCGCTTCCCCTCTCTCCCTCCCCACCCCTTCACACCCCCATCAGGCGAAATGAGAGGTGTTTGCTACGTGCTGTGTGTGTGTGTGTGTGTATTATGATATGATTATATATTATATATATATGTATATATACCATATATAATATAATATATATATATATATATATATATAATATATATAGTATCATTAGCCATTCCAGTATCAGGTAAGTCCTTGTCATGCATGTGTTTGGACAGAACATGATAGGCCAAGTGGTCTTCAGGTGTTGTGTTAATTTGGCTCATTATTTCATTTCACACAGAAATTGTACCACTGTTTATCATTACCTCATGCACACAAAGCGAAAAGCCAGGTTAACAATTGGTTTTGTCCATGCATTCCATCCATCCGTCTGTTGTGCTGTGTATCAGTTTATGATCGTCAGGTTCATGATCGAGAACAATTAATTTAAATTCGAGTTATATTTGAACATGAATAGGAACAAGTTTCGCATTTTTACTTCTGCTTTGGCTCTGAATTTGTCCTGATGCACATGCAGATAGGAGTGAGATAATTTTTACTCTGTTTGCCGCTGGCAGTCAAACAAACTAAAAATAATTTCCAATAGAACTTACTGTTTTAGGCGTTATAAAGGACACCAAAAACAGGCGACGAAGAACTAGAAACTGTTAAATGGGGTGACGTGATAATAGACACTGGCGATAAAATGGCGAGCAGTAAACCCGAAATAAATATTTTAGCCTTATTAAACCTCTTTAAAAACTTCATTTTAATAAGTTGAATTATATGCTTAACACTAGAACACAATCACCTTCATTAATGACTCCCAGGACCATAATATAATATACTGATATATAGCATGAAAGGACATGACATGTGAGAGGGTACAGTTGTCGCGGTGAAGAAGAGGCCGGCCAATAGGGCTGTGTCGATGGCCGAATGACGCTGCATTTCTATGGTGATCAATAGTCTCCATCTCCTAAACTGCCAACTCAACGTCGTCTTTAATACAGTGTAAAAGGGACGTCTAACACGCTTTCAGAGCGCTAAACTTTCGGCATTTTAAAAATTGATCTTTTACAATCAATTATTCTTATTAAATTTGAAGCATGACTTCATCACTGCATGAGTATTTGTGTTCTAGAACTTCTCTAGTTTCCCTTGACCAAAGGAGAGGTTATTACATTGGTCCATTTGGTTACTTGCAAAAAGCAAACATTTTCAAGATATATTGGTCAGTTGATTGTATCGTCTCTGGTTTATCACCTCTCCCAGGTTACAATTTTAACGCGATCCTCACAAAATTTCAACCCATGGTAGAAGTTTGTCATAAGGGAAGTCAGCCTAATTGTTTTTAAGGTCCAAAACGTCAACAATAGGCCACAGGGAAACTTAGTGAGATGTTCTAAAAATCCTCAATTTCATCCGATTGACTTGAATTTGAAGAGGATTTTCATTATCAGGTCACTAATTCAACCACAATTATTTTGAGGTCAACAGACCAAGGTTTCTAAAATTGTCAATTCCGTTGATTGATTGAAAATTTGAAGAGGAGTTGCATTATTTGTCATTGAATTCAACCACCAATTATTTTTGAGTAAAAGTGTTGTTTGAGAGTTTGCAAGTGTTGTGCTCTGCACATGTCTTCTTCTATTGCAGTTTTTTGTCCACAAAGAATTTCGTGCTTCTTCTCTGCAATAGCTTATCAGATTGACAGAAATTTCACCATTGGTCGACTTACTCATGTAGAAGGTTTTACTGATAATTATGACGTCATAGGTCACGTTTGGTGTGCAAGCCTTGTTGGAAAAACAGAAAAAACTTATGGAGCGTCCATCTCTGAAACCGCACAAGAAAAATGAAACTTGCACATTGCAAGTTACTCCTCATGGGGAATGAGTGTGATATTTTTTATGATGTCGTAGGGCCTCGTTACTGACGCATAAGCAGATGAAAGAAGCATCATCCGATCAGATGAAAATTGAAGGCCCATCTTGGGATAAGAATGTGCACAAAATTTTTTTGCACGTATCGGTCACATTATGTGGCAGCCATATTGTTTTTTTCTTTTAAACCTTCAAAAATTCTTCTCTGGAAATGGCTAACAGACGAGGTTGAAACCTACACATTAGGACGCCTATTCCATGAGGAACAAAAGGTCACACTAACGTCATAGGTCACTTGGTTTGCGACCATATTCGATTTACCCTAAAAAACCATATAAAATACACCATTCAAAGAAGTCCTGGTGAGGGGGTCTGCAGTCTCTGATTGCTCTTTTTCCTTGTTTCTTATGTGATGTAGTACCTGATTATCTAGTTAGATATGAGGTGCTCCATGTTTCGATAATCACATTTTCCACATGCCAGGCTGGTTTGTTTCCAACACTGTTGAACACATCTGGGAAAACAATGAAGATTTTTTCTGATTGGAATGCACGAATATTTCATTTTCGACTGGTAAAAGTCAGGGCGAATTGGAGACTAGGAAACTCCATATCGGTTCCTGAGGAAAGTTGAGCTGATAGTATGGGGCTGAGTTAAATACAGGGAGTTATATTGGCCCTGGTTGTGAATGTGGACATGTGTGCAATGTTGACTGCACAGGAGTGCACAGTGCTGTTAGTATTTGAAAGGAAGTTTCTCCCTGTTTTCGCCTCACTCATTCACACAGCAAACACCTCACACTACAGCATATTATATAGGAAGCCTTGCCCGGCGAAGTACATTCACCTTCGTGTGAAGTTCGCTCCACGCTAGCTTTCAAGAGCTAGGCATGGCACTGTGCAGCACACCCAATTGTCTGACATTCTTCCTCAAATTTTCATTAAGCATAATTATAATTAAAAATTTGTTTGCATTGCGTATACTGTAAAAGGATAGCTTTGCTGTCCTACAAAATTTTAAACCTCCCCTTGAGTTTCCTTATTCACTCCAATTTTTCTCAATTTTTGTAGGATGGTTAATGTCGGAAGTCAGATTGTAGTCTTCGCATCGCATGTATTGACAAACCCTTCTGCCAATAAGAACAAAGCGATATTATTTGTGTATGCCATAGGTCATGCACTGCAAGTTCACGCAGGTTGCTCTACTTTTTGTTGGGAAGAATAATGATGTGTTGAAATCCATTTTAGTCGAAAATAAACATCATACATTCTCATTCTGCAGCTCTTGACATAGGCAACAGAAGCATCCCACACAGAACTGAAAGTTCTCCACTGAGTCAACTTGCACTTCACATTTCTGTTTTTTGGCTGTTTGTCATTCACTTCACATATCTCTCTCCCTCTCTCTCTCTCATCTCAATTCCATATTTTACAATTCACCTTCCTTTCTTCTATGCAGCTTGAAGTTATACTTTATAGAAAAGAAGTATACTTATAGAAGTATACTTCTTACAGTTTTATACTCTTTGCTTCACTACTATTGCACTTTCATTCCCCACCATACTGGATATTCAGGCTCCTGCTTGAGCGAAAATGGTGTATCAGGCTTCAAGTCATGTTTCTTCCACTGCGGTTGTCTCACACACATAACACAGCAGTTAGAGTGCCGCCTAAGTTGAAAAGCGGGGACGTCACACGTCAGAGGTCTGAAGCCCGCTCTGAAGTCTTCTTTCACAATCACTGTATGTATGGATATTGTCTGTCAGACCAGGCCTCCTGTGAGCCATTCCCCTCCGTATGGGTCAATAGAAGAAATTCCTGCGACATGAGCCAGGATGAGCTTTCACTTGAAACCACAGTTAACAGATCGAAGCACGCAGAAGATGATCTCCCGGAAGAAAAGTTAAGGAAACAGAAAAGCAAACAAGGGATATTAAGATGGATGCATCAGTAATGAATACAATATACAAAGCAGCACCATTCTCTTTTCTCAAGATAATTAATTAATTTCTGGAATACAACATTACTCTAAGAATGTATCCACAGTTGTGAGCATATTTGTGCCATGCAAAGTTCGTATCCCTCTTTTGATGGTGTTTCATTAGTCAGTGTTTCAAAGCAAGATAGCAAGTAGACCATTGAAATATCATTAAACGAAGAAAAATTGAACCTTAATTTCACCCAAACATTCAATCCATACTTAAATAAATGGACAGAAACTCGATTTGAAAGAAGTAGGCTATGTGAAGCCATAGTACTCTTGACAACAAAGCGAAGAGCGAAGAAATCTCAAGACTCTCCAAAAGTGATGGTAAGTACCTCGGTACATTGTCTAGATGAAGACGATGACCATAGAGACTCATCTGATAATGCCGACCTGAAAGTTATATATTCTATATTTATTAAGAACTAGTGAGCGCATGGCAGTATCAGTGGAGACGGGTTCAAAATCTCGGCCGCATTAATAAAACTGGCACCCTGGTGTTCACAGAAGGCAAAGGCAAGATCAATGGTCTGCTGTCCTTAGTTGGAGCTTCAACTAGCATCCCAACTGCCAGCATGAGTGGTGACCTTATAGATCCCAACAGTTGTCTTTCTGAGAATAGGTTTAGTTATCATCCGGCCGAGCATATCCCTCGTCACACTGGCTGAGCAATAGTGTATCCTTGCATGAAGGGTTTTCATTGTCAGAACAGAGTTTTGGAGAAACATTACCCTCACAAGAAGTCGAATGCATTCACATCGGGGACTTAGGCCCACGGACTGCCCCACCACATCAAATCATCTATTGGGGAAGTTTTTAGGTCTAAAGGTTGACACTATATATGCCACGAAGATGCACTTGTGTACAACTTGCTTTTTTACTATAATTCCCCGTACTCCATAGCATCCATTGCACCTAGCAGGAACATGTTGACTTCAAGTCCTCAACTTTCGCCCCTCCCGCTTCCTCAGAAAAACCCAGATGCATCATCCCCCTCCAAACCCCAAGCCTCAACTTCTGCCTCCGACCCTCAGCTTTCAATCCCCCCCCACTCCAAGCCTGTCAAAACCCCCTCCCGCAACTCCTCACTCTCCCCCCCCGACTCCATTACAGCAGAAAACCACAATCAAAACCAGCAAACAAAATGGCTGTCATGGCCCACCACAGTCGTACTGTCCAACTCACATCCCGCGATATATGGGGAAACCCTGCAAATCCCATGGAATTTCAACGTCTCAGTGACAGTGAGCAGGGCCTGAATGTGCCAATTAAACGACCCACAACAAGTTATATTCTTCTGATGCATTGAGTAAGTCATCAATTAACTTTCAAATCATAAGTTAACATTTGCGTCATATCGAGGAACGTCTAACACGATAAACAATAGGTCGATCCGTTCGTCCGATACAACCCACGCCGTGCACTGCTCCCCCACCCCCACGAAGGGGTGTGGCATTGTGGCGGTGGCAAGCCTGTCTGATACAACTTGGCTATTATCATTGAAAATATTTATTTTTGGTGTCAGATGAAAATCTATCTGGGTCACAACAATTGAAGAAACACATCACTTCAGGTATACTCACACACAGATATCGCGCCCCATGGAGAACCCCACTATCTGAAAGGGCTCAATACTAAACCAAAGGGTACTCATTGTGATCATTTTGGTTCTCAATATATTGTTGTGGGCAGGGATGCGGTGTGAGAAGACCACTAGGTTGGGGGAAGCTACTCTCGGTACCACCAGGACTCCCCGGATTGTAGGCTGTCACACACAGATAATTCCGTGACCGCGGGGTCGCTTAACCGACTGTGGACGCCCAATAACCAACCCGCTGACCTGGGGTCCTCCCGGTCTATGGGTTTAAATCGGGTGTACCTTACATGAATCACGTGGTTTCATTAAACCGGGGAACACGCCCGGTCATACGCCTTGTCCGAACCGGATCACTTTACTGGATCGAATGCAGCGAGCGGGACACTGCCAAGACACCGACTAAAGGAACGGATCATTGGTAATAAGTCCCGCTAAACTAGATCGGACATGCTGGATCAATGAAAGGAAACCACAGAGACGAGATGGAAATTTGCCGAATAATAAGTTATTTACAGTGGCGAGGAAGGTATGTGTACGATAAAGATTTATTGGGGTGTGTTGTGCAGGAGATATGGGAGAGAGGTGTGGTGCAGCAATAAACAGGCAACTACAAAAGGGACACAGAGCAGACTTAACTCGAAATTAATAACAATAATAATGATAACGATCTTCTGCAGTCTTACTAAAGCAGACAGCCCAGACACACAACACACACGACAGCACACAGACACAGAAAACCCGATGAGAAAAAGTTTTGAACCAGGAGGGTGAGTTGAGGCTATGATCTGTACCTTTTGCTTAATAGCACGACGCGCACCAATTTACGTTTGTCGGTGGGGGGGGATGTCTGTGGTGCGGTACCTGACAGTGGGAGCATTGTCTCTGGCATCAGCCCACACGTGTGGAGACCTGTTCGTGAAAGGAGGAAGCTTGGAGTGGAGAAGGGGGAGTCCAGAGTGTGAGGATGGAGTGGCAGCGGACCAAAGGTAGCGCGGGTGGAGTTGACGTCGTGTGGGCGGGACGAGGATGCGAGTCCAGCAGCAGGTGGAGGGTCATGGCAGTGTCGACGAGGCGAGGTGGAGAGCAGTGAGAGAGCGGAGTGAAGGAAAAGGCGGAGGGACTGCTCCAACCTGATAGGACCTGCTGCGGGGGGAGGGGCCACGCCAAATCGAAACGTCATCACTGATCGGCGCTCCGATGGGCCCCGACCCCTCACGTGGCCGCCAACTTTGGCCGAAAAAAACTGCCTCACTTCGTTTCCAGCAAGGTCATCCCAACAGCGGAATATTCCATTCGACCCCACAGATGACATGATTCGCCCACACCGAAATTGCACGCGATCGTCCTGCAAAAACCCCTGGGCCAGGCCCGGCAACCGGCCGAGGGTCCCGCATGCCTGCTCGGGGCGCCCCGACCAGCACCTATTCATCGCGCCCGCTCCGCGCACCAGCTGGCCCGCACTGTCCATTCCCTGGCTCAATCGCAGCTTCGCTGGCGGTAGAGATGAGAAGACGTTCACCATCGTGGGAGAATCCATGCTGCCAGCAAGGGCCGAAGGTACATCACCATGGGATTAAATCCATGGACGTTTCACGAGCGGCGTACTGTTGCTTCCTTCGAGCACATTTCATACAGCGCGCCAGTTCGGCCATTACCCACATGGCCAGTGCTCCGCGTTCACCGACTCCGCTAGCGTGTGCGCGGGCGAACACCAATATGTGTCGATATTGAGGTTTGAAAAGGAACAAGCCACCTCTACTCCCACACTTCGTATCCAGCCAAACATGGCATGGAGTCGTCTTTATCTGGCCTCCGTACGCGTTTCGTGCAGCCATGGCGTCGTGCTGGCTGTGTTTCTTGTGTTGTGAAAAACACCATTCGTGTAGGTCTCTTACGAGGTATTTCCATTCGCATGCCTTTTTAATGCAACCGGCAATCTCCCCAGATCATCGGAAGCTCGAGTCGATAATCCGCACTGCAAGTGCACCACATGAACTCGCTGCACCATTTGAGTTTAGGGGCTCGCCGGGAACGAGAGGATCTCTGTGCAGCAGTTCCCTCACAGCGGCGCGCACGCGCTGGCCTCCCATGAGGCCCACCTTTACAGCGAGGCGACGCGCTGATTTACCTCAGGAATAATCAGACGAAAAAGAAGAGTACGGGACGGAATGAGGAGAAAATGATTAACAACCCTAGCGATTACATCATCACAGACAGCCACTCCCTTGTTGTCCCGCTAAACAAAAGGAAAGGGTCTATCGACAGTGTATAATAATGGAATAACTGTCTTGGACACCTATCTGTTGTATGATTGCGGTTCGGTGAACGCCTAACAAGATTAACCAACCAAACGTTGTCTGGTCTTTTTGGAACACCATATTTCTGAGATACATGAGTTGTCAGCAACATCTCAACTGAACCACCCATACACACCCAATGGCAATGGGTGCAAAACTTGCATTGGCGTCATGTGAAATCTTATACAGATACAAGTCGCGGATGTTTATGGAAGATTGAAATCTACATGGTTCGTTCCTCATGATGAGCTATTAAACAGAAAATACGTAATGATTTGCAACTTCCACGTGGAACTTTCCAATCTGGTCAACACTTTGATGTGCCTTTGCCCAATGAACACCCATGTTGATTCAGAAACTAAAAAGAAGGTCTAAATTACAAAGATTCTCCATTATGTGCTTCAGCTGTTAGGACGACTGACCAAGTTCCAGAATTACGCATCAAGTTGGGATTGTTTGCATGCTTTTATCACCAGAAAAGGGAAACAGTACTCAAGGACGAGTTTCTGCAATATAAAGTGCAGGGAATGGCCATATTGCAGGCTGGCATTTTCAATCAGAAAACCCCCATTGGGATTACAGTTCTATAATAATCTATGATTGGTGACCAAAGAGTAGGGAATTTTCCATCAGCATCAACAACATATGTTGAGGAAACCTCATTTTCAGGCTTTCGGTAGAGGCTGCATCCCATCTGCCTTACGACTCGCAAAGTAATGGCAGATACTTTAATGCAATGAAGTAATGGAGGTATCCAAAGAAACAAACTGGAGCTTCAGGACAGCTAGGTTCTGGATCATTAAAATATAACAGTAGGAGTTCCCTGTACAAGGAACTTCAAGCAGGTGAAGTCAACCTGGTCCAGTTAAAGCCTATACAACAGGTTGCCAACTGTAGTTGCTTCCATGTTCTATCATCTTAAATAAAGCGGAGCATCAAGCAAGGAAGCAGACGTGCCATTATAACGTCATTTGGTATGATCGATCAGGGTTCAACCAATCAACCTTCCAGACTCAGAGCAGATACTCGAACACCATTACACCACTGAGTTTGAGTTTAAATATTAGAAGAATATAAGATAATATCTCCTCACTGAAATGAACAATCAAGGCGATATGTGCATTCAAGCATACAGAAGCTCCTCATTTTTCATTGGCGCACGTTGGTCTGTGCATTCATCCACCTTTGAGCTGAACAAACCCCATCTGCAATCTGGAAAGGAACAGGCATACCCATGGTTGTCTTCATGGAAAGTGCTTTGCAGAAGAAGCTGAGAAAAGATGCCAAAGAGTGTTGGGACGAGTCTTTAACTCCCCTTCATTCTTTTTTATTTGAAAGCCCTGATATGACATCATATCGTGACACCAGAACCTGCATATTAATGCAAGAAATTAATGAATAAATGAGAGCCTAAGTGTTATGGAGGAAAGCCAATTCATTCAAAGAAGCCAGAAAGAGGTCTGATCTGCTGACAGATAAAAGCTTTGTGAAGTCAATGAGGCTATGTAGTATGTATAGCTTTATAGCTTGTGTCGGCATTCAAACCCAGCTCGACGACTTAGAGGCAAAACTGCACACCTCAAGGGACATATTTCCAACCCGCTCTATTTCGCATGTATAATATTTTCAACAGGACTGGCAAGCAACTCTGATTAATTCCAGTATACAACTATATACATATAAAGTGATCATAAACAGCTGGCGTGAATAAATTGAGACGCCTTACAGCAAGATCAGATGCAATCCATATTTGATCAAATTCGTCCACAGTTCATTGATTAATTTTCCAAATGCTGTGCATCGAGTCATTTCCAAGAGACTCTTCAGCCAATGAAGATTAGTGATCACTGTGATGAGTGACATCCTTATAGAATGCTCATCAGGCTGACAACGTTAAGATTGGCAATTAGGAATCGGCCCTTCAAACACATTCAACAAAGTTAATCTTAACAAATAGGAAGTGCACAAAGGATGAGCTTGAGAAAACAGAAATTTACGGTTCTCTCCCCTTATGAGCTGCTGCCCTTGCTTCACATATTCGATTTCATGAATATAATTGAAACCAAAGCTCTTGCATTATTGTCCATTTCCACAAAGAGCAGGAAGCTTAAGGCCTGTCCCTGTCTCTCTGTCTCTGTCTCTCTGTCTCTCCCCCACCCCCTCCCCTTTCCTTCATCCACCTGCTCGTGTGTTTTGTTGTTGTTCGCCACGTACGTTGACAATACCCATCTTTCCTCATCAATATGCCATTTTCGGCAAGCTGGACAATCTGTTGCATCCAAAAAGCCAATATTTCATACTCAAGACTTCCTGCCATCAGGCCAACAACTGTGATTGCATCAGCCAGTTTTATTTTTATTTTTTTTACTTTGACAGGAGAGAAAATCGACATTATCTTGTGGTTACTGCCTAAAGAGAGGATACAATTTATTTGAATGACTCAGACTTTAGAAAACCAAAGTTTTGAGTTAAAAGACTATTACCGTTCATCCCACAAAAGGTTCCAAAACCAATGTTTCAAAATGCTTTCCAAACAATGAGCAATGTTCCAAAAACCACAATAATGTACATGAAGAATCTGGGTCTGTAATCAATGGAACATTTAGTCACAATATGTCAAAGCAAGAGTCCAACACCCTGATCGTATTGTCTCACAAAACTATAAATAAAATAAAAATTCAAGCTTTATGATGAGTTGTGCTTGGTTCGTTAGGAGTAATACCTTATTCATAATAACCTTAAGATTATAGGATAAACATTGTCACTGTCGTTGAAGACTGTTAGATGGAATTATGGCTAAATGAAAAAAAAAAAATTGACAACAAAGTCCGAGCTCGTGGAGGAGCTAGACCATATCACGGATCAGCAATGTAACAGAACAAAAAGGAATTAGAAGAAAGAGAGGAGAAAAAAAAAACACTATCAACAGGTTAGGAACAAAATGAGGAGAGTGGAGAAACAGACCATATGGGGTAGGGGAGGACACATGAGTGTACAAGATGAATACAGAAACAAATTCTCAGGAAAAAAAAACTGGAAATGGAACAGGTTGCTTTGGAGAGGGTTAATGAGGAAGAGAAAAGATCATGGATTTTTGATGGGATGGAAAAGGTTTTTTTGATAATTACAGAATTTTAACACAGGAGGTGGCTATATAGTCAGCAATATGTGCAGAAATGTGGCCAATTGTGGATTTAGATGTACAAAGTACAACAAAAAAGTTGTAACAGGTCTGTGGACGACATCTGATAAATAAAGCACCTCGAAGTTCATACAATTAAAAAATAATGCAATAACTCTATGCCGAAAACGTTTTAATGCCTTCAAAAAACAGCTGACATAGGACTTTTTTCTCAATGGCTCCAATCTGCGAAACATTATTTTAGCCAAGGTCTACACTCTGCCAACCTTTGTGAATGTCGTTAAAACCCACAATGTTTGACATATCCGCCCTACTAAGTAGCCTTTTCCAAAAACTGGCCCAGATGGTTGCCAAGCTTTGTTGTTATCCATACTCTATTCTTTATTACTGTGAGCCTCAAGCAAGGAAGCAGCACATACCACTCTTAAAAGTCTTTGCTATGACTCGGCTGCGAGAGGTTCAAACCACACCTCCCAACTCAAAGCATAGCTCAAACCATTACGCCACCGAGTCTGGTTCAAGCTCCCTTTTAAATAATGTGAAAGAAATTCAGGAACTCTTGAGATGCCATTGAAAAAAAATCTTGTCAGACAAATGATATTGCTGAAGTGGAAGGATCCCCAAGCTTACAACACAACAGGCTCAAAGGTTAATGAACCTCGAAATGGGTTGAGAAATAAGGTTGTATGAAAGCAAGAGACCGAGTGGTGAGGGGAAAAAGGAATAAGATAGAAATTGTGATGCTATATGGAGAAACATAGCAACTGAAGCAGTGTGATACAGCGTGTAAAAATGAGATGGTTGTTGTGGTTGGAGAGAATGGAGCAGGAGGAAACCGTACATGGGGAAAAGGGAGGCAAGGTGCACGTGTGGCAAGAAGGAACGAAAAATGGAGCGAGAGAAGTCAGAAGAGGGGTGAAAGACGAGGTTAATACCGTTGGACCATTTTAGTGCCAGCACAATTCATGCGTAACATTTTGTCAGGAAAAAACAAACTCTCCTGATTGAGGGTGGCCACACTATTAATTACGGAAGAAATTTCGAGTGACACAAAGGGTACGCAAGTCCAGTGGCACGACTTTCCTATGAAGAGAACCAATTGTTTATTTCTATGCGAAAACATGAAAATTGTCTTTCCAAAGTAAATAACATGTGAGGTTGAAGTGGTTTAACAGAGCTGTGGCGGACAATTAATTTACACTATTTTCCTGGAGGAATTCTACGATGCACTTCATACCTCACATGCATAGATCTCTTTCGTCCACTCGTGTTCAGTTCAAAATAGGTGCTAATACTGATGTGTTATAGGATTTTCTTATGCAGCAGGCAGCGTTGGTATCAAGTCAGCAAATGGTTATGCATTAGAGTAGGTGGTGCTTCTAAAAAAAAATTAAGGAACGCATGGAGACAGGACCAATGGTGGAACACAAATGGAGTGTTGTTGGAAAAATATGCCATCACATAACAACATCCTTTCCAACTATCGGGATGCCACTTCCCGGTGTTGTTATCCCCCACACAATTCAGGGCTAAATCAGCCCCACTCTTTTCCTGCTGCCCGGATGAATCGGCAGCATAGCCACCGTTAGGGCCGATCAGTCCCCATGGACTGCATATTCCCTCTTGTCTCTTGTCTCTGTCTCATGTGGGCCCTGCTTCACAAAGGTGTGGTTACACCATCTTGGATACGGAGATCTCTGGTCGCTCGCGAGAGATTCGATTGGCTGTCTCAGTGCCATGGCCTGTTTTAGAGAACTGTCCAGGGCTTTACACAGCAATAAAATAGAACCATTACCCCCAAGGACATGGGCAGGTCTACGAACAGCAAATGTGATTGGTCTTGGATAAAACATTAAATGCCATAATATTTGTCCAAGTACTGTACTGCCAACAGAAGGGTTTCAAAAGTGTTAAAAGGGGTGATTTGTTTTTTTTTACAGTGTTCAAGTCATACCATTAATTGAATTGAAATAAAATAAAGGTCGTAAAGTGAGGAATTTTTTTTTCGAAAATTTAACCATCATCGATGCAGCTTATTTGGCATGTTACAATTAGTTATTTGTCTTGTGATTGTGTCCTTTATGACATCCTTGATAAAACAGTACGTTTTCCTGTTTGCAAATGATTTTCAATTTTACTGCCACACAGGTAGACGAGTTAAAAATGTTATCTGCATTCCCTCTGTAAGCCTGGGTGTTGGCTTAGTGGTTCGGTGGTGGCTTGGGATCCTGGTCTGAGTTCAAGCCCTGTTGGCCGCTGAATAAATACACCATGAGGTTGACTTCAGCCTGTCATCGCTTCCAGAGTCGGCAAAATGAGCACCAGTATACTGGTAAGGGGACACTGCATCAGCAGCATAGCTGCGTCCCAACCAATTGATGCAACCAGCAGCCACAGGCTGCACTCGATAGAAGAGATTCCTCTTCTGCGCATGTGTGATTGGGATTATCAGAGCGCAAAAATACGCCTAAGCTGCAGCGTTTTTTTCTGATTTCGTCGTTCAAAATATAACATTCAATTTAAATAAGTTGTTCCTCGATCTATAAACTGACTTTGTGGTTGCTAAAGAACGGACAGACGAACAAAAGGTATTGACGGAGGAAGTGTGAGGGGAAGGAAAGCAGCACAGGAGGCTGAAGGTGCATGAAAGGAGGGGAAGGGAGCAGCGTACTGGTGCTGGGTATCGTGATTACAAGGATGCATTCCTCAGACAGACGTTAGCTGGATGTTTTATTCTCTCTCTTGTGTTGTGTGTGTGTGTGTGTGTGTGTGTGCAAGTGTGTCGTTGATTGGTATCTTCATATGTGAGTTTCAGAATGTGGAATGTCGTCCTCACAGGGCGGGCTTAAAGTATCCACCTTTATTTTGGTAAGGGGTCACGATTCATGGACCAAGCTGTGAAG
>CM068962.1:88024368-88039486 GCA_035128595.1 Eptatretus atami | reverse complement strand
TCTTCACCAGCCTCATGAACCTCTGCATGGTTCTAACCAGGCATTTCAATCCTTCCTCAAACAAGCCACTCTTTGTCATCCACTTGTTTCAGGTGTGTTTAACGCTCTGCCTGTAATGTCTCCACTGCTTTTTTTCAATAATCACCCAAATCACTGTGCCACTCTTATGCTTCTGTCATCTCTCAATTTGCAATCACTTTCGGTACAATTTCAATCAAAATTTCTTACATCCCCATATGGCCTGCTTCTTTGGCTCATTGGAAGGGGAGTGAGGGAACGAGGAATACATATCATTTTTCTGAACCTCGTCTGCGTGCCGTTGTGCCTCGTCCAATTTAATCTGCACCTCCTTTATATAATCTCATAACGCCTCACGGTTCCAAGGCATCCCCCAATTGTATCTGAAGCTTGCCAATGTTCGCGTAGTCGTCCTGCCTCGCCTGCCATGGCGCATGCGTGACCACGGGAGCCCCCGCCTCGTGTTGTGCCATTCGTTGCGCTATTAATAGCCCACTCCCGCTTCGTGTCGGCCAAGGTGGAGCCGCGCCGCCATTTTGCGACTCCATTTTTCTTTATAATTTCCAATTTTACACCGATCCGCTCAAAATAAAATCAAAGCAAATTTGGACCGTTTTTTTTTTCTGCGCCTCTCGTAACCAATGTTCGGGTGCGAAATGCACACAGGTCCAATATGCACCACAGGTCCACCACATGACCTGTGGTACAGGTCCAAATATCCCACTCCTGACTACCAAATGTTGCGGATCGCGGGTGGAGGGTTCTCGGACGGGCGCATCAATCGCCGTCCATACCCAGTTTGGGTTTTCGCACCCAACCACCGCCGTCTCTGGGTTATAACGCCGGCTGGCTAGGCACAGGCCTCGGGTCAGCGTCTTCAATCGCGATACCAATGTACCCCTGGACCTTACCAGTTGGGAAATAGACCCCGGTTACAGACTGGTTTTGTCAGATACCGAGCGTTTTCTGCCAGTCTGTAACCATTTTGGTTTTATACCAATCGAGCGGATCGTTCCTCGACGCGACACGAATTAATTCAAAGCGGCAACTTCATACGAATCAGCCAGATTTATTGGGGAACATCGTGGAACACAACACAAGCAAAATATCAAGACAATGTTTTAATTAATCTATAACCCGTTCTTAACTCGGGAGATTACAGGTTTCGAAGGGTCCCTACTGAGATAAGCCTTAAACGACATGCAGACAAGACATAGACAGCATGCAGACAAGACAGAGTACTTGTTGATGTTTCATGGACGAGAGGAAAGTGTCAAAAGCACGAATGTCGCTCGTAACAAGCCGATGTCACGGATTTGAGCCCCAAGCTTGAGCACGCCACGTGGAAGATGGCGCTCGCCCTCCTTTGCCGCACCGCCCACGCACGCGGCCTCCGCGCGTTCAGACCCGCCGAGATCGACTGCACCAGACCGTCAGGTCGATGGTGGTTTCAGTTGGTTTCTCACAAAGTCAGCATACAAGTCCAGGCCTGGCCTGTTCACCAGGCCTCCTTCACAAAGCAGATCGCAGACAGACACAGCAGTCCCCTACACAGCAGATCACGACTCCCACCAGTCGTCTTCATCCAGCCGAGGGCAGACAGACTCCTGCAGTCCTTTCCCTGCCTTTCCTTCGCCCTGGCTCACTTCTCCAGGCCACAGAAGGCAGACCCAGCGCGCCCAGGTTCAGTTTCTCTTCTGCAGAATCACCACTGGCTTTCTTCTTCTGTTCGCCTCGAAGCCCACAGCCCAACTCCGTCCTCTCAGTTTTTTCCACTTTCTTTTCGGGGCGCACCCCTCTTCGAAGCCGACAAACTCCTCCCTTCAGTTTCATTCTTCTTTTTGGCCACTCCCTCTCAGCGCTGGGCGGGGACTATTGTCCGGAGAGAGGAAGGAAGGAAGAAGAAGCTCTCGATCCACCACCACCGCACGAACAATAAACAGCCTCTTATACCTCCCGACACACATGTAACATCAAATTACCGAACCTGGCAACATGCATTTAATGGGGGATCTGTGCTAATCCTATATTAGTAGCATACTAAGGGCCATTTCCGTAACAATTTATAATATTGAAGGAAGGAAAAAATAATAATAAATTTTTGCCAATCACAAAGTGTCAATAAAAACCCTAAAGTGTCAATTTTCGATTATCGCCAGTGATGTCACACCTGGAACCAACATTGATCAAAATGGCGGCTTACATAGAGAAACAGTGTGTTTCGAGCTCAGGTTCCGATACTGATTCCACCATCATTAGCAACTCTGAAGATTCTCAGTACAATATGTTGAAACTGTTGTGTGATTTTGAAGAAAATATTGAAGACAAAATTAGTGATGGAAACGCTTTCTGGGGGATAATGGAGCCATATCGTTTCGAGCCTTATGCGAGCGATTCAGACGAAGATGGCGACAAGGACGTGTGGTGACGATGAAAACGCCGGTCACATGTTCACTATAGATTGGTAGTTTTGTTTTTCCGTTCAATTAACGATTCATAAGGGATTTTGTATTAATTGGTAAATCGCTTATATTACTCCAGCAGAAACACAGCACGAGACAAGGCACGGACACGGCACGCAGCAGACGCCGTGTTGATGTCCTGCCCGGTGGAGGGGAAGTGGTGCTCGGGGAGGGAGGAATGGGGTGATGGGGTATTGTGGGGGGGGGGTGGTGGAGGGCGGTAGTAGTCACCCGTGTGCATGTGCTGGTAGCTGGATAAAGATGTTACAGTTTTGAGCGACGGCTGTTTCTTCCATTTAATCATGGGGGTGACATCCCCTCCCAATCGTGGCGGATAACCACAATATCTACCCATCTCTTTTGTTTTATAACAGTGCTCTGTAAAATGTTCCTCGCACAAAACCGAACATATTGCAGACCCGTTCCACACTTGGATATTTCGGACAAACCTCGTCCAATTTCTGGCAAACTTTGGGTCTTTTGGCCATTGCTGTAGCATGAAACCATCTTGGTTTGTATTACGAAAACCACAAAAGACACATATCGACTTGGCATATTTGTGGAAAATCGAAAATTATTCACCGTTTGAGTTAAATCATACCGTGATGTAACCCGCAGACAGTACGGATCTGGTGGTCAACTCCTCGGTGTGACACCATGGCTAAGCGTGAAGAAGAAGAAGATTTCGACTTTTAAACACAAAATTACATACTTTATACATGACAAATCTGAAAAAGACACATCATATCTATTTTGTCGGGTATCAAGTGATAGATTAGTGTCGAGGTGGTCTGAGTGTTTGGGTTCCCCTTTAATAGATCCCACAATCTTTCAATAAAGACTAGACAAGTTAAATCATCAGCATTTTGGACTAATTAATTATTGCCTCAAGTTACAGAAGGTACTGCATCAACAGGTATGTCATACCAACCCCCAAATCCTGCCCCCTCTTCCCCAACTCTCCACCTTCCCCCAGAAATACCATCTGCAGGCCGAACTCATAACTGACTCCTTGCCCAATATGCACATGAACAAAAGAAAGGATATTTTGTTCGATGTTATTAATTTTATTGTTGTTACTATTTCAGTAAAAATAATGATAATAAAAGATTTTTTTTAACTCTCTGTAAAATTATGTCTTTATTTTTAATGTCATGTATCATTACTTCTGGTTTTTTTTTGTACATCTGCATAAATTGCAAAAGGAAACGTGATGAAAAGTAGTGTTGATTTAAATAAAACAGTCAATTTAATTGAGGTCTTAACCAAAACATCGAGAGCTTCACCGTCCAGCTGCTCCTCGTCTCACTGTCATAAAACGCAGAGTGAGGAAAGACAAAAAAAAAATGGAATGCTGCATTCCTTCCCTTTGTTTTTCGTCATTAAAGGAAGGAAAAAAGATCTGCTTATAGAGAAAGCAGATGTCCCTATTGCCTCCATCGGCTCTCCTCGCGCTTGTGCCTTGGAGCTGCTCCCACCATTGTGACATTTCTCGGCTCCATGACTGAGACCGCCAGATACCGCTTTCTAAATGCTTCATGAGGCTAAGCTCGACAGATGTTCGGGATTACCGCAAGGGGGAGAAGCCAACACGTGGACACGACCCCCACGTCTCACCCGCAGGTCTAGATATCTTTAACTCTCTCATGATGTTTATTTCTCAGGCCTATTGTGCAAGATAATATCTAACTAGTTCTAATCCTTATGAACTTTAAATTTATTTTTTGAATCACACTTTGTTTGGCCAGTGTAGAGTAAGGTGAATCAAAATGACCTTGTTGAGAAAAGTTGGGAAAGGAGCATCCCACCTGTAGAACCTCCTTGGTCTTATTTGCATGTTCATTGTCATTATGTGTTTGGTATTATCCCTGGCATCCTCTAGCTGTTCTCAATCTAGCTGGCATCCTCTCTCAAATGTTCAATATCTGATGTTCGTTATCCTCTTGGTGATGTTGAATATCCTCTTCAGCTGAGGTTTGATATCCTCAATCTGACGTCTAGATGTTCAGTATCCTCTAACTTGTACATTCGAGCTTATTTTTTAGCATTAAACCCATTTATTCTTCTTCACATTTGTTCAGCTGGTTCACAAGCAGCTGAACTTCAAAGGTAACTCTTAACGTCGGCATAAAACAAAACGGATTCTGCTTCCAGGAAAAAGAAAAAAAAAAGAGAGAAGAATACCTGACTTTCAGAATGACATATGAATGCTAAACGAGGCCTTTTGCAGATGCACTGTGTGTGTGTTTACATTGACTTACTGTTTACTGTGTGTGTCTGCTCGCTGGGAACTTTTAACCTGCCGTTGCTCGCAAGAAATCCATCATGGAAATCGTCTTTTAAGCACAATTTTCAGCATTTAGACAAAAGAGTTGAAATTTCAAAATGGTTAACCGTAATTGTTCTGTCCCTGAATGAAAATTGGACTTTTCAGTTCAGTGAAATTTGGACATGAATTGAAAATTGGAATAATACAATTATCAGTTCCAATAAATATATATTTTAAACAAACCAAAAAAAAACACTTCAACTTTTAGCAATATATGCAAAAATCTTGTATAATTTCTCTTGTGGTCCTCACACCAAACAAACAATACATTTATAAGAGCCCTCACAGCTTTCGTCACCACTGCCCCCCTCCCCCAAATGATAAATATTAAATATCATCATTTTAAACTTACCCTGTGGATTCACAAGTCCTAGATATGTCCTTCCCAATGTTGTTCAGAAGCAACAAATCCATATAAGCAGTACATTCACTGGTAGTGATCTGTCAGGGGTGTGTGAATCAAATGCCGGTTCACTTGGGCCGGATCACATGGTCGGGAGTTTGCAGTGCGAGCAGCTGCACATTCGGCGATCTGAGAAGGTTCTCTAAGTCTTTTGTTGTGCAGAGGAGCAGGCCTTTCTCTCAGGCACCTCTTCCAAGTATTTTCAGTTTAATACCCCACGCATGCGAAGCGAAACGTGGGGTGAAACAATTTATTCATGTCCGTCCGTCTGTCTGTCTTATTGGTTTATGATCGAGGAACAATTTATTTAAATCGAAAAAACAAAACAAAATTGAAAATCATTCCAAACAGAAACTTACTGTTTTTAAGGACATTATAAAGAACACAAACAACAGGCACGAATAACTCATGTATCATGTTAAATAGGGTGGTGTAAAAGACACAGGGTATAACGGCGATAAAACCCAGAATAAAATTTTACTTATATGCTTTTAAACTTTTTAAAATCTTTATCGAAATTGAATTATATACTTTAACACTGTGGAACACAAATAGCCTTCATAATACTTCCACAACCCTCGAGTTTTTCAGGACTTGGACATGTTCTATCGGGTGGTGTTCGTAATAGGAGCTGTCAAGCACAGCCCCTGGGAAGTAAGTGTGGCATGTGAGAACTGAGAAGGTGCAGTTTCGGGGTGAAGAGGAGGCCGCCAATCTGACTATGTCGATGCCGATTGATGCTGCATTCCATGGTGATCAATAAAGCCTCCATCTCCTAAACTGCGACTCAATGTCGTCTTATTACGGTGTATAAGGGCGGTGTGTAAGATTGCTTCAATCGTGCTGAACTTCTCGATGATTTTAAAGATCGTTGAAAAACAATTATGTTATTAAAGTTGAAGTATATACGTGAACACTGTGCAGTGTATTGTGTTCCATGAGCTCTCTTGTTTTAGAAGCTTTGTGAGCCATTTTAAGTAACAATACACACACACAGTATACTTTGCGATGCCCTGAACGCGACGTTTCCTGGGGACTATGTGCATGCTCACAGAGCATTCTAAGGTGGAATACAATATTTTGAAAGTGCTGCATTAGGTGAGAGAGAAGATTGGAGCCGATTTGTCCATACAGTACTCTCAAATTTTTCAAGTATTTACAGTGACTCATCTTTGAGCTGTCAAACCTGAGTTCGAATCTCAAACTGGTGTTTTGCATCCAGGGTGATGTGCCATCCATCGTTAGGACATTAAACTGGAGGACCTGTCTGACAGCACTTGGGGGTGTTGGTGGACATAAAAGGTGGCAGGATGTCTTTCACAAAGAGCAGGTGAGATATGGCCAACAACCTGAAAAAATAAATATATTCCTGCCAATGGAGTAAATGAACAGGTCGTTGATCGAGGGAAGCTAATTGTAGTGGAAATAAAGGAGAAGATGAAGTTTATGGTGGTAGCGCTTCGTCTGAGCAAAACAGAGGAAAAGTTCAGTATCCTCCAACAGTCGAAACTGATGCTTGCTCTGGCGGTTAGCATACATTCAGTACCTCAATCAACGTCCTGTTCATTCCATACATTTTCTACCAAATCAAATATCCCCAGTCTCCGGACTTTATGTTTGGTGTTTGTCAATCAAACCGAAATTGCTGTTGTTATTATTATTATTATTGTTGGTGTTAAACGATATAATATATAAATAAATAAATTATATTTTCAAAATTTCTTGGGCCTGATATGTTCTCGTCATCTAGTGGGTCAGGCATTGCGTGGCGGAGGTATGCGCTCTACCAAATGCCCTTTTAGTTATTATTATCATGTGTCTGCTGGTACAGATGGGCTTCACGAGCAAAACTAGTTCTTCATTCTACAAACTCCTGCAACCTATAGTCCAAATCAGGCCTAGCCAGCCAGTTCGTGAAAGACTTGGACCAGATGTTGAAAAATCTTTTGTTGTATGCCGATTTGGATATTTAAATTGGCTTTTCTTGGATTATTGCGAGTATCTCATTCTGAGATCATTTTGAACACCCCCTCGTACATCTGTCTCTACTGGTACAATGAATTATCCACCTAGTTTAACAGAATTTCAATCATCCGCCAACGTTGTCGCAATAATTGATCCATGAGTGTTCCACCCACGCCTGCCCTGTTTACAGATGTTTTTTTTTATAGGGCGATTGAAGGACGCCAACTTTTCGCAATATTTTTGTCTCCCCTCAAAAAGGAGTCCCATTGGACACGAGAAATGCATCTCGCCAAGAGCAACAGAATCTGGGGCAGGCATTAGGCACCATGAAAAGGCTTCATTTTTCTTAATCCAAGGCGCAAATGTTTGTGCACGAGGGTCACTTGTCCACGTTAAATCCGGAACTTCGGCGGACTCGAACCACACCTTGTGTTGGCATCGTCGGTGAAATGCTATACTCCGGGCATGCACGCTGCTTTGATTCACGGGTCGTTATATACTCACACATGTCTGGTGTATGCCACGATCTGCAAAATAGAGGTGAAATAGAGTGAGTCGCATGGCGAAATATACCGCTCATAAAATGTGATGGAAAAGCCACAGCTGTTCATTCATGGATGTATGGTGCTCATCCGAGCGGGCAATTGGTGAAACAGTTTATTCTTTAACTTGCTTTTTGGGCAAATAACTCAAACATGACGTCATTTTGGCATGGAACGGCAAGTGGAGCATCAAAGCGTGGACAATTTTTTTGAAGGCCCTTCGATCATTATACCTCTCCACCATGAAAACCTGAACCTGTAGGATTGATAATTTCATTTTGAAGGACTGTGCCAGAATTCATTCCAAGTGCCTTTTTGACACGAGGGATGTGCAGAACACCTGATTGCAAGTTTCTACGTTACGTAATTGCCTCATGTAGTAATCGTTAATCACAAGCAACACATGCACCCTAAGGTTCTTAGAGGAGAGGCAAGGCATTTTGAGCAAATTCAAAACAGTCTTTCCAAGATACAAGCATGTGGATCATCTAAAAAAACAAAAAAAAAACTGATTACTTTCTTTAACAATTCATTATAATGCCATGTCTCTCAGATTATTGGAGGAATGAAATAATTTCACACCTTCAAACAGAGTCTTCCATTAGCCATGTTGCATTAGCTCTTCAAAATGAGGAGGGTAACTCTTATGACCTCATAAGATGTCATAAAGCAATTGGATCAACAAGAGATATACAAATACTGTGAATAAATGTCCCAGGATAACGCCTCCTACTCAGGACCGATACATTCAAACGACCCATCTACACAATAGGTTTCAAACTTCCCAGAGCACTGCAAACATTCTCTGGACCTCGTGTGATAAGTACAAATACAGTCTTGGGTGAATCTCCATGATGCAGGGATCTGTGCTTATCGTGCTGCTCGGCGTTGAAGACTTGCACCATGGCACAACCAAACATGCTTGCAGTGGTGAAATCAGCACATCCAATGGACATGGAGGCAATGAGCTAGCATTATTTTCAGTGACAAATCCAGGTTTCTCCTTGAAAAGCATGATGGTCATGCATGCGTCAACAGAAGATGCAATGGGTGATATTCCCCATTCTGTATCCAACAAGACACAAATTTTGGACATGGAAGTGTCACGATGTGGGGTGGTATTACTGAAACATTTTGCACCAAATTGATCAATATCCATGGCAATGTGATGGCAGATCGATACATTCATGAGATATCATCAATTGTTGAATTTGAACCATGCCAAGACAGCCACAGACCCTCGATGAGCTGGAACAGGAGTATGTTCGAGCATGGAATACCGTTCCCCCAGGCTCAGATTTGAGTGCTCATATGGTCAATGTGATGATGGTGCAATGCAGTGATTGTTGTCGGAGGTGGGCAGACCCGATATCAAGATTGTTACTTCCATGTTGGATCCCAATGTGAAAACATTCACCACAACGCAGCATTACATGATTAGGTCACAATTAAATGGACGTGTGATCCTTCAGAAGTTTGCACCTCATCCGTGTACCATGATGTCACATAAATAAATCGCATCAACATCAATCACGTGTTCAATTTTTTTTATGGGAGAGGGTGTACAACTCCAGACAATATAATATAGAAACTCTTAATGATTGTGTACATTTCAGTTTCAAACTGTCCAATCTCAATGCAAAACAACAGAAAAAACTAGAAGGGCACTCGGTAGAGCACATACCTCCACCATATAATGCCTGATCCACGGAGAACATATGGGCCCAATACATTTTTGAAATATCATGCGATACAGTACTATATCGTTTTTGGCCCGATCTCTCAACGGCAAAGAATCACTTAAAAAATTAAAAATTATCGTATCCAGATCCGGATTCGGATCTTCACCAAAATCGAAACAATTTTTCTTTGTGACACACTCATCCTGTCCACCAAGTTTCGTCCGAATTCGTCCACAACTTTTTGAGATATCGTGCTATATATCAGTTTTGCCCCATCTCTCAATGGTGAAGAATCACTTTAAAAAATTCTAGTAGCGGATCCGGTCTTCACCAAAATCTAACCAGTTCGTCCTTGTCACACACCGAACCTCGCCACCAAATTTCATCCAGATCCGTAAACAACTTTTTGAGATATCTGTACACAAACAGCCAGACAAACAGACAAACGGGTGAAAATATAACCTCCTTCACCTTCGGGGCGGAGGTAAAGAAATTGCTTCCGTACTTTTTTTTTATCATGTACAAGGGGAGTTCAAAATATTCTATGAACAAAATTTACAACAGTCCAATACACACCCACAGGATTTTAGTCCATACTGGTTTCACCGGAGGGAGACTACGATTTGCTCTCTGTCTGCCTGTGGTTTTTCACACTTTTTTTCCCCCAGACCTGTTAACACATTCAACTGAAACTTTGCACATGGCTTTATTATAAGTTACAAACAAGTCGAGGTTCAGGTCATTTCGTCAATTTTTCAGAGCCCTTTTTAAAGTCAGAAAAATATCACATATTATACAAGGGTAAGTGTTCAGCTGCTCTGACTCCACCCCAATAAATTATCCGCCACCATTGCATGAAGCAGCACAGATCGGTAGGCCTCAGGCTTTAAGCCTGAGTGTTCGTCCATGCCCAGTGCAACTGGAATGATCCCAGGTATATAACCACAATGTATTATATAGTGCAATAAAGCCGTACGTATGTTTATGCTTCATGCATGTCTTCTTCTTCTTCTTTCGGCTGCTCCGTTAGGGGTCGCCACAGCGGATCATCCGTATGATCCGCATAGTGATTTGGCACATGTTTTACGCCGGATGCCCTTCCTGACGCAACCCTGGTCACCTCTTACGACACAGGGAGATGGTACACCTATTTTGTAGTGTTACCATATATGTACATATGATACACCGGTACAACCGGGGTATACACCGGCCCCGTATACTGTACTCATTTCACCGACCTCGGAAGGATGACAGGCTGAGTCAACCCCCTGGTGTATTAATTCAGTGGCCGACCGGGGCTTTATGCTTCATGCTGTACATCGGGTTATTTTTAATATGAAACAAAAAAGGCGAGAAACGAACGAACACGTTGGTTTGAAAGGTCTTTCTTCTTAATTTAGGTTCCGTATCGGCTCGAGCATGAGTTAAAGCAAACAATTTTTACACAAACTAAATAGGTGCCTAATGTTTAATTGGTTGGGCAGTTCTGAAGCCCCGGAAGCGCTCCATCTACTATATTCCTTCTCCCACAACACAGAAAATTCCGTTTACTTGTAAATCGAATACAAATACTTGCTTCAAGGTGCATATTTCCTATGAAAAATATATAAAGAGATATATAGATATATATGTATATGGAAATGTGTACGTGTAGCACCTCCTGGCTGTATGGTGAGCATCGCCACGGATTAAGTCTCACATGGTAAAACCGCATCGTCCACAAAGACCAACGTTCCTCCAGCCCCGAAATTTTCCACTACTGCAAACCATTCCACCTGAAGTGTGTGGTGGATCGGCGGGTAAATCGACATATGTGGAGTGTGAAGAGCTCTCCCCGATCTCCATTGGACATAAAGTCCACATATTTAGATTTACCTGCCGATCACACCACGTGCCTTCTGGTTTAATGACTTGCATTACGGGAACAATTGTCTGAGTGGCAGACAGACAGTTGTTCTTTGCAAGTATTGGTTTTACCGTGTGAGAAAATCTGCGCGATGCTCACCATAACAGCCAGGATGTGTGATTGATGTTAAATGATGAATGTGGTCATTGTTGGTCAGATATTATTGCTAATGTCATCCTGATGAGGAAAACAAACCTGAATTCAGGATGGCATGCTGTTGAAGTCATGGGAACTCCCTCTTATGGAGGTGTTTCTAGTGTCATGACATGCATTCTTGTTTTGGGGTTAGGTGTGTGTGTTTTACTGACCGTGTGCTTCAGTCTTGGGCTGAGGAGCATTTGTTACCAACGGGACGTCTTATGGACTGTGTATTTTGCTATGAGGGCAAGGTGCATGTCCTAGCTGTTTAAATGTTTGGTTTTTTAAAACCTTTTTTTGTACAAAAAAGTGCCTTCAAAAGAGACAAAATAAGCCTGAAATCTGGAGAAGGGGGTTCTGTTTGATGTTTAACTGATGACCATACAATCTTTGTCTGTATTGATAGAGTTGCTGGGCTGAGGCCTCGAGATTGAAGTGACACTTTGCTGTGAGACTTTATGTCCATTGGAGATTGGAAGTGCTTGTCACACACACACGGCACATCTAATATATTATTTCTTTAACGTCTGCGGCTATGACGAGAAGAGAGAGAAAGAGAAGACGAGAGAGAGAGAAAGAGAGAGAGAGAGGAGAGAGAGAGAGAGAGAGAAGAAAAAAAAAAGAGAAAAAGTAATCTGATCATTCTTTGAACTTCTGAACCCTCCCTGCTGATTATTAGAATCTGAGGAAGCTTACTCTTGCTTTGTTTATTTAAAACTTCTATAAAAAGCAATGCTTACATGTCATGCTCCTTTTATATATTGTCACGGTTTCAAATTGAGTGTGTAGTTCCCTGCTATGTGCAGAATGCTGCTGCACCCTGCAAAACACTTTTCCTTTGATGACAACTTTACTCTACTTTCCAAAATTGTTCCATAATCACATGTGTTTAGCAATACAATATAAAGTAAATGTTATTTTGACTATTCGAATTTTCTGCCCATTCTCTGACATATAATGCACGCTATTCACCGCACGTTACAATATAATGTTTGAACTGAGGGTCATATTCCACCTTGTACTTTTCAATCATCCTTCACACTCAAACTTGCCAAATGTGTACAATATTGTTCCAGATTTGGCCGAGGGGGTAAAATGGGGAATAGATGGTGTAACCGATGGCAAAGTGTATCAACTGACACAGAACTCATCAGGGGGTGAACAAGTTTGTATTTATTTGATACGGAATGAAAAACGGTGAGTGGCCAAGCATGGTCGTAACATATGGCGGTCTGTAAAGTAAACATTTAGAAATGGTGGGTACAATTCAGTTATAAAAGTACATATTTAAGACGGTTATGACAATAGGAAGTTAACTAGTAAAGATAACAGGTGCAATATTCCATGTATGAGCTCTCTGATAATGTTATTATGTTGGTTTAACATTACAATGTGCTAGAGACATTTATGGGAGATTAACTTCACAGCAATGAGCAAAGAAAACATCAACACAGTTTACTCAAGGACTTCACAAGCAATAACAACATTCCAGCATTATCCAGCAATTCACTAATTACAGGTGTGCAAATATAAATATCTCATCCTCTAATATGGCATCTCTGGCATTTAAAAGCATTTAGTGGAAAAATTAACACAAATATCCGTTATGTAGTGTGTACGTACTACATCAGATTACACTGGACACACACAACTGTTACAAGTCACAATTGTCCACGTTATATTAGTTTGCATCAATCAGTTTCCAATGCTGTCATCAATCAACTTTGTGAGCCTGGGAATCTGAGCACAACCAAGAGCCGGATGTATGCCTGCCACCATTACTATGTGTTTCCACCATTGTTAACATATTATTACATCACTTCTGTAATTACACCCTAACCCTAAACCAAACAGCTCGGTTCAAAGACATCAGCATTTAAGTCTGAACATATCTAAAATATGTTTAAATCAACATAACTCAAGAGTCACGGAGTGACATTACAACGTATATTTAGAGCAGGCCTCTGTACGACGGACGACGTTGCACCAAAGAAAACGAAATAACGCACCATTCAACCTCATAAACAGAGACTAATATTCATGAAACACTCATTTAACTTTTAACAAGAAATATGTAACAGCAATCCAAGTGATAAAGGGTGCAATAATCACCGTATATTGAGAGCATCGGTGAACCTCTCGACTGCACGTGCTTCTGTGCTTCTCAGCATCCAACTTCCGATTTGCAAATAAATGGAAGCAACTATTTACTGGATAAAATTAGAATCGTTATTTCATATGGTGCATAATAGAATGATTGTGTTGTAATTGGTGAGATGAAAGAGACAGTGTCACGCATGTGTACAGAAGCTCTTATCCTCCTCTGCATGAGTGTTTGTGTCTAAACCCCGGTCCCTCCCCTCCCGACATTCTGCAATGTTTCCCGATGTCAATCTGTCTATGTGTAAATTTCCATTCTGAGCAGCTTGCAGCAATCCGTGGCCCACATGGATTGCTTAACTGTACAAAAGGTTGTGACATGCTGGGGATGTGCCAATATATCGACATCCCGCTCCAGGGCAACGACTCCATGATGTGGAATTTTCCCGACTTGACCCGCGAATTAACGCCGGCCATTGATTCTAACCTGATAGGCTGCAACATTCAATGGGCATGCACCTGTGGCAGTCCAGTATGTCCCACGGGATGGAATAAAACTTCAAACATGGCATTAGTGTTTGTTGAGGGTTCTTCTCTGTCCTGGTCGGTTTCTGGGTTGGTCAGGTCAGGTAAATTATGGGAGAATGTGCTGGAGCAGCACATCGCTGCGTCCACTTTCCGCCGGTACGCCAGGGACCTCCGTTTGGCCATCCCCCGAGCAGATGCCTGGCCCATCCCCATCTCCTTGAGATGCTGATAAACCGACTGCAACGACGAGGCATGTCGTCGGCCCATTGGCCTCCTCCAATCACGAGGCTCCCTCACTGAGAGAATCTGGTGAGTAGGATCAGCGTCAGGAAAACGAGCCACATGTCCATACAGTCGCAGATGATGCTCACGGACTATGCAAGTACCAAATCTCATTTGAGTCTCTCTCAGCAAGCGCTCGTTGGACACAAAGTCCGACCAGCGATAGCCAAGGATTCTCCGAAGAAACCTGGAAACAAATGAATTAAGACTCCGTCTCAGATCGCTAGTCAGAGTCCAAGTCTCACATCCGTAGAACAAGACTGGAAGCACGAAGGACCTGAAGACTCGGACTTTCGTCCTCCCGCACAGGTACTGGCAGTGCCACACACCATGATCCAGTGAATCCATGGCTCTCCACGCCCGACCCAGACATCTGTTGACCTCTGGCTCACAGCCAGCAGAGACATGAATATCACTGCCAAGGTAAATGAATCTCTCTGTGAACTCAACATCCTCGCTACAAACAGGTACAGACAGGATAGCAGCATCCAAGATGTCATTGAAAGCCTGAATCTTCGTTTTGACCCAGGAAACCTGTAATCCCAGCGGCTCCAACTCCTCATTCAGCACCTCGCGGGCCCCCAAAAGGATATCTTAAGTCTCCACAAAGATGACTGCATCACCTTTGAAATCAAGATCAGAGATCTTGACATTCCCAAATGATGCACCGTAGCTTGATCTCTTCGACATCCTCCCCAGAATCCAGTCCATACAAGTGCTCAAAACTGTGTTTGCCAGTACACACCCCTGACGAACTCCAGTA
>CM068962.1:87992634-88017550 GCA_035128595.1 Eptatretus atami | reverse complement strand
ACCGCCTTGGAGCACCACCCTCCGTCTGAGCTCTCACCCACCATCTGAGGTCTGTAGACGTCGATGTAGATCTAAAGAATTGGCCTCCGAACCCATCTGAAGGCCCACTCCACACACATCTAGAGGATTAGCCTAATAACCCATCTGAAGGCCCATTCCACACACATCTACAGGATTGGCATCCTAACCCATCTGAAGGCCCACTCCACATATATCTATAGGATTGGCATCCTAACCCATCTGAAGGCCCACTCCACATATATCTATAGGATTGGCCTCCAAAACCATCTGAAGGGTCACTCCACATCACCCTCATTGACATTAACCTAACAGGTGGATTGATCATGTTACTCGATTGTCGAGGGATTGCAAGAAGAAGAATCAGAAGAAGACAGAGGAGATCGTGTTATAGTTAACAAGAAGGGACCCGCGGAAAATCCGCGCAATTTAAAATGTGACTTCAAGTCCTCAACTCACCCCATTTCCTCACAAAATGCAAGTCATCAACCCTCCCTCTCTCAAACCCCAAGTCCTCAACCTTCGGGCTCCAAACCCCAAGGCCTCACCCTCCCCCACCAAACTTGAAGGTGGAGGTATTGAAGCATCAATACCCTCCACACCACAACTCAACACTTCCACCTCCCCCCCACCAACCGAAAGTCCTCGACCCCCACCCCCACCCCAACCTACCCCTCCCAAACTCAAGTCCTCACCTTCCCCAACCATATAGGTATCGATCCCCTCCCACTTCAAGCCTTCAAATCCCATCCCTGCTACAACTCAAGCCCCCCTCCACCCAACCAAAGCCTCAACCCCCCCCCACCACGTACTCTGCTCCATCTTTGCTCCCTCCCTGACCCCCTCCAACCAAACTCTGTCCTCCCTCCTCCTTCTCATAGAAGCAAACGGGTATTCCCACATAGATCATTACATATTTCTTCATTAGCTCATCAAACAGCAGAATATTTAACTATTTCCTCTCCCCAATCATGCCATCACCGACTTCACATAAACTGCGAACGAGATACTCTGAAGGGAAAACTTACAGAGCTCCTAGATGCTATGGCCCATCAAGGTCGACTGTCCAACTCACAATCCCGCAAGATATGCGGAAACCCCGTGGATTGCAACTCTCAAGTGACCATAATCTGGCCAATTGTGCCAATAAATGACCCAAAACCAGTTTCTTCCTGGTGAAGGTCATATGCACATAATAAAAATAAATAATGATGGATGTTTTGTTTCACAATCTCGCGAGATTCCAGAAGTCCTCGGACAAAGGCCTTTATAATGACATGGATTTTATGGTCCCTAGTTGAGTTAAGAGAAAATTGCAGAATAATAGCAAGGACCCATGTAACCTCCACAGCAAAAGCCCTGCTTGAGAGAATGCACATCGTTACTTGGGTGGTTTATAAACAACAGACTGCTGCATCGATAACGGATGCCTATCTTCACAAGGCCCGTGACGCCTATCGGCTTAAAATCCTCTTAACTGTCACTTTGGTTGTTTTACTCTGAAGGGAAACTTACAGAGAGGGCATGGCGATTGTGGATATGACAACTCTGAAGATGTCTTTGACTTCACCGAGCAGCAAGCACAAACAGGCGGCCGTATGATTTTTTAGCTCACCTGGAACGTACAGTTCCTATAGAAAGTCTAACCCCTTTCAAAAATTCACCTTTCGTTGCCTTATTGCCTGGAATTATATGCATGAAATCAGACTTTTTCCACCTTTATTTACACATCGTAAACCACAACTTTCAAGTGGAAAAACAACTTCCACAAATTTCAGAAAATTAATTAAATACAAAACGAGAATATCTTGGTTGGAGAAGTGTCCACCCCCCTTATAGCAATTGTAAATTCGCTCAGGTGTAACCAATCCACTTCAAAATCACACCACCAAGTAAATTGGCCTCCACCTGTGTTAAATTGAGTTAAATTGTAGTGATTCTGATTGTTTCACAATAAAAATCAGCTGTTCCTGTAGGTTTCCTCTGCTCGGTAGTGCAGTTCATAGCAAAGACTCAACCATGAGCCCAAAGAGCTTTCAAAAGACCTCGGGATAATGTTTTGGAAGGCACAGATCAGAGATGGGTAGAAAAATATTTCAAAGGCCTTGAATATCCCTTGGAACACAGTCAAGACGATCATTAAGAAGTGGAAGGCGAATGGTACCACCCAGGCCCTGCCGAGATCAGGCTGTCGGTCCCAATTGGATGACCAAGCAAGGAGGAGACTGATCAAAGAGGCCACCAGGAGGCCAATGCCAACTCCGAGACTCCGAATGCCTTCATGGCAATGTCTGCTCACTGTGTGCATGTGACAACAATATCCCAAGCACTCCACAAGTGTGGCCTACACGGTAGGGTGGCAAGAGGAAGCATAACTCAAAAAAGCCCACCTTGAGTCCTGTTGAGAATGCAAAAAACCACTCCGGAGATTCTGAGCCATGTGGCAAAACGTTTTGTGGTCTGATGAAACCAAGATGGAATTTTTTGGCCTATTGCAAAACATTACATTTGGCGCAAATTTAACACAACACTCACCCAAAGAACGCCATCCCTCCTGTGAAGCATGGTGTGGGCTGCATCATGTTATGGGGATGTTTCTTATCAGCAGGGACTGGGCACTTGTCGGGATAGAAGGGAAAATTGATGGAGCAAAATGCAGAAAAATCCTCGAGGAAAACTTGCTGCCTTCTACAAGAAAACTGAAATGGGACGGAAGTTCACCTTTCAGCATGACAACGAACGAAGCACACAGCCAAAGCTACATTGGAGTGTGGTGAAGTAACAAAAAGATAAATGTCCTTGAATGGCTCAGTCAGAGCACTGACCTAAATCCAATTGAAAACCTGTGGCATGACTTGAAGATTGCTGTCCATCAACGCTCCCCACACAACTTGACTGAGCTTGAACAGTTGCCCCAAAATATGTATTTGCTTTCTTCTCTGAAACACACACACAATTTCGATGAAACATGAACACAACCTTTATACATGATGTACAAGTTTGCTCACGGATTTAAAAAAAAACAATCCATAGCTATTTACTTTCTTCTCCATTACATATTTAGTGTGTCACCCATGCCGACTAGTGGTTCCCTGGTTAACTTATCCAACCGCTACCAGGTTAGCGCACAGGGGTATTGCCCTATGTTTCAGGTTGACATTGTGCTTGGAGTCAGGCGAGCTGTCCAACCATTGGTGGAATGGAATGTTACACACAGACAGATGGACGAACAGAGTATTAATAATTATTATATTTATTCATTACCTCATTGAAATAGTGGAATATTTAGCTCTTCATGCCATTAACTTCAAATCTTCAAACCCCTCCCCATCCATCATGGTCACCTGTCCAATCCCATGAGATATGTAGAAAGGATATGTGACAATAAACGACCCAAATCCAATTAACTTCTTCCTAATGCACACCTCAGATAGAGATCCAAGGCATCTACACCCACCTCACGACCGTGATTGAAATCTGTCTTCAAACCAACACACCACACAAAGTCCTCAACCACACATAACCCCTCCTCTCCCTTTATTCCCATTCTTCAAAGCAAAAGGACAAATTGTTATATCGCCATTACATATTATGATTTATTCATTACCTCATTGAAATAAGTAATATTGAGGTCTTCATGCCATTAACTCTATTCATGGAAAGCGCGATCAAAAAGGAAGTGCATGTCGGACATATGATGATTTATTTTGGTCGGCAGTCATTTGTCTTTCCATGTAAGTTTTCATGAGTAGCCGAATTCTGTTAATAAATTGTGTTAATAAATGATCGTAAATTAATTATATCGTTACGTTTATGGGGGAGAGATATCATAGAACAGATAATAATGTATAGTGCAGCATGGTCAGTGTGCGAGTAGATAATATACCATCTCGATGTATTAAGTAGGGAAACGTTAGCTTCAGCATTGTCTTATTTGCCTGTACACCATACAGGGGATGGTGGTAGTAATAATTAGAAAGGGATTATGGTTAAGGAAATTGTGTGTAAAACCTCCATGTAAACCTCCACGTGGGTGGGGGGGGGGAGGCTTGGCACGAAAGAGGCGGGAGCGGAGCTATGAACGCTTCCCGAGGGGGAGCGGTGGATCGCCTGGGAGTGGCGGAGTGCCGCCCTGAAAGGGAGGCAATGCCACAGACACCTCCCAAAAGGGCGGAGCGTGGCCAAGAGGAAGGCGAGGGAAGAGCCAAATCGGCAGTTGTGAAGAGAAGATTTGAGAAGGAGTTGGTCGAGGCAAGGACGATGGGAGGAAAAAGGCAGTTCGGGAGAGTTGATCTGAGGAGAACGTGACAGAAGTCTGAGGAGAAGGCAGAGAAGTATGAGAACGTGGCTGGAAGTTGTTGGTGTGTGTGAGACTGACAAGACAGTTTTAAGGAGGTCATCCTGCGGCCTCTGCCTGCCTGTGCCTCTCTTCACCCTGTACCTGTTTCATCGACCTGCCCATGTACTCCATCTCCTCATCGTCCTGCCATCCTCTGCTCGCCTCGTCCTCCTCGTCCCTCCTCATACATGCTTCTCCCGCTGCTCCAAGGCTTACTCCTCGGTTTTTGTCCCATTCTGTCAGTGACTGAGACTACAATGTCAAAACAATTCCTTCGAGAGTTTGTAACTCCGGACAAATTTGATATTGTCGCACTTTTGTTCTCTCTCGAATTGCGAATTGCATCTCATCTCGAGCTAATTCAAGCAGCCATTCCATGTCAACTACCAATTATAACCCAACTCATCAATTATAAGCCATAACTTTAATGCTTCAAGTTAAATGCATTCTTAAACATCGCCCTCGCCGGATGTGTAAAAAGTTTCTTTGTTATTTAAACGTTTGTGATTAAAGTTTTGATCGCATTAGATAATCACTCTTCAGCGATTGATGATTAACTTGAATGAGTGATCATCGCATGATTAGAGATTCCACACATGTCTAACTCTTAAACGCTTTCGTAAATTTGGCCCAAAGTCTTTGGTGTGACTTCGACGGGTTTTAGACCAGCACCCACCTGACTCAGAGCGGGCACTCAAACATTAGGCCACCGAGAATAATGTACGACTGCATTGTTATTATTATCAACATTATTTCATTCTCATTGATTTTGTCTTAGGTTTCCATGGTGATATAAAAACCTATCCAATTTGCAATGTCGTTAACGTTATCGTCATGTCATCGTAGTACATTGAGCCTTTTTCATGAGTAAATGTTTCTAATCCTCAAATCGACTAATCCACCAAAACAAAGCTATTGGGTAATCGGTGAGATATTTTTTATTTTCATACGCAGCTCACAAGTATGGTAGAATTTCTGGCTGAATGTTCTATCTGTACCCTCTCTCTGCCTTTCATCCGATCACCTCCCAAACATTCCCTTCTCTACCCACTCCTATCATGTTCTCTCTCTCTCTCTTCTCCTCTCTCTCTCTCTCTCTCTCTCTCTCTCTCTATTATATATTGTTGCGAATTCGCGCCCGCCGGCGTGCGAACGACCACGTGACTCGAATCGCGGTACGTCGCCACCGATCGGACAATTCGTCGTGACCCTCCCGGACTAACGCCGGGATCCAGTCACGGGTGGGCCTTTCGGCCTCACCACGATCGTGCCAATCCGCACCCGCGTGGATAGGGTTGTTCGCCAAACTCGACCTACCTAAAGTACCCACGCGGATGTAAACCGGGCGACGCACTCGCCGCAGGTCGACTTCGGACACGGGCCGCTTAAAGCGATCCGTTCCGTACTATCGGATAACCGAGCGGTGGTATCGTCGGCCTCGACGGTTCTGATTAATTATCGGGCGTCCCCGCGCCCACTCAAACCCTTTACGTGAAGCAAGATGAAGACCCAACAAAGGAAAGGACGCAGCGAAACGGGGGTAGAATTCAACAAGTACGCATTTTATTTACAGGACAAACACAAAAAGCACACATATAGCACGTATTTACAGCAGAATGCACATATATCAAATAGAACAAAAGGAACACAATGACGCAGAGATACTACCGGCTAACGCGAACACTCGGCAACACTTACACAATTTTACTTAATGGACACGGCGCCACACACACACGTTCACACAGAACCCAAAAGAAAATGAAGTCGTGACTTCCCTGCTCTCAAGTCCTTGGCGGCCGTCCTCTGCCGTGGTCTGTCTGGCCGTGACTCCGTGCTCGAGCGGGTCGGCGAGGTCTCTCCGGCGTGCCTCGTGCCTGCCCGTCCTGGCCCTCGACGCCACGGACCGAGCACCGACGAACAGAGAGAGACCAAACCAAGAGAGAGAGAGGACACCGCCGAACCAAGAGAGCACACCGAACTGCAGCACCGAACAAGAGAAAGACGAACAAGAGCCCACACAAAGAGCGCCGAACCAAGAGAGCACGAACAAGAGAGAGAGAACCTCCTGCGCCTCCGACTCTTTATACCCCCGGCGCCCCGCCCCGTTCTTGGCTCCACCCTCCTTCGAGGCGCTTCGAGAAGGGGGGCGTTCCCTCTCGCTCCCCCTCCCCGCGCCATCCGGGGGCGGGAGAATCCGTCCTGGCGCCGGGCCAGGGAAGAAAACAAGCGGAAAACCGCGCGCCCTCTCGTGGGGATTTCTTCCTTCCCTTCTCGCGTTCGACGTTTCCAGCGGGAAACCATCGTACATGGACCGCGGAGGATGCGTTCGTTGGTGTGGTAGTGGCGAAGATGGTGGTGGTTGTTGTGAGATGGCGGTGCTGGCGTTGTTGGAGTGGGTGCGTGGTTGAGGTTGAAGTGTGGTTGGTTCGAAAATAAAGCAAGAACAGAAAAATGCCTAACTCAAAGGATCGCAGCCCGAATGAATCACATTAATTCCCTCTAAACAATGGGTTTGGGCTAACTACACATGTACTTCAGAAATATATTCACCTACGGGACCTGAATGGTGTAATGCGAATTTCCACAGCCGTAACAATATATATATATATATATATATATATATATATATATATATATATATATATTTCTCTATCTCTCTCTATCTATCTCTATCTCTATCTCTCCCCCCAATCTCCCTTATCCTCTTATATCTCAGTTTAATTTTCTCTAAGTTACCCCTGCATCCGAGTGGTGACACATTCAGAACTGTAAACTTTGCCAAAGAACCTGCTTTGTTTTGAAAACCGACCGGATTGGCATCCTAACCCATCTGAAGGCCCACTCCACATATATCTATAGGATTGGCCTCCAAAACCATCTGAAGGGTCACTCCACATCACCCTCATTGACATTAACCTAACAGGTGGATTGATCATGTTACTCGATTGTCGAGGGATTGCCAAGAAGAAGAATCAGAAGAAGACAGAGGAGATCGTGTTATAGTTAACAAGAAGGGACCCGCGGAAAATCCGCGCAATGTAAAATGTGACTTCAAGTCCTCAACTCACCCCATTTCCCCTCACAAAATGCAAGTCATCAACCTCTCCCTCCTCTCAAACCCCAAGTCCTCAACCTTCGGCTCCAACCCAAGGCCTCACTCCCCACCAAATTGAGGTGGAGGTATTGAAGCATCAATACCCTCCACACCACACTCAACACTTCCACCTCCCCCCCACCAACGAAAGTCCTCGACCCCCACCCCACCCCAACCTACCCCTCCCAAACTCAAGTCCTCACCTTCCCCAACCATAGGTATCGATCCCCTCCCACTTCAAGCCTTCAAATCCCATCCCTGCTACAACTCAAGCCCCCCTCCACCAACCAAAGCCTCAACCCCCCCCCACCACGTACTCTGCTCCATCTTTGCTCCCCTCCCTGACCCCCTCCAAACCAAACTCTGTCCTCCCCTCCTCCTTCTCATAGAAGCAAACGGGTATTCCCACATAGATCATTACATATTTCTTCATTAGCTCATCAAAACAGCAGAATATTTAACTATTTCCTCTCCCCAATCATGCCATCACCGATTCCACACATAAACTGCGAACGAGATACTCTGAAGGGAAAACTTACAGAGCTCCTAGATGCTATGGCCCATCAAGGTCGACTGTCCAACTCACAATCCCGCAAGATATGCGGAAACCCCGTGGAATTGCAACTCTCAAGTGACCATAATCTGGCCAATTGTGCCAATAAATGACCCAAAACCAGTTTTCTTCCTGGTGAAGGTCATATGCACACATAATAAAAAATAAATAATGATGGATGTTTTGTTTCACAATCTCGCGAGATTCCCAGAAGTCCTCGGACAAAGGCCTTTATAATGACATGGATTTTATGGTCCCTAGTTGAGTTAAGAGAAAATTGACAGAAATAATAGCAAGGACCCATGTAACCTCCACAGCAAAAGCCCTGCTTGAGAGAATGCCACATCGTTACTTGGGTGGTTTATAAACAACAGACTGCTGCATCGATAACGGATGCCTATCTTCACAAGGCCCGTGACGCCTATCGGCTTAAAATCCTCTTAACTGTCACTTTGGTTGTTTTACTCTGAAGGGAAAACTTACAGAGAGGGCATGGCGATTGTGGATATGACAACTCTGAAGATGTCTTTGACTTCACCGAGCAGCAAGCACAAACAGGGCGGCCGTATGATTTTTTAGCTCACCTGGAACGTACAGTTCCTATAGAAAGTCTACACCCCCTTTCAAAAAATTCACCTTTCGTTGCCTTATTGCCTGGAATTATATTGCATGAAATCAGACTTTTTCCACCTTTATTTACACATCGTAAACCACAACTTTCAAGTGGAAAAACAACTTCCACAAATTTCAGAAAATTAATTAAAAATACAAAACGAGAATATCTTGGTTGGAGAAGTGTCCACCCCCCTTATAGCAATTGTAAATTCGCTCAGGTGTAACCAATCACCTTCAAAATCACACACCAAGTAAATTGGCCTCCACCTGTGTTAAATTGAGTTAAATTGTAGTGATTCTGATTGTTTCACAATAAAAATCAGCTGTTCCTGTAGGTTTCCTCTGCTCGGTAGTGCAGTTCATAGCAAAGACTCAACCATGAGGCCCAAAGAGCTTTCAAAAGACCTCCGGGATAATGTTTTGGAAAGGCACAGATCAGAGATGGGTAGAAAAATATTTCAAAGGCCTTGAATATCCCTTGGAACACAGTCAAGACGATCATTAAGAAGTGGAAGGCGAATGGTACCACCCAGGCCCTGCCGAGATCAGGCTGTCGGTCCCAATTGGATGACCAAGCAAGGAGGAGACTGATCAAAGAGGCCACCAGGAGGCCAATGCCAACTCCGAGACTCCGAATGCCTTCATGGCAATGTCTGCTCACTGTGTGCATGTGACAACAATATCCCAAGCACTCCACAAGTGTGGCCTACACGGTAGGGTGGCAAGAGGAAGCCATAACTCAAAAAAGCCCACCTTGAGTCCTGTTTGAGAATGCAAAAAACCACTCCGGAGATTCTGAAGCCATGTGGCAAAACGTTTTGTGGTCTGATGAAACCAAGATGGAATTTTTTGGCCTAATTGCAAAACATTACATTTGGCGCAAATTTAACACAACACATCACCCAAAGAACGCCATCCCTCCTGTGAAGCATGGTGGTGGCTGCATCATGTTATGGGGATGTTTCTTATCAGCAGGGACTGGGGCACTTGTCAGGATAGAAGGGAAAATTGATGGAGCAAAATGCAGAAAAATCCTCGAGGAAAACTTGCTGCCTTCTACAAGAAAACTGAAATGGGACGGAAGTTCACCTTTCAGCATGACAACGAACCGAAGCACACAGCCAAAGCTACATTGGAGTGTGGTGAAGTAACAAAAAGATAAATGTCCTTGAATGGCTCAGTCAGAGCACTGACCTAAATCCAATTGAAAACCTGTGGCATGACTTGAAGATTGCTGTCCATCAACGCTCCCCACACAACTTGACTGAGCTTGAACAGTTGCCCCCAAAATATGTATTTGCTTTCTTCTCTGAAACCACACACACAATTTCGATGAAACATGAACACAACCTTTATCACCCATGATGTACCAAAGTTTGCTCACGGATTTAAAAAAAAAACAATCCATAGCTATTTACTTTCTTCTCCATTACATATTTAGTGTGTCACCCATGCCGACTAGTGGTTCCCTGGTTAACTTATCCAACCGCTACCAGGTTAGCGCACAGGGGTATTGCCCCTATGTTTCAGGTTGACATTGTGCTTGGAGTCAGGCGAGCTGTCCAACCATTGGGTGGAATGGAATGTTACACACAGACAGATGGACGAACAAGAGTATTAATAATTATTATATTTATTCATTACCTCATTGAAATAGTGGAATATTTAGCTCTTCATGCCATTAACTTCAAATCTTCAAACCCCCTCCCCATCCATCATGGTCACCTGTCCAATCCCATGAGATATGTAGAAAGGATATGTGACAATAAACGACCCAAATCCAATTAACTTCTTCCTAATGCACACCTCAGATAGAGATCCAAGGCATCTACACCCACCTCACGACCCGTGATTGAAAGCTGTCTTCAAACCAACACACCACACAAAGTCCTCAACCACACATAACACCCTCCTCTCCCTTTATTCCCATTCTTCAAAGCAAAAAGGACAAATTGTTATATCGCCATTACATATTATGATTTATTCATTACCTCATTGAAATAAGGTAATATTGAGGTCTTCATGCCATTAACTCTATTCATGGAAAGCGCGATCAAAAAGGAAGTGCATGTCGGACATATGATGATTTATTTTGGTCGGCAGTCATTTGTCTTTCCATGTAAGTTTTCATGAGTAGCCGAATTCTGTTAATAAATTTGTGTTAATAAATGATCGTAAATTAATTATATCGTTACGTTTATGGGGGGAGAGATATCATAGAACAGATAATAATGTATAGTGCAGCATGGTCAGTGTGCGAGTAGATAGATAACCATCTCGATGTATTAAGTAGGGAAACGTTAGCTTCAGCATTGTCTTATTTGCCTGTACACCATACAGGGGATGGTGGTAGTAATAATTAGAAAGGGATTATGGTTAAGGAAATTGTGTGTAAAACCTCCATGTAAACCTCCACCTGGGTGGGGGGGGGGGGGGGGGGAGGCTTGGCACGAAAGAGGCGGGAGCGGAGCTATGAACGCTTCCCGAGGGGGGGAGCGGTGGATCGCCTGGGAGTGGCGGAGTGCCGCCCTGAAAGGGAGGCAATGCCACAGACACCTCCCAAAAGGGGCGGAGCGTGGCCAAGAGGAAGGCGAGGGAAGAGCCAAATCGGCAGTTGTGAAGAGAAGATTTGAGAAGGAGTTGGTCGAGGCAAGGACGATGGGAGGAAAAAGGCAGTTCGGGAGAGTTGATCTGAGGAGAACGTGACAGAAGTCTGAGGAGAAGGCAGAGAAGTATGAGAACGTGGCTGGAAGTTGTTGGTGTGTGTGAGACTGACAAGACAGTTTTAAGGAGGTCATCCTGCCGGCCTCTGCCTGCCTGTGCCTCTCTTCACCCTGTACCCTGTTTCATCGACCTGCCCATGTACTCCATCTCCTCATCGTCCTGCCATCCTCTGCTCGCCTCGTCCTCCTCGTCCCTCCTCATCACATGCTTCTCCCCGCTGCTCCAAGGCTTACTCCCTCGGTTTTTGTCCCCATTCTGTCAGTGACTGAGACTACAATGTCAAAACAATTCCTTCGAGAGTTTGTAACTCCGGACAAATTTGATATTGTCGCACTTTGTGTCTCTCTCGAATTGCGAATTGCATCTCATCTCGAGCTAATTCAAGCAGCCATTCCATGTCAACTACCAATTATAACCCAACTCATCAATTATAAGCCATAACTTTAATGCCTTCAAGTTAAATGCATTCTTAAACATGCCCTCGCCGATGTGTAAAAGTTTCTTTGTTATTTAAACGTTTGTGATTAAGTTTTGATCGCATTAGATAATCACTCTTCAGCGATTGATGATTAACTTTGAATGAGTGATCATCGCATGATTAGAGATTCCACACATGTCTAACTCTTAAACGCCTTTCGTAAATTTGGCCCAAAGTCTTTGGTGTGACTTCGACGGGTTTTAGACCAGCACCCACCTGACTCAGAGCGGGCACTCAAACCATTAGGCCACCGAGAATAATGTACGACTGCATTGTTATTATTATCAACATTATTTCATTCTCATTGATTTTGTCTTTAGGTTTCCATGGTGATATAAAAACCTATCCAATTTGCAATGTCGTTAACGTTATCGTCATGTCATCGTAGTACATTGAGCCTTTTTCATGAGTAAATGTTTCTAATCCTCAAATCGACTAATCCACCAAAACAAAGCTATTGGGTAATCGGTGAGATATTTTTATTTTCATACGCAGCTCACAAGTATGGTAGAATTTCTGGCTGAATGTTCTATCTGTACCCTCTCTCTGCCTTTCATCCGATCACCTCCCAAACATTCCCTTCTCTACCCACTCTATCATCTCTCTCTCTATCTATATCTATCTACTCTATCTCTATATCTCTCTTTCTCTCTTCTCTGTCTCTATCTCTCTATCTATTCTCTATATCTATCTCTATCTCTCTATATATATATTTATCTATCTCTCTCTATCTATCTATCTCTATCTCTCACCCCCAATCTCCCTTATCCTCCTTATATCTCAGTTTAAGTTTTCTCTAATTTAGCCCCTGCTCGGAGTGGTCGACACATTCAGAACTGTAACTCTTTGCCAAAGAACCTGCTTTGTTTGAACCGACTCTGTGCAGAGCATGCTATGTAAATGAATGTAGGAGGAGGAGGAGATTGGAACCATACTCTGTGCAGAGGTTGGTGCTGCTTAAGCAGTGTCCTTGCTATTTGCACACTCCTGAAGTGTCGCACTCCGACACACAGGATACCAGCATGCTGGCACTCATTGCCGACTTCAGAAGGATGACAGGTGAGTTAACCACACCTGGTATTAATTCAACAGCTGAGCAGGATTTGAACTCAGGACCCTAGGATCCAAAAGCCACCACCCCTTAACTATTAAGCCAACACCAGTAAAATGAATGTACTTGGGCCCTATGTGGTGAATAATAAATACATAGCCTTAATATACACGTCATATGCGGAAAATGCCTTCTTGTTTGCTTTGGACAGTGACATCGATGTAGTAATGACTGTGGAGTTCAGCATTAGCCACAGCACACCTAGATAAGCATCACTCTTAAAATCCCTTCCCATGTGTTTGCTTTTCCACTTTGCGATCCTACATGCCAATGACAGGTCGAGTCTCACACCACTGCTTTGCTTGATCTCTGAATTTTATTTACTTCCGTTACAGTCGGTCCTAACAGCACCAATCTGTCCTCTCTGAAACCGGAATGCATGGGTGGAAAACGATTACAAGGAATTCTCCAGATTATGGGTAATTTGGATTACGTGGAGCAAGTACAGTCTAATGGCTCCTGCATGGAAGGGAATAAAGGCAGACATCTATTCTTAGGTATAAGTACAGTCTGTCATGCCTTTAATGGCTATAAAATGAGAGATTAGAGAGTTCATAGAATACCTTATCCTGTGATTGTCTGGAGAAACAAAGACATGGGTGGGATCTAAAGTACTGCTAAACAGAGGGGTTTGAAAGTGTCAAAAAGACGATTTGTATTCTACAGTGTTCAAGTACTGTAAATAATTAAATTGATAACTAGAACGGCACCCAGTAAAGCGCATACCTTCGCCAGGTTGAAGAGTTTCCGTCTTGCATCTGGATCCGGACCTGAACCAAAATCAAATTGGCTTGTTCTTGTCACCTACAGTCGACCCAACTCATCCATCAAGTTTGGTGTGAATCTGTCCATAACTCTTTGAGATATCCTGCTCACAGAAAGACAGGTAGGGGTGAAAACACAACCTCCATCTACCTACAATGACAGAGGTAATAAAAAGATTTTAAAGGTCATAGAAAAAAAATTCAGAAGTTTACCGCCGTTGATGTAGCATCTTATACACCACTTTATTTAACATGTTACATTAGTTCTTCGTGCCTGTTGTTTGTGTCCTTTATAACATCCTTAAAAAGAGTAAGTTTCCTGTTTTGAATCATTTCCAATTTTGTTTAACTGCCATGGTGACAAAGTAAAAAAATATCTCGCTCTTCACTGTGCATGTGCGATCGGGACAAATTCAGAATCAAGGTACTGTTAAACTTCAGGTTTCTTTTCTGATTCATGTTCCGATTCGTGTTCAAAATATGACATTAAATTTAGGTTAAGTTGTTCTTCAATCATAAACTGACGTTTGTAGATGGGACAGACTGACCGACAAAGTGAACCAAATGCTTAACCCCACTTTTCGCTTCTCGTGCATGGTGTTCATGTAACTAGAGAATATAAACTGATGTTTTCAACTCGTTATGATGTGTTCATCTCATTACAATGAGTTCAACCCATTATGATGTGTTCAACTCGTTATGATGCTTTTGCATTGCTTCGAGGTCTCGTGTTCGCATTTTAGTTGTCTTCTCTGGGTTGAACCTCACGGGTGGAACGAGACCCGACGATAAACTGTGCTTTGGGGGTAGGTTGTTTCACTGTTGAGTATGCTAACTTACTTTTGAAAGCTGAATGTTTCATCTGCTCGTACCAATTTAAAACATCGTGCTTTTCATAAAGAGTAGGCCATTGTGAGGTGGAATATCCCCAACCAAATACTGTTGCAACTTCCTCATAGTGTTGCAAAGGCTTTCTGTCACTCATAACCTTTATAATAGTGCCAGAAGAGAGATTACAGTCTGACAAGCAAGACCTATGGACCAAGTCCATTTGGGTAAAACTTTTGGAACAACATATTCGTGAAAGATGCCACCGGTCCAGTAACAACCAAACTGGTTCATCAGTAACAGCAGCAACCGGACTGGTTCATCAGTAACAACAGCAACCGGACTGGTTCATACAGTAACAACAGACAACTCGGACTGGTCATCAGTAAACAGCAACCGGACTGGTTCATCGGTAACAACAGCAACCGGACTGTTTCATCAGTAAACACAGCAACCGGACAGGTTCATCAGTACAGCAAGCAAACCGGACTGGTTCATCAGTAACAACAGCAACGGGACTGGTTCATCAGTAACAACAGCAACCGGACTGGTTCTTAGTAACAACAGCAACGGACTGGTTCAATCTGTAACAACAGCAACCGGACTGGTTCATCAGTAACAACAGCAACCGGACTGTTCATCAGTAACACAGCAACCGGACTGGTTCATCAGTAACAACAGCAACCGGACTGGTTCATCAGTAACAGCAGCAACCGGACTGGTTCATCCGTAACAACAGCAACGACTGGTTCATCAGTAACACAGCAACCGGACAGGGTTCATTCAGTTACAGCAGCAACCGGACTGGTTCATCAGTAACTAACAGCAACCGGACTGGTTCATCTGTAACAACAGAAACCGACTGGTTCATCAGTAACAACAGCAACCGGACTGGTTCATCAGTAACAGCAGCAACCGGACTGGTTCATCAGTAAACACAGCAACCGGACTGGTTCATCAGTACAACAGCAACCGGACTGGTTCATCAGTAACAGCAGCAACCGGACTGGTTCATCCGTAACAACAGCAACCGGACTGGTTCATCAGTTAAAAACAGCAACCGGACAGGTTCATCAGTAACAGCAGCAACCGGACTGGTTCATCAGTAACAACGAGCAACCGGACTGGTTCATCAGTAACAACAGCAACGGACTGGTTCATCTGTAACAACAGCAACCGGACTGGTTCATCAGTAACAAGGCAACCGAACTGGTTCATCAGTAACAAGCAGCAACCGGACTGGTTTTTAACAACAGCAACGACTGGTTCATCTTACAACAGCAACCGGACTGGTTCATCAGTAACAACAGCAACCGGACTGGTTCATCAGTAACAACAGCAACCGGACTGGTTATCTAGTAACAACAGCAACGGACTGGTTCATCTGTAACAACAGCAACCGGACTGGTTCATCATGTACAACAACAGCAACCGGACTGGTTCATCGTAACAACAGCAACCGGATGGTTCATCAGTAACAACAGCACCGGACTGGTTCTTTAGTAACAACAGCAACCGGACTGGTTTCATCAGTAACAACAGCAACCGACTGGTTCATCAGTAACAACAGCAACCGGACTGGTTCATCAGTAACAACAGCAACCGGACTGGTTCTCTTAGTAACAACAGCAACTCGGACTGGTTCATCGTAACAACAGCAACCGGACTGGTTCATCATGTAACAACAGCAACCGACTGGTTCATCAGTACAACAGCAACCGGACTGGTTCATCAGTAACAACAGCAACCGGACTGGTTCATCAAGTAACAACAGCAACCGGACTGGTTCTTAGTAACAACAGCAACCGGACTGGTTCATCAGTAACAACAGCAACCGGACTGGTTCATCAGTAACAACAGCAACCGGACTGGTCATCAGTAACAACAGCAACTGACTGGTTCATCAGTAACACAGCAACGCACTGGTTCATCAGTAACAACAGCAACCGGACTGGTTCATCAGTAACAACAGCAACCGGACTGGTTTCATCAGTAACAACAGCAACGGACTGGTTCTATCAGTAACAACAGCAAGCGACTGGTTCATCAGTACACAACAGAACTGGACTGGTTCATCAGTAACAACAGCAATCGGACAGGTTCATCAGTAACAACAGCAACCGGACTGGTTCTTAGTAACAACAGCAACCGGACTGTTCATCAGTAACAACAGCAACCGGACTGGTTCATCAGTAACAACAGCAACCGGACTGGTTCATCAGTAACAACAGCAACGGACTGGTTCATCAGTAACAACAGCAACCGACTGGTTCATCAGTAAAACAGCAACGGACTGGTTCATCAGTAACAACAGCAACTGGACTGGTTCATCAGTAACACACAGCAATCGGACAGGTTCATCAGATCAACCAGACTGGATAATCAAGTGGGTTTTTCATTAATTGCTCGCTCTCTCTTCTGTCTGTCTGTCTGTCTGTCTTCTGTCTGTCTGTCTTCTCTCTCTGTCTCTCTCTCTCTCTTCTCTCTCTCTCTCTCTCTCTCTCTCTCTCCCCTCTCTCTCTCTCTCCCGATTAATTTTCAGTGCTCGATTCCAGCAAATTCACTCGCTAAATTGGAGAAAAAAATGGACTACAGAAGGCAGGCACTGAGGAGGTGTTGAAGGGAAAGCAATTCCGTTCACCCCGATCATGGTGCTCCACTCGGGCTCATGAAGCATTTTGCACCCACAGAGAGGAGGAGGGGAGGGAGGGGTCCGCGGACCCATCAAAGCGCCTGTTCAAGCCTCGACTTCGCATAAACCCCTACTGTCCCCCACGGCCAGAGGAGAAAGTGGGCTTGTTTGTTTCGGTGGTGTCGAGGCTCTCAGGGGCGTTTTTCAGGAAAATAAACTGGTTTTCTTAGCTGTTAGGCTGGACATGGGAATGCAGACAGAGCATGGACAAGAGGCCTTTATATGCTGAAACACACAGCTCAGTCACTCTCCCATCATGTATGTACAAGCCTGGATGTGAACACTATTGTAGTTTATTTATTTATTTGTACCACTGTTGGGCATTTTGTACTTGACATTGTAGTCTCTAATTCAAGTTGACCTGTTCATGTTCTCATCTCAACTCCCAGCTCATGATCCAGGAAACCCAGTAAATGGTGTTCCCAATGGATCCAGGAAACCCAATGGTGTTCACAAAAATGTCCTTGTAATTCACGTATGAAAGTCGATTTTTCTTTGTATACAGAGTCAAGGCTCATGGAAGAGATAGAATACAGAACGGATCAGGCGGCAACATAACAAAAGGAACGATTATGTGGACCAATCTCGTTCTGCGTATGATATACTGTGTTTACAAGCTCCTCCATGACACTCAGATCAATGTAGAAATATGAAAGATGTGAAAATCTAAAACTGACTCAATCTGAGGAACAGTAATTTAATAACAGGAGTAAAACATCAGGATCAAAGTAAAGCAATTAAAACAAGAAAAAGAGCAATCAGAGATGGCAGACCCTCGCCAGGACTTGTTTTGTGTGGTGTTTCTGTAGTTTTGTGGCGTGTATTTTGAGTGGTGTTTGTGTTCTGGTGTGTTACCCAGATTCAAAAAATTAAATAATTCTGGATGCTAGACCATGTGTCTACGATCGGGTTGCAATTTACAACATATATTCCCTATCACTACTGGATCATTATTGTGAAGGTTGACGTCGATTGATGAAGCGGTTCAAGAGAAAGAGTTTTTAAGATTTTCGAAAAATCCAATATGGCTGCCAGACCATATGACATCAATTATTCGTGAATACCCTGGTATCCCCAAGGCTTGGGGAACATTTGTGTGACGTTTCCCCTCGATCTGTCCAGCCATTCTGGAGAAGATTTTTGTAGGTTTTAGGCTCAATCCAATATTGCTGCCAAACCATGGTGACCTATGACGTCATATGTGTGAATGTTTTGTTCCTCGTTGATAAGCAGTCATACATGTATAGTTTCGCCTCGATCTGTTCTGCCACTTCAGAGAAGAAGATTTTGGAAGGTTTAAAAAAAACAAAAAACGATGTGGCTCTCGAATCACGTGACCGATAACGCCATCATGTTTTTTTTTACTGTGGACCAATTTTTATCCCTCGATGACCCTCATAAATTTTAATACTGATCAGATGTAGCGTTCTGCATTTGCAATTATGACATCATAACGAAGGCACCGATGACGTCATTAAAAAAAAATTACATTTATTCCTGATGAGGAGTACTTGCCATGTGCCAAGTTTCAATTTTTTCCTTGGTGTGATTTCAGAGAAGCAGAGGCCCAAAATTTTTCTGTTTTTCCAACGTAGCTGCCATACCACGTGACCCATGACATCATATTTATAATTGAAACATTCTACAAGAGTAGTCGCTCCTCTGATGAAAATTTTGTCTCGATCTGACAAGTGGTTGCGGAGAAAACGCGAAAGTTTTGGGCAGACAAACAAACAAACAGAAAGACAGAAACAAACAGACAAACAAACAAACGGACCCAAACACAATACCCTCTCCTGTGACTCGGGTGAAAACGCTTTTGGGTGTGATGGCGTGAGAGTAAATAAGGGGAACTTTTATGTATTTATTACCTCCGCCACTGAAGATGGACGGAGGTAATGTATTCACCCCCTTTAGTCCGTCTTTCTCCATGTCTGTGATCATGATATCTCAAAACATGATGGACAGATTCGGACGAGACTTGGTGGACAGGTTTGGTGTGTGACAAGGACGAATTGATTTGATATTGGTGAAGATCTGGGTCGGATAATTTTTTTCACTTTCGTAAAGGCCCTGTCACACCTTGACGATTTAGCCAGCGTATGCCGACGTATGAAAAATTTTCGTCTAAACGCTGGCACACATCGAATACGTTATGGGTAAGTTTGTATACGTTAAGAGCACGCTGGCATACGTCGTAGTATGCCGAGCTCGTCGACAAATTTTAACATGCTTGAAATTTTTCGACGTATGCCAGCGTATGACTCACACGTTCCGCATACGCTGGCCATAAGTTGTAGGCACGTTACGCGATGGTTGACACACGTTACTTGTATGTTACTCATAAGTCGAAACACGTCGAGGTAATGTTTAGCGTACCCGAAACTTATTCTAACCTATGAGTAACGTGTTGTAGGCACGTTACGCGATCGTTGACACACTCGACACACGTTACTTGTAAGTTCTCAGAAGTCGAAACACGTCGAGGTAATGTTTAGCGTCAGTGTTCCAGACCCCCTGTTTTTTTTTTTCTTCGCTATGACGGTGATGTTGACACTCGATTTCTAGTGCGGTTATAACATAATATAATTAATAGGCTGCCGCTCAACGATTTAAATCATAACCGCACTAGAAATCGAAGTGTCAACATCACCGTCATGCCGAAGAAGAAAAAAAAACCAGGGAGTCTGGAACACTGACGCTAAACATTACCTCGACGTGTTTCGACTTCTGAGTAACTTACAATAACGTGTGTCGACCGTGTGTCAACGATCGCGTAACGTGCCTACAACTTATGGCCAGCGTATGCGGAACGTGTGTCATACGTCGGTATACGCTGGCTAAAATGTCAAGATGTGACAGCGGCTTGACACTTCGATGTCTAGTGCGGTTATGATTTGAATCGTCGAGCGCAGCCTTTTAATAGCTACTCCACGTGATCGTCGCGATACGCTGCCGCGCTATGCATAAGTTAGACTATCGTTGGCATAGGTTGTGAACGCCGATAACATGCTCAGCATTCGTTGATATATTATTCTTCTATATGTTATCGAACGTTCTGTGTACGTTACTAATACGTTATGCATACGTCCAACTCGTTATGAATACGTCCAAAACTGAAAAAAAAACATCAATAGTTCAGCGTACGCCAGCGTTTTTACATACATTTTGATATCTTGCCATACGCTGGCTAAAACGTCAAGGTGTGACAGGGCCTTAAGTGATTCTTCACAACACAGATAGGGCCAAAAACGATACATAACATGATATTTCAATAGTTTATGAACGGATTCGGATGATACGTAGTGGATGAGTTGGACAAGTGACAAGAACAAGTCGATTGGATTCTGGTTAAGGTCTCCATGCAGATCCGGCCTATCAGTGGGATATAAAACATAAACTGTTCAGCATTGCGGAGGTATTCACTCTCCCGAGAGCCGTTCTTGTTTTAGTTATTTTTTTGCTTTGTTGTCTACTTTAACACTCAATGATTGGAAGAATTCATTGAAACAAGACATTTGAAAAATAGGGTGCAGTATTTAGATGGAGTTAGGGGACTCATAGGATAGTCAATATGTATGCACACTCGCCTCTGAGCTGTCTATAGCCTGGGATGGAGTCCTGACCCAGCTATGAACTGTCATCCAGACGTTTCACAGGCAGGGTGATTCATCAGTGTGTGTGTGCCATGCCTCAGATGGATGTTAAACTGGGTGGCACATCTTCCAGTATTAGTTGGTGGACGTTAACAATCCCACGGTGTTCTTCGTGTAGAGTCGGCAAGTTATCTCCAGCACCCTGAACAAATTACTGTCACCTTCAGTTGAATGTCAGGCTTTGCCGGCCTTGGAAAGACTTGGGTCAAACCTTTCCCCAGCCGACTCCACAAGAAGGTGGGAAGTCGTATTCAACCTCCTTTCGATCCTGAAAGCTGAATTTCCACAAAGTTCGAATCAAAATTCGTAATACCACTCAACTCACTCAAATTTTAACTGACAATGGATGAGATACCAATGCAGTATCATCAATACTACACCACAATACCCACAATAAGTTCCACATTAACAGGTGTTTGCTCTCCTCCAGGAGGCTCGATTGAAGGTGCACTCGGATGATCTTTTTGATAAATCCGTCTTCGTCACTTGAGCCTCTAATTCGTTCAACCCATTGCAACCGAATCTGTAAGATGGGAAAGACTCACTAAGTTTCATTGCATTTCATTGCCTCATGCGCAACGAGCTCGATTGCACAAAATACAAACCATTTACTGGACTTCAAAATTCCTTTTCTGCCTCTTTCTAACCTGTTCCTGGAAATTCCAACTCAATATTTGCTGCATGACTGTATTTACGGCAATCCATGGCAGACCTTCCATGGCACACAGCACTTCCAGTTCTGGGTCGAAGCATGCTGGGAATTGGCTCATACGTGCCTCCTTGCAATTCATCAAAGCTAAGTTTTCCAGACCACATCCGTCGTGTCTTTCTGTGTTGTTAATTGTGTTTACATCCGATTTTCCATCTTGTTCCATACCCTGGTTGAGGTGTATTGTCAAATTCATGTCCTTGTGAGTGTCTGGCCTACTCCCCAATGCCTCAGCTAGCGAGCATGCCCATTCTGTCTACTTCTGTGATTGAATGTTCTGTCTACACTATTTTGTCCGTCATCTCTTCTGTTGGTGTAAAGGCCGACAATTTATTTTCACCTCGTCTCCCCTTCTCCCCCTCTTTCTACTGTTCTTTTCATTCTGTTACGTTCTGATCTGTTATGTGCTCTCGCTCTTCCATGAGCCTAGACTCTGTATACAAACAAAAGCCTGTGATAAACAAAACATGAAGCCGAACGAACAACCACCCTATAAATCCGAATCACTCGTTAACACCTACCAACACTGGACTGAGAAAACTGTCGTCTTGGCGACGGTGACATTCTGGTTGTAGATATGACATAGATGAGGAATTTGTTTACGCAAGGTCACGAAAGCCTGGCAACTGAAGGATTATGTCATTTACATAGGCCACCACTCCTGAGGCATTACCTGTCTGCACATCAACTGTCATCGAAGTTTGATCTCAAATCCCAGATGAAGATGGGCGTTGATGGGAGGGAAGGTACTCGGCTACATTCTGGCCTCAACCTCAGATTATTGCCTGCATGCACACGGTGCTCAGTCCTGTCAAAAAATAAGAACACAATGCAGGAAACTCAATGCCTACGCAAACTCATTTTCCTTAACACTTCCTATAATTCACTCAAAATGAAACATTTAGAAAACTTTTCATATCTGTTAATCAGTTCATGATGGTGTTTACGTCTTTCTACACATTGTCCACCGTAGCAAAGCTCTTTGCTCAACAGTACGTACAATTGTTTATACATCTTACTTGTGAATATGTGATGATATACTATTCTGCTTTTTATATGCAATTGTCTCACTTTATGGAAGGAAGAAATAAAATGAGGACCTTGCCACCAGAAACTCGAGAATTATTCATGACAGATGGAGAGATGAGTCAAAAACCTGGCAGAAGTCGATATAATCATTGAACTGTATTGAGGTCGAAAGCAAACACAGCAATGGACTATCTGAAAGTGACTATACCTTGTCACATATAAAGTGTGCACCTTATCAATGGTTGGTCGAAAAATACTTTTGTGATCCAGTATATTCTTGACCACTACTACTACTACAGCTACTACTTCCTTCACAGCCCCAATTCCGATCCGATGTTCCATACTCTGTTAGAGAGCATTGGTTCTGCCGAAGCAATTTCCAGGACTGGAGTCATGCTGGGTGGTTTCCATTAAGGCAGTAGTGAAGGCAGAAATTGGTAATATGCCCATGAGGCTGGTGATAGCTCGCCGACTCTTTGCCAAGAGCACCGTGGGATATTTAATGTCCACCAGCTAATGCTGGCGCACACATTGATGAATCGACCTGCCTGTGAAACACCAAGATGACAGTTTAGAGCTGGGTCGGGATTCGAACCGAGGCTGGACGACTTAGAGGTGAGCTACATCCTTCAAAGCCATCCTGTCAGCCCGACATCCTCAATTATTTCCTTCTTATTGTAGGTTCAGCTGGAGAATGTTCTTTTTCTTAGTCTTTCCGAAAAGGGCACACCTGAGTTTCAACTGAAGCTGTGAGGAAATCGTTATTTGTTCAATGTGCCGGTGACAACTTGCCAACTCTTCGCAATAGACTCCCCAAAGCCTCAGGTAGCGACCGTGGGATCTTTAACAACCTCCAAGGACCAGTGCTGAGAGGCGGGTAGGGTATCGCAAAGGATACCGTGGGATCTTTAACTTCCACCAACTAATGCTGGCATGCGGAACACCCAGCTTAACGTCCATCCAACGGATGGCACACTCTCTGTCAGCCCTGCCTGCAAGACACCAGGATAACAGTTTATTGCTGGGTCGGGATTCAAACCCAGACTAAACAGCTCAGATGTGAGTGTGCATACCTCTCAGCTATCCTGCCATCCTTTACAACTTACATTATAACATAACACATACTTCAAGTTGTTAGCATGGCAAAATGTTTATTTAATATACTGTATCTGGTTTTTATTGTCACGTTAAACAAACCGTACACTTAACAGTAATTGGAAGAACTTTTCTTTCTCAAAAATTTGACATTTGTCAAAACTTTGACTGAGATTAAAAAAAAAACCAAGGACATTTCATTGAAAGATTTCTTCTTCTCTTTTCACACATATATCTAAAGCTATTGCAGGCACACAGTTAAATAAATGTTTTACATCATGTGTATGCAATTAAGTCGACATCAACTTGGAGAACTTGAAAGCGGTGAAACAAAAAGAACTAAGCAATTGGAAACGACCAGAAAAGTTGGTGTGAGGCCAGTGTGTGAGGAATTTGTAAGAAGTCTGGCTTGATGGCATGAAAGTCGCTCTCTGCCATGAAACGATGGCATGGAATGTGAAACTGGATGCCATGAGACTTGAACAACGTCAAAATGCATCAGACTTTGACCTGGATAGAGGGTTTGCAACCATTGGAGGAAACAAAATAAGGAAAGGACCGTAACAAATTGTGGAGATTAAAAAAAAATTGATCGAAAAGGTTTCCAGGTGTGGGAATGGACGCGGTCGTTAGCATCCGGAATGCAAGCTTTATCCTCACTCTTTTGATGTCCTTACGTCTGCTGTGTATACCAAAGCAGGTGAGTTACGTGGAACGGTTGTGCGCCTTCATATCCACCAACAACCTGCTGCAATGATGATGATGATGATGATAATATTATTATTATTCTTCGTGTATTGCAATCATTCATAGCAGTCTTATTAAAACCAACAAAACACCCAAACAAAAGGATATTACAGGGAGGACAATGGATGAAATCAACAGAATGGTGATTGAGCTGTGCTAACTGCTGTAGGAAAGAAGGGGAAGCTGACTTTTCGGTTGTTAACCCTTCAGCTTGCCCAAACCGTCAGATTTTTCTTTCTTCCCATGGCGGTTCGGATACATCGATCAACGTTCTGTTGATTTCATTCACTGTTCTACCTGCCCACCGATGCAGACTGACACCAGCGTTGACCTGCAAGAGCAGTTTTTCATTCTGCATCACGAAAATAACATGGCTTATCTATCAACACCCTGACAATCCACAATCTTTTCCCATCCATCATCATTTGCACCCAAATGTCTTCATGAGCCTTTCACGGCGAGTC
>CM068962.1:87985134-87987634 GCA_035128595.1 Eptatretus atami | reverse complement strand
ATCACAGAGTGTACCATGCAGTGGATGGGACATGAAGCTGGGTGTCTTATCTGCTATGAGCATTGGTTGCCAGTGGACTTTAAAGATCCCACTGTATCTTTCGCTGAGAGTAGGTGAGTTCTCGCCAACACCCTCAAGCAATTCCCAAATTCCTGCTCAGACCCGATTGCAGGGAGGTGTGTTACAAAAACCCCAGTGAATGGACTGTGTATCTGGATTCATTGCTTCTGAACACTGATGGAAAAGACATCTGGGGCTTATGAATGTACAGGGTAAGTTTTAAAATGTTTTTTTTTACTATTAATCATGTTGGGGAGGGTAGAATCTATGGGAGCTGTGAGGGCTGTTATAAATATAATTTTTTTGTTTGGTTCCAAGACGACAAGATAAATTATATTCGATTGCTAAAAAGAGAAGCCTCCTTACATGTGTATGTATATATGTACACTATATATAAATAAATATACTGTATGTGTATATATATATATATATATCACTAATATAGTATATATATATAAATATATATGTATATATACAGTGGGGAGAACAAGTATTTGATACACTGCCGATTTTGCAGGTTTTCCCACTTACAAGCACGTAGAGGTCTGTAATTTTTATCATAGTACACTTCAACTGTGAAAGACGGAATCTAAAACAAATACTCAAAATCACATGTATGATTTTTAAATAATTTATTTGCATTTTATTGCATGAATAAGTATTTGATACATCAAAAAACAGAACTTAATATTTGTACAGAAACCTTTGTTTGCAATTACAGAGATCAGACGTTTCCTGTAGTTCTTAACCAGGTTTGCACAGACTGCAGCAGGGATTTTGGCCCACTCCTCCATACAGATCTTATCCAGATCCTTCAGGTTTCGGGCTATCGCTGCGGAACACAGACTTTCAGCTCCCTCCAAAGATTTCTGTTGGATTCAGGTCTGGAGACTGGCTAGGCCACTCCAGGACCTTGAGATGCTTCTTACGGACCACTCCTTAGTTGCCCTGGCTGTGTGTTCGGTCGTTGTCAGCTGGAGACCCAGCCACGCCCCATCTTCAATGCTCTTGTTGAGAGGAGGTTGTTGGCCAAGATCTCGTATACATGGCCCCATCCATCCTCCCTATACGGTGCAGTCGTCCTGTCCCCTTTGCAGAAAAGCATCCCCAAAGAATGATGTTTCCACTCCATGCTTCACGGTTGGATGTGTGTTCTTGGGTTTGTACTCATCCTTCTTCTTCTCCCCACACGCGAGTGGAGTTTAAACCAAAAAGCTCTATTTTGGTCTCATCAGACCACATGACCTTCTCCCATTCCTCCTCTGGATCATCCAGATGGTCATTGCAAACTTCAGACGGGCCTGGACATGCGCTGCCTTGAGCAGAGGGACCTTGCGTGCGCTGCAGGATTTTAATCCATGACGGCGTAGTGTTTACTTATGGTTTTCTTTGATACTGTGGTCCAGCTCTCTTCAGGTCATTGACCAGGTCCTGCCGTGTAGTTCTGGGCTGATCCTCACCTTTCTCATGATCATTGGCTCCACGAGTAGATTATGCATGGCCCCAGACCCGAGGAGATTGACTGTTATCTTGAACTTCTTCCATTTTCTAAATATTGCGCCAACAGTTGTATTCGGTGGATATATTCAATCGTATGTTGTCCATCAAAGCCACGGACAACACAAGCGCAACAACAAGCCACGGACCAATACGCCGTCACAAAATCTTAAAATTGAGATGAAAATGGCACGCGTAGCACCTTCTCACCAAGCTGCTTGCCTATTGTCCTGTAGCCCATCCCAGCCTTGTGCAACTCTACAATTTTGTCCCTGATGTCCTGAGACAGCTCTCTGGTCTTGCCATTGTGGAGAGGTTGGAGTCTGATTGATTGAGTGTGGCAGCTGTCTTTTATGCAGATAACGAGTCAAACAGGTGCATTAATACAGGTAATGAGTGGAGAATGGAGGTTCTTAAAGCAAAACTAACAGGTCTGTGAGAGCCGATTCTTACTAGTTGGTAGGTGATCAAACTATTTTCATGCAATAAAATGCAAATTAATTATTTAAAATCATACAATGTGATTTCAGGATTTTTTTTAGATTCCGTCTTTCACAGTTGAAGTGTACCTATGATAAAAATTACAGACTACGTGCTTTGTAGTGGAAAACCTGCAAAATCGGCAGTGATCAAATACTTGTTCTCCCCACTGACTATATATATTATATATATAATATATATATATATATTATATTATATATATATACATATATATACAGTTGCAGTCTGGCTAAAACGCAGCATCCAAGGCAATGGCACACAACATACAGCAATCCCAAGGCAGTTATTTCAATAGTATGTGTTGTCGTCCCTTCCATATTTCTCATATGTAAAGGGAAAGGTTGTGTGGGACTCTTTCAGTTAGACCTCTTATACTTCTTTAACCTTTAACGCTTGCAGTTCTTTCACGGGAAAGGGAAGGGTGATCGCCAAGACTGCAACA
>CM068962.1:87970816-87982645 GCA_035128595.1 Eptatretus atami | reverse complement strand
CTACAAGACCTTTTGGTGCTGGGTCTTTCTCCATCCATAAAGGTTGAATTATCTCCTGGTCGTCATCTGTTACTTCCCATCCATTGCCAACTTGGTCTGGCAGATCTTGTTTTGCATACAGAGCCCGGCGCCACACCAGCGTTTGATAGTTAGTACCACGTGCGACATGGTTTCGATTTATGGCTCTTCTGTCAAAAGGAAACAGAGAGAAACGAGGGACTCCCAACCTACATCCGACATGTTATGTCACGACACATTAAACGGATAACTATCAAGATCTGCCAGCATCTGCCAGACCAGGTTGGCGACTGATGGAAGTGACAAGGCGATGACCAGGAAAAATTCAACCTTTATCGATGGAGAAAGACCCAGCACCAAAAGGTTTGTAGAGCTTAGCACTTTTGCCATTCCGCCAAGAGTGCCTGCGTCTTCTGTTTTGCACGGTGTAGGGTGAATGGACTTGTTCGTGTACTGCGAGCCATGTACTTTCGTGTAACATGGCTGAAAACTGCGAGAACCTCAAACATGGTTAGAGCGGATGACGACGACGATGAAGCTGAGGACTAGACTTCTTAATTATGCCATGTTGGACCACATTTAGATTTGCACTTGATTTGAGTGTCATTAATCAGTGAAGTGGTGTGTGTGTGTGTGCTCTCAGGAGACAATGTAAAGCTCCACATATGGATATCTGTCCACTGATACATTTTATCACTTGATCACAATCTCGAGTAAACGGATATGGTGACTAAACTTGCGGGATGTAAAAATTGCAGTACGTAGTATTATCTCGTATATCAGAAGGTCGAGGGCATATTCAATATGTTGCAGTATTGGCCACCACCCAAAGGGCCCCCACCCCCCCCTTCATAAGCCACCTTTTTCTGGAATTGAATCACATATGTATACTAGAAGAATATCAAATACGACACGTGGTCGTTGCGTATTGTGTGATTTGTCAAAACAGATATTTGATACTTGGTGTCAAAATTTTCATTAGAGAATTTACTTTGAGGAATGCTCTCTCCACTGCTTATTTGGATTCCATGTACACATTCTGAATATTACCCCCACCCATAAGCAACTTGAGTCTATATGTAGTATAATCCATTCTCATTTTCCATCCATGTATATCATGTCAAAATTTGAGCGGATACTTAGGAAAATACCAATCGTTTAACAACCCCCACCTCTCAACCTTGTTCTCATATTGGTGTTGAAAACTTTGATTTGACCCCCACTAACAAAATGGCCTGAAGAATAAAAAACGTATACCACAATTCGAAGTGGCACCCACTGTCGAGGTTGGTGGCACCCACTTCGAGAAATGCCCAAGAGAGGTTGTGCTAACAGAATATGCAAAAAAATTGTATGTGGTGTGTGTTGAGAAAAGACCTTTTCTCCCTGGGTCTTGCTCCTGCCATAGTGAGGTTTGGAAATAAACCTTCCACATATAGTTCACAAAGACCCCAAACAACTCTCACTTTACTCGCATTCACGGCTCTCGGCGTCACAGCTACTGCTTTCCACTTGTCTTTCGTTGTTTGATGCTTTCACTCATCAGTCGTGAACATAACACCAACTCTGAAACTCCAAACCAGCACTTGTCTGCATTCACCAGCTCGTTTGTGTTGTGCGAACACCAACTTCAATGGTCTCATCATGTTCCTCACTGTGTCCCACCATGAACAATGATTCATCAGAGATGTGAGCTTGTCCACGGAATGCCTTTGAAACACCTTGTGGATCTCATGTTGGGAAAATCTTAGGAAACCGCATATTTTTTGTTGTATACATTGTGCGAGGCTCTTATGAGAGCGAAAACACTACAACACACAGCAAGGGGGGCATGAGACAAGAGAGGCTTGCGAGAGGGAGGACAAAAAGTGCGCGGGGAAACAGAGGACATTAGGAGATCGGTGGAAGGGAGAGGGCATGGGGTGGGAACATGGGGAATGCAAGATAGACATCACAGGGATTTCAGGAAGGAAAGGAGGGAATTTTGAAGGAGGTGGGTTGGGGCTGGTTTAACGGGGGGTAGAAAAGATTTGAAGAGTTTCAGCGGGGGAAGGTAAAGAGGTGGTGGTTAACCAACTGCTCTGAAAGCCTGGAGGGAAGAATGGCGATTGAACAGAGTGAGGGAGTTTTATTCCGAAAGCAGGAAAAAAGATGGAATGAATAAGTAAAGGTGAGCGTGATTCGTGATTTGGTATTTACCAGAAGGGGGTTGGTTGGTGGACCTTTAGCGCCTTGCAGAAATATGGTGGGGACAAATCGCAGACACAGCAGGGGGGGGGGGAGGACCGGAGAGGAGACAGAGAGAGAGATAGAGAAGACAGAAATACTACCATCCTGCCTGCTGTGAGAGAGTGAGAGGCCCAAGTACTCAGCCTTCACCACGGAGATGCCAATGAGTCCTAAATGCCTTGGTTCCACAGCGTGAAGCCAAGAAGAAAGATGAGAGGCAGGAGCACCAGCCCAGAGCGGAGAGCAGACTCCATCATATTGCGGACGAAAGCTTGTAAGTGGTCAGGTGAGCTCAGGTGGGCCGAGGAAGGACTTTGCCACGACGGAGGATTCCAGTCGGCGACTGACTTTGGAGGCCAGGTTGGGAATGTGGCTTTCCCAGGAAAGATCATGGCAGATAGTTGAGCCCATGAAGCTTGAAAAGAAACCCTCAGGGTTGTTGTAGAATCGCTTTAATTACACGAGTCACTTTCGGATGAAGAAGCACCATCGATTACAGATGTCCGACCCAAACCGGAAATGGGACGCGTGCACGCAAACTGCGCAAGCCAACGTCACTCGTGAACAACGATTTGAAAAACACGAACATTACAAATAGCGATCGATGAGCGATCGCCACTTCGTGTGATCAAAACTTTTTTCCATTTCCTTGATTATTTATAACTTCAAAAAATAAAAAAATAAACTATCAATTGCAAAATTCAATGGACTCAGGTTGCGGACTTGGAACCCAACTTCTTCAGCTTCGGAAGCTATCTTGAACCCACTTTCTTCAAGTTAGAAGCTGATGCCTTATCCTTTGGACCACTGAGCCTGACACCATGAGATATCAGTCCATTTCTCCTCTTCATTGAAGGAGTATCTCAGGACGAGGAGATTCGCTCCATTCCTGTTCACATCTTTCCTTGCGTGACAGGTAACTCAGCGAACAGGTGCACTTCACACCTGCAAGGTGGAGGGAGTATCTTGATTCTGAACTTTGACTTCGTCACCAACGAATGGGATCCGAATTGACGGTCGTGCTCGACACACTTCTTCAAAAAAAAAAAAAAAAAAAAAAAAAAAAATGGTCGTTGAATCTGGCCAGTCACCCTTTCGTCTCTCGTTTGCCCCTCTCAATCTGGGAACGTGTGCTGACATCACCACGTTTGTTGACGTTTCGATTCTGGCGGATACCTGTGGTTCTGGAGGTTTAACCTGCCATGTTCCACCTGTGGAATCTGATGGGTAATTCAGCTGCTTCATGTACCCTTCTCTGTTGCTCCCCATCTCCTCGTGTTGCCATCTGTTGCCTCCATCACCGGTTTATCTATCTCTGCGAAACACTGCCTTTCCCAGAATTCCCCATCGCCTAGGAACATTCTGACGGTTGATACTTCTTTCACACGTGAAGGTTTCTGTTCACAACAAACTCCCTCTGGAGGACTGTATTGTCACTTGCTTATCAGTCATGGACACCGCAGTGTAAGAGTTTCTGGCAGGAAGGTTTGTGTCCATTTCTCGGATTTCTCTCGTTTCGGCATCTCATCTCCCGGCAACACATCAGAGTCTTTAGCATGACGTTGGTGTATCCGCATTTGCACCTTCACTGATCCGTCGTTCTCAGCATCCTTGGTCTCGAAACCTCCTGGTCAGCCAAGACATCCTTCAGCTCAGGCATCTTGGTGCGGATTGCAGACACAGGTCTGCTTTGCAAGTGACCTCATGATTACACACACGTATCGTGATGTTTATCGTAGTCAATCACAACATTACCGACTCTCCAGACAGTAGTGGACCAAAAGATATTACAGCTCATCTTCCCCAATGGTCCACCGGAAGCAGCCAACTGACTTCAAACAGGTCTTGCTGGATTCGTTCGACGAACAAGTTAACATTCCATGGCAGGATTTGACACATTTCTCCACGTCTCTTCCCATTCCCGGCCACCACACTTTTTGTTCTCAGGTTCTGTTTGGTACGAACATCCCAAATGACCTTCATGTGCTGACATCACCAGTCTTTGGTCTCAAACATCTGTGGCCACCACAATCCAAACTACCCCTGAGAATGCATTTCCCAATTGAACTGGTAGCTCATCTCGTACGGACTACATATGCCGTGTGTGGACAGTTCTCCCAATCTGCAGTCTTGATATCTTGGTTCTGACCTCATCTAACTCTGGATCTATGGTCTGACTCTCTCTCTCTCTCCCTCTCGGTTTGTCATCGCTTGAGGTGTCTAATGTTCCGCCACAAATCGCGGAAACAAACAATTCTGCTTCCTTCTTTCCAGTGTGGATTATTGTGTCTGTGTCCACCTTCTTTTGTGTCTTGATCCACCTTCTTCTTGTTCTGTCCACCTCTTCTTGGTCTTGTCCACCTCTTCTTGTGGTTCTTACCTCCTATCCATCAGTGACTATCTCCACTCCACTTGCAAACACAGCGTTCTTTGGTCCCCCATTTGTATCTGACACCAACACTGCACCTCATCCCACCAGGACTGGAAATCTGCAATGACTGGTTCGTGCTTTTGGATCGTAATATCCAGGTGATTGAGCACTCATCAAAGTCTGGAATCATCTTTTATTCCTAACCAAACACCAATCGTTCGTTTCTTCCTTGTCAAATCTCTTCGTGGATCTGTGCCAAGGTTAGCGAGGTTTTTGAATAACCTTCCACATTAGTTCACAAGACCCAAAAAACCTCTCACTTTCAACTCGAAATTCCAACGGGCTCTCCACTTTCACAGAGCTACTGCTTCTACTTGTTCTTCGGTTTGTGTTGATGCTGTCACTTCATTCAGCTCGTGAACCTTGAAACACCAACTCGAAAACTCCAAACCAGCAAACTTGTCTGCATTCACCAGCTCGTTTGTGGTTTTGCGAACACCAACTTCAAATGTCTCATCATGTTCCTCACGTGTCACACCATGAACAATGATGTCATCAGAGATGTGAGCTGTCCACGGAATTGGCTTTGAAACACCTTGTGGATCTCAGTTGAAAATCTTCAGGAACTGCCATATGTTTTTTTTTTGTATTTACATTGTCGAGGCTCTTATGAGAGCGAACACCCAAAACACACAGCAAGGGGGGCATGAGACAAGAGAGGTGCGAGAGGGAAGAAAAAAAAAAACAGACAAAACAGTTGGGGAACAGAGGACATTGGAGATCGGTTATGGAAGGGAGGGATGGGGTGGGAACATGGGAATGCAAGATAGGACATCACAGGGACTTTCAGTAAGGAAAAGAGGGAATTTCAAGGAGGTGTGTTTGGGGTGGATTAACGCGGGGTAGAAAATATTGACGGTTTCAGATGGGGAAGATAAGAGGTGGTGGTTAACAACTGCTTCTGAAGGCCTGTAGGGAAGAATGGGATTTGAACAGGAGTGAGGGAGTTATTTTCGAAAAAGGCGCAAAAAAGAGGAATGAAAGAGCTTAAAGGTGAGCAGGATTCGTGATTTTTGGTATTTTACCAGAAGGGGGAGTAGAGGAATAATGGGGCTTTCTGAGGCATCCATGCAAATGATATGGGGAAAAGGGGGGAAACTCTATGAATAAACCCCGAAACCCCAAAACAGGAGACTGATTCTCCCCTCCCATACAAATGTATAGGGGAAACCTTTCTGACTCGGAGGCTCATAAGGTTAAAATAGGAGAATGATTTTTCTCCCCCCCCCCCCCCCCCTTTCCTCAAGTCCCTGTCGTCTCCATCGTGTTTACCCTGTGTTCCCCACTCCATACCTTCCCTTCCACAGATTCCTCATGTCTTCTGTTCCACACTGTTTCCCTTCCCTCCCCCCACCCCCACCCCGCCCCCTCTGGACTCTCAGCCCATCAGCGTTAAAGAGATCGATCGATCTCTGTTCCATTTGCGACACATGTTTCAACTGAGGCTTACTGATTTCGCTTTATATTTTCCACTCCACTCAAAGAGTGATCCCAATAATATTTGTCCATGTTTCTATTCAGTAATAAATTAATTTTCCGATTACATTCATCACCATCGAGTATTATTCACAAATATTATTTTTGAAACTTAGTCTTGGTTCATTGTAACATGTTGGGGTGTTCCTGGTAGGAGAAATATGGGAAAATAAACCATTTTAAATATTGAACTAGAGCAAAGTCGGCACGCCATCACATAATCCCCACACTTCACACCTGAAGCAAAGTTGGAGATGGCAAAAAGTTTCCACATGAATTGTCCAATATAAATTTTGAGTTTAAAAAACTTCCGTTTTGAACCGTGACCCCAAGTCTGCACTCCCTGGGGCATGAACCGTGGGTCAAATCTCCAAAAAAAAATTTTACATATTTTAAGCGTTCCCTGATCTTTGATTGCAAATGCAAAACTTCATTTTAAAAAGATTGTTTTTAAAAAACGTGCCTTTAATTGTTTATGTTTGGTATTGACCTTTAGGCCCCACCCTAGGGGGAGGGGCCAAATTACTCTTGCACCTCCGTGTCAGGTGGTGATCAAAACCACAAGTTTGTCGCACGTGGAATTTCTACAAAACCATTTGGGAGGAGATAACGTTGATGGACGGATGGACAGACGGAGCTGATTTATAATTCTGCCCACGTTTTTTTCTTCAAAAAGCTGGGAGATAATTTAAAAAAGCTTTTATCGTAGTAAGCAAATTAGGTCGAATTAGAGGTGTTGGAAATGGAAGGCAAAAAACAAAAAAAAATTGTTTTTAAAATGTTCAACTTTAAAAACAAAAAATAGATTTCAAGAAGGTTTTGCTTTTTTGAAGTGAAGAGAGGTTAAAACAAGACAAATTAAGAACCTTGGAAAGGAGAACAATTTTAGGACATTAAATTCGAGATAGAATTGCATGCTCACTTCAGCTGAGGCCTTTGATAAGAGTGGACATGCCAGAAAACTTACAAAGCCACAATTCGATAACACCCCAAACAAGGTGTGTGCAAGACCAAAGTTGGATTGAAACACAATTAATCAAAATAAAGTGACCAATTACTATGCACCGTAGTCTCAAGAAGAAGCTAAAGCATAACAATACACACACACACACACCCAACACATGGCATGGATGTTGCCACTGATGCAGTGCCCTCTGCTGGTTTAGGGCAGAATTTATTCATTTGTTCAGGGTGTAAGCAATAGCTCACCTATTCTTCATTGAAGGACACCATTGGATCTTCAACTCCACAGGCTAATGCTGGCAGACACGATTCCTGGTTATAATATCCATCTGAGGGATGCCACAACAAATTGATGAGTCACCCTGCCTCTGAAACACCAGGATTGACAGTTTTGTAGCTGAGTCAGGAATCGAACCCAGGCTAGACAGCTGAGAGGAGAGTGTTTGCATTACTCCGAGGCCACCCTATCAGCCCAATGGAGGGATTAAATGGCAACATGAAAGGACGGATCTTGTGTGGAAAACTAAGCTTTATTAGCTTCAAATGAGGTACATTTACAAATTCAACATCCAAAAACTTTCACACAGGAACCGGAAGTTTGGTTACTAGGTCCATCAGCCCCATTGAGACAGAACTACCAAAAAACCTCTATGCTCTCTGCTCTCATAGGAGTGCTCCCAATTCCAAACGCGGCAAAGTTTTGTTTTAATTGATGTTAAAAATTACCTTTAAGTACAAAAATACATTCTTCAATCCCACCAGGTTGTCTCCAACGTATCGGAAAATTCAACCGTTTCCCCACCGTCAGTTCATTGGCCTTTTAACCTCTGCTCACATCTTCCATGAGCCCTCAAACTTAACCCCACACAATGCCTGGCTCGATACAAACACGCCATCAAAGAAAACAATGAAATATATAAACCGGAAATTAAAACCATTCATGCACATCTCCAAGTCTGAAACCAGGGACGACGCATCTAATTGGTCAAATGACATTTGAACTTGAATAGGGTAATCACTGGAAAGTTTCATGCAGATTCATCCAGAGAGGATAGGAAGACATCGGAGAAGCTGGTAACAAGACCTGTCTACCAAAGCCAGTGAATGTGTAACAAACAATGCATAATGACATCAGCTGGGGCCCTTAGGCTTCAGGTATATGTGGGTTTATATCTCCGCAAAGTGGGAAACACCTTTCCCTGGAGTGCAGATGTAAGAGCCGAAAGAGGGGGTCTCCAGTACTTGTCGAGTGGAAACTTCCTGAAAGCTTTCCTAGTGCACACCTTCTGCTGCTTGATCGCTGTTCAGTTCGAAATGGCCATTTGCCGTTCTGTATTTCGAGAGAATACACAAAATGTGTTTAAACACGTAAACAATCCTTGTTTTTTGAAAGCCGTTGCCTGTGCATTGGCCGGCTCTGTTCTGCTTCTGGAGGAGAAAGGGTACAAACAAGTCAACGAAAAATAAATAAATTGAAGCGAATGGAAAATAAAAAAACAATAAAATTATAAATCGTCTTGCATAACAATCTTCCCGGTTGAGCAAGGAAACATTTCATTGTCGTTCGTGTGCAGCACCTGGCTGCAGGTGAAGCACAAGTTCACGCAGTGCGGAGCTGTGTCGCTGATGTTAGCGCACCTGTAGGGTAGAGCAGGGATTCGGAATTGTGCTCGGTGTGCTCGGATAGCTCCGTCTAATCCTTGCGAAGGTGCGCCGTTGGGATCGTTAACATCACCGACTCGTTTACTGACACACGGCTGCTCGAGTTTATAATGTCCAACCTAGGAAAGGCGCTCGTTTGCTGCCCCCACTCGTGCCTGCCAATCACCAGGATGACAGATAAAATGCACGGCTCGACAGCTCAGAGGTGAGTGCAGGTTTCCTCGAAACTATTGTGCCAGCCAGAATGCACAATCCATCTCATGTAAACAGGCTCCGAAGCTGGTAGGTTTAGTTTGTGCAGCAGGAGTTAGAAACATAAGATAGGCACTGACGTCCTTTGATGTTTTCAACAAAAAGCAGAGGCTTAAAACAAGTATGTTTTTCCACCACCTTGTAGTCAGTCCCACAGCATTCATGGAGTGTGGGCCAAAAATTTATGTAAACAACTCGTTTAACCCCTAACTGTCATTTTTGTGCATCCTCCACGTTCACATTCCTCCCTGGCAAGCAATTTAGGGTCATTTTGATTAAGCCTCCTCCAGTTGAACGCGTACCCGTACGGCGGAGCTTCTTAGTTTGGGTGCACACTGCGGTGAGCAGGAACTGCTGTTGGAACCGTGGACTCGATTCCACGGTCCACAGCTTGCGATTCAAAGCCCATCTCCAGCACACACTTCAACCAGAGTGCTCTTCATGAGCTGTTTCAGTTGAATCTACTGGACAAGAACATCAATTAAAACCATGGCGGGTGTCCTCATGCAACTGAATATCTTTTTTTTGTATGCAGTCAAGGCTCGTTTGGAAGAGCTTGTACACTGAACGGATCGGGATGTAATAGGACAAAAGAAACAGACAAAGAGGGAAGGGTGGGGAAACACCAACAGGGCATGTGAAGGACAAAATGGAGGAGACTTTGGCCAAACAATGGGAGGTGGGGAGGAATGGGTGGACAAGATGATACAGAAGGAAAAACTCGTCAGTAGTCTGGCAGCCATTGGCTAAAGTGTGGTTTTGGAGTACAGTTACACAATTTTAATGCGATTCTGCGTAACATCGACCTTATATAAACTCAAAATCGAGTTGATGCCACTTTTGTCACGGCTTGAGCAATTTTTTTTATTAAGGGAGGCAAAATCAAAATGCGCCGCCATCAAACCGTTTTTTTGGCCGTTAACTCGGCCATAAAATCGAGATATGAACCCGATTCAGTGACAGACAGAACCTACGAGAAAGATTGGCCACATGTATTGACCTCTACAACCAGAGAATCACCCGGATGGGCTGTGACATTGTAACTGGAAGAAATGAGTCCAAACATTGTCAACGCTGACATTCGTGTGGCTAGGAGTCAGGCATATGAGGGATTATGAGGAGCAATGGCCAGGACAGCTTCAACAAGCCGCTCAGCAAACAAGTAGTCACGATGGCAGGTGTTCCCGAAAGCAGATATAGGTCGGACAAACACCTGTATAGTGTATATGACACGGGGCCATATATTCAAGAGTGTTGGCCTTCAGGCAGTGAGGGACATCAACCGTGAAAGATATCCTGGAAGTATTGAGCTCGCCAGTTACGCCTTCTATGTTTTTGAAAATAACGGTGAACATGGAATCACAAAATCGAAAGCAATCTTGAAGCAGGGAATTGTAGGTAGAGGTGTCTGACAGAATGTTCCAGCTGATGGAGCAATCATTGGTAGATGGTTGTGCTATGCTCTGGGTGATTCAATGGCCATCGGAAAGGAACAGTAGAGGACTCATGGTGCAGAATCTTCTTTCTTATTTGAGAGATAAGCTGAAGAATGTGATACGGTATTTGGTCTTTGACCGGATTATGACAACAGCATCAGAAAGTCCACGCGAACCGCTCGCTGCAGCAAAGATGCCAGTCGACGACACAGCTGAATCTGACGACGCTCCACTCCCTGCACAAATGGATCGTTTTGACAGTGACAGAGAGAACAAAGTTCCAGTTAATAAATATCATTGCAGCTACATCAAAGACCATCCTGAAGCATTTTTCTACCAACACCAAAAGCTCATATTTAACTGACCTAAACCCAATACTCTATTGTAAAGGAAAATTGTCAGATACCAGTAGTAGAGAGGCCTGACCTAGAACACTCACGAAGAAGCCGATGTATTATTGGTACAACAAATGGTTCCTTTCTAGCCTCATCAGAGGTTCTGAGTATTCCGGCGGTAATTTTCAGACGACACAGATGTATTCATATATGCTGGTTGATTTTTTCCAAACGAAGGAACTGGCATGCAACCTTGTTGATGGCTTGGTACAAGTTTCGTGACAGTCGTCTGTTTGACATCAAGGCGACAGTCAGAAGCATGCACATTTGTACCCCAAGTTCTGGCAGCACATGTGGTGTCTGGATGTGGACCACAGTTGCTACCTGTTGGGGTATCGGAAAAGGCCACAATTGTGAAAACACCTCAAGATGGCCGTCATTAAATTATTCTTCGCGTGATCTTGATGGCAGAATTACCAGATGTCATATCTTAAGCAACTGCCTTCTTTGCTGCTTACTATGGATCCCAGGAAACAGAAGACATGTCAGCTATTCAATTATGTGGTCTTCAAACATTGGCTAACAAGAAGCTGACATCAGCACCAGGTTAAAAAACCTCTACCACCACCACAGTGGCTTTCATTCCCAACACGTTTCAGGGCGCACTTTGCAGGCAGCATATGGCGCGGCTTCATTAGATCCAGACCCACCATTGATCGATCCAACGATCATGGATGGTCATGAAGAAAGTGTCGAGCATGTTGCTCCCTGTGTCTCTGCCCTCCGGATGTCATCAGACTCCTGCATAATGTTCTCAAGATGATTCAGGTGTGGGGTGCAGCTCAGTGCGACCCTGTGCAACGAATAGATGTGTTGCTCTGCGCCAGGCTCTCCTGTTCATTGTTTCTGTGGCTGCCATGGTATGGAGGAATGTCAGAACGGACAAACAAAGTCTGTATCAGCAAAGCGAAGCTGTGAACTTGAAGTGAACACTAGTAGTTATTGATTTATGCAGCTATCTCTCTCT
>CM068962.1:87949676-87970512 GCA_035128595.1 Eptatretus atami | reverse complement strand
AGAACCCTGAACTATAGGCCTCTACCATCTGTAGGACAACAGTGACCCCATTCGCTAAGCCAAATTATCAGTTCCTTTGAACCAGTTGTGACAAAACTGCCATGCCGGTACAGACTGTTGCTTGATCATTAACTCGTGCATCGAATGGCGACAATGAAGCTTAGATTCTTTCGACCACCATGATGACTCTCCTCTCTGCTGATATTCTTACATTCTCCTGAAGTATCCCGAGCATGTCACATATCATCAGCACGAAATACCCGCGTACTAAATGAACCAGTATACACTGTCTGTTAATAGTTTCGCTGTGATGAGACTCAGATCCCCTTGTTCAAGGCCTGACAAAGAATACCATTGCCACTCACATATCCCCTCTTGATCAGCATCGCAGATACGATACAAAGTTACTGCGTTCTGTCTGATAGCAAAACTTGTCTAATCAGCGAAGAATTTTCGTCATTCATGCAGGCTCCAAATGTTTTTTGACAGCTGCATTCAACATTTCACATGCAATGAGCTTTATACCACTCATTTCTGAATTGGCCTCTCTTATTCGGCGCTGTGCAAATAACACCTCATTCCAAAATGCCTCATCAATCTGAGTAAATGCTCTTTTTGGTATTTGATGCTTTTCGTGAGTCAAAACCCGCTGTTTACTAGAAGACTTATAATTTTTCGAAAGATTACATATCGATAGCCTTTGCCTGCTTCAAATTGTATAGCCATCAATTATGTCTGGAACGCTTGTAATTTATCTTCATTTTCCTGCCTAAAGTCATCGTTAGTTACTATGCTTGTACTTGAAAGCATACTTTTACTATTTCTCACTGCACAAGCATACATTTACTCCACGATTATTTCAAAATATCTCATCCTAAAGATTCCAGCAACATCCTTAAGATCAAAACACTTCAAAGTAGCATTCAACATTTCTTCACTTTTGTGACCATTCTTGCAACATGCACTTACCATCTACAAATCGACTGTATACGTTCTCCCTAGTTATCTGCGCCAATCGTATCTAATCCTACGAAACTCACAGCGACGAGAGTCCTTTTCTCATCTCCATAATCAGATTGTTTAGTCAATTAAATTAGAATGCAGATACATCCATAAGTTCTGTCGCTGTAAATCTGGCAACACATCGTCATAACGCTCATCTGCCTCACTGCAGTCAGAAGAACGCCCTCTCTATGGAATCCTTCCTTTCGAAGAAATCCTGAATCTCTTAACAGAGACAATGGTCACAGTGTTCTCTTCTCCGTTTTCTCTGACAAAACAGGAAGCACGCAACATGTTGTAATCGCATCATGCTCATCAAATCTACAAATTACGAGTTAACCCTCACAGACGCGTCTGTAGCACAAAACAAATTACTAACAGGTCAAGATATTCAAGAAGAACTCCAGATTTGAACTTTCAAACTACCCTTAATGAAATAATTTAACAATCAGCAGAAACATTACTCTTCAAAATGACAGTGCAACATAGAATATTTAGAAGTTCTTGCCAACTGCAGTCTAGCATATATTTAACAGGAAACGTCTCAGATCACAATAATACACTCTCTAGAGATCTCTTCCTCTGAGAATGGTCAGCTATCGGCGTGCGATTTGGTAATGGCCCAAATTGCCCCCGTTCATACAGAACCAGAGTTGTGGCATGGGTGGTGTGTTTCCCATCCAGTGTCCCCTCATTAATGTCATTATTGTCACCAGCCATCTGGATGATGACACCAGAACAGATGTTCAATGGAATGACAACTCCCATTTCTTCTGTTTTAGCCAGAATCTCCTTTGCCAGTCCGGTGTCCAATAGGCCTCTATCCTCGGACGAACAAGTGGCCCATTCGGTTAAGCAATGTTGAATCAGTTCCTTTGAACCAGTTATGTGACGAACTGCCATGGCGAGACTGGTGTGCTTCGGAGTCTTAACCCGTGCATGCGATGAGCAATGAAGTAGATCTTGCACCACCATGATGACCTTCCTCTCGTCTGATTGATTATTGCATTCTGCCGGAAAGTTCCCAGCATTTGTCACTTTCTATCAGCCGAATTCCCAGGGTAAGAACCAGTATACACTGTCTGGTATAAGTGATTTCGCTGTGATGAGACTCAGATCGTTCGTGTTCAAAGGCTTGAAGAGATTGGTGCATACATATAAATTACTGTCAGTGAAGTATACCATTGTATACTTCACCATTACCATTGCACTCAGCAATATCCCCTCTGATCAGCATTGCAGTACGATACAGAAGTTTAGTGCGTTCTGTCTGAATGCCATAAACTTGTTCATTCAGCGGAAGAATCTTCATGGGGCTCAAATGTTTTTTTGAAGGCTGCATTCAGAACATCTTGCAGTGATATTGAGCTAGTATACATCAGTTCTGATTGCTCTCTAATTCGGGGCTGGTGGAATACCACCTCATCGCCAAAATGCCTCATCAATCTGAGCTTCAAATGCTGCTTTGTGTATTTGATGGCCTTTGTGGTCAACACCGTGTGTTACTAGAAGATGTTGATATTTTTGAGAAGATTGCGCATATCGTATGCCTTGCCATGCTTCAAATCTGTTTAAGGCCATCAATTAAGTCCGGAAAGCGCTGGTGTATTGATCTTCATTTTTCGCTGGCCTTAAAAGTGCGATGTTTGATGTTTGACTTACTGGTGTACTTTGAAAAGCATACTTTGTGATATTTTGCTTCAGCTGCCACAAGGTCACCGTTTACTCCATGGATTATATGCAACATATCTTCATCGCCTAAAGCTTCAGCAGAATCCTTGTAGATTGACACACTTCAAATGTGCTAGCATTCAGCATTTCTGTCACTTTTTTGTGGGACCTATTCTTGCAGAACATGCACTTTGACCAGTCTACAAGACTCGCTGTGATCTGGACCGTCTCCCTAGCTGATCTGCGTCCATCGTATCCGATCCCGAAACTTTAGATGGCGACAGAGATGGTCCTCTTCTCTTCGCAGTAATTCATAGATTGTGTTTGCTAGTGTAGGACTTGTAGCAATTTGAATGCCAGAATACATCCATGGTCTGTAGTCTCTGTAAATCTGGAAGCAGTCGCTCATAACGCTCATCTTGCCTGCACTGCAGTGCAGAAACGAGTCTCTCTATGGAAGTGCTCTGTCCCTTTCGAAGAACATCCTGTGAATCTTCTTGACAGAGTACACATTGTTCATAGTTTGTTCTCTTTCTCCGTTTTTGTGGTGGCAAAACAGGAAGCACGCAAGCACTGCTGGTATCGTCATCCATGTCTCCATCGAATCTACAAAATCATACGAGGTTTAATCCCTCACAGACTGCAGTCTGTAGCCCAGAAGACAAATTAGTAACAGGTCAAGATACTTCAAGATGAACGTCCATGTACTTTGGAACTGTTCAACTACCTGAAACGAAAAGAAATGTTATTATAACAATCAGCAGAAAGTCATTATCTTCAAAATGGTACATGTGCAAACATAGATGATTTGGATACGTTCTTTGCCAACGCGGTCTAGCTACGTATATTTATCAGGCAAACTGTCTCAAGATCACAAATATTACATTTTGTACAGAGAACGGCACAAAAATTATGCATTCACAAGACATTCAGCAAACAGAGAAATACAAAACCACAAACACACTTTTTCGATTTGCCAGGTGAATTCTACTACATGTTTGTTGCCTATGGGATTCTACATATGAATTTCGACATACTTCACTGACAGTAATTTATATGTATGCACCAATCTCTTCTCTTTATATCCATGGCATTGTATAATAATTGGAATGAACCAGTTCAAAAGATACAATCGACTAAAGCAACCCACCATGGATCACATCTCCCCATTGATGGAAAAAAAACTTTATTTGACCCCACCATACAAAATGGCCTGTAGAAAAAATGCTATACCACAATTTGAAGTGACACCCACCCTAAAACTGCTCAGTGGAGGTTGCCCTAACATAATATGCATTCAGACCTTGTATGTGGTGTGGGTTGAGCAAGACCTTATTTTAAGGCCTATATGGGAAATAGCTCCTTGACTAGCCATACCTGCCCTGATCTTTTGCTGCATCTCTTCTCTCACGCACGCCAATTACCGTAAAATTCGGACCATTGAGCGCATCGTTATAAAAGCCGCATCCCCTAAATTAAAAAAAAAAATCTGGAATTTAAACACACACAACCGCACTGGTTTATAAGCGCAAATGTTGCACAAAAAAACGAAGCGCAAAACGTCCGAAAATTAGCCACAAAAGGTGATCGATCTTGCTTTGAGTCTAATCTGAACAGTAGAAACACCCGACCATCCACTCTCTGTGTGTTAACCCAGTCTTCAAGTTCGTCTTCCAGTTCGGGCCATCGGCATTTCCTACCTCAGAAAGCCTTTGTTGACTTTTTGCAGCGAGAAAGTTCGCCCCTCTGCGAGTTTTGAATTCCTCGTTGGACCTCTTGTTTCTCATACCTACTCTTACCAAATCAATATCTCTCAAAATATTATCCGAGGTCGCAAACTCATCACTGAAGAAAGCAGGGAAACACACAAACAGCCACGCGATCAGGGAAGACACTTGGAGTGTGGATTGAACTTTTTCTAGCTCAGCTGTGTTTACCTCGCTCATTTACGTTTTTCAAGTTTCGGTTAACAATGCAAGGTAATAACGTAAATATAAATACCATATAGATAAATAACGACGTCGATCCAAGTAAGAAGAATAACCTCTCTGCGATGAGTCAGGAAAATTGATTGACTTCTGCAGGAAGAGGACTTTTACAGTGAGTTTTGAATTCACGAAGAGTCAAAACCAGTTTTGAAACCTAATGTGAATCTAAACTAGACTGGAGACTGACGACAACAACTTGATTTGGCCTGAACGCGTCAATCGGGAAAACCCGCAACATCGGAAAAAATCCATAAACAAGCCGCATCGCCACAATGGTTAAAGGGAATCCCCAACGGAGCACCTGGCCAAACACCAGTGTTGGTGAGGTTGAAATCAACTTTAATAATACACACGATAAAACGTGCCCGGCTCGGCCAAACCTTCTCCGATATCAGCACCCCTGCACGGTAACCCCGTGCACCACGCTCGCACGACGGATTAAACCACGTACTCTACTGGCGCATCGTTATTTTAGTCGCAGAGGTCAAAGTTGAGGGAAAAAGTTGCGGCTAATAGTCCGAATTTTACGGATAGAAACTAAGCAGATGCGCTGTGAGCGCCCCCCCCTACGTTTGTGCTGTGAGCACCTCCTGTGCCTCAGCGCGCCAATTTGCCATTCAAAATTGCACGCAAATTCTCAACTGCCATTTCCCCTCAAACCTTCATACCGCTCATATCACCAAACTATCCCAAGATCACCACAGCCACTTCATACAATTACGAAAAATACCCACAACAACTCACGCTGAAAAACGAGACCTTTATTCACCATCTCATTACAAGGAACTGCAACCTCTTCCCCACAACGCCATGTCACAATCCTCTCTCATTGCAAATGCCACATGTTCGCATGACTCCACAACCGCCGCAACTGCCCTATGGTCATCAAACTCTCAACATCTCAACAAACTGTCTCAGAGGACACGGAGGATACGTTGGTCTGGTTATTTCAGGGCATAACTCGAAGCACGAACGTGCGCTGGAGCTAGTTTAGGGATCTACGGGTGGCGCAGGTCGGGTCAGATATGGGAGCATGCGTGTCACTGTGTCTACTTTCTGCCGGTACTCCGGGGCCTCCATTTGGCCATCCCCCAAGCAGATGCCTAGCCCATTCCCATCTCCTTGAGATGTTGATCAACCTGATGCAACCACAACACAAGGCACATTGTCGGCCCATTGGCCTCCTCCACTCACGAGGCTCCCTCGCTAAGAGAATCTGGTGAGCAGGATGAGCATCAGAAAAATGAGCCACATGTCCATACAGCCACAGCTGATGCTCACAGACTATGCAGGCAACAAATCTCATTTGAGTGGGGTATTATGATTCATGATGATTCAAGTCATTGTAAATGTGCTTTTGACAATCAAAGATGGGCATGCGGTTCATGCCGATGGTGAAGTCTTGATGTGAAATTACATTCGATCTGGGACAAATGGATTGTCATGGAAGAACTTCCCATCCGACTTGTTTCATCTACACGGCTGTCACTTTGGGAAAAGCTGAAATCAGTACGGGTCATCAAACATCTGCCTTTGCCATTATCTCACAAGATATTATACAGAAAGTGGAAATAAGTCGTTTAAGACTTATTAATGGTGATCAAGTATAAAATATCGAGTTTTACTTGTTGGAAAATTTCGTTAAAAAAAAATTGTATACAAAGATGGAGAATAATAAATTTTGTTCATTGACTCGTTCTGTTCAATAACTTTTCACCGACCCCTTGTAAATGTCCCGCATGAATATAATCTTCGAATGAGGCCTTAATATGTTTCTGATTTTTTTCAAACATGTGGTTTAGTGGGGTGCCTATGTGTAACCATTATTTACTTATTTTTGTATGCATGATCGAGGCTCGTGGAATAGCTGGAGCAGAAGGGAAGGGAACAAAATGGACAGGGTGAAACACCAACGTCAGAGTAGAAGTGAGAGTGAGATCAAGGGGTACAGGGGGGGGGGGGGGGGGGGGGGGGGGGGGGGGGAGAAAGACACATGCGGGTGAACATGCTGCACGCAAGCTGAATAAAACACAGCAAGAAGAGGAACGGGAAGCGGGGATGAAACTCAAAAGGAACTAAAATGGTACTCCGTGGAGTGCATACCTCCACCAGGCTGAACAATTTACGTTTTGTATCCCACTGATAGGCCGGATCTGATTCCGGACCTGGACCAAAATCGAATTGGCTTGTTGTCACTTACCCAAATCATCCACAAACTTTTGGCATAATCCATCTGTAACTTTTTGAAATATCGTGTTGTATATCGTCTTTGGCCCTATCTCTTAATGGTGAAGAATCACTTTAAAAAATTCTAAATATTCTTGTATCCAGATTCGAATCTTCACCCAAATCTAATCAATCGTCCTTGTCACACACCCAACATGTCCACAAAATTTTGTCCAAATCTGTCCATAAAATTTTGAGAAATCCTGCTCAGAGACAGACAAACAGACAGACAGACAGAGACGGGATGAAAACATAACCTCCGTCCACCTTTGGTGGTGGAGGTAACAAAACAATTGATAACGAACAAATGAAATGAGGTGATGGAGAATGGGTGGGGAGTCAGTGGGTCACAATAACCTGGAAAAGGAGAATGCTTGGGAATTGGGTCATTTGGGGTAGAAGAGATCATGAGTGTGGGTTGGGGATGACCTGAGGTAGTGATTAACAGCTGTCTTTGAAGCCGTGGAGGAAATCCTTTTCAGTACAAAATCAATCGTGAGTGAGTGATCCTTGTATGTTCACAGTCATGTACCAGTACATTTATGGTTAGCATGTGTTGTACCAGCTTTCAGGCCTTTGGTAGATGCACCCTTTATCGATGTATGAGCGTGTGCAAGGTTTCTCAATTCATCATTGTTGGACTCAAAATCATTCTGGTCCTGTTTGTGCATCAGTACATTAACAAACATGTTGTCATTAGCCATTGAAGACAGTATTCTGCTGACTTGGTCCATCTTTTCATAACTTCTCCTTTGTAAGTCCTTGTACGCACTTTACTCCCAATCGCTTGTGGGCCCAGTAGTCGACGGCTGACTACCATGCAGCGGGAAAGCAAAGCAGGAACCCAAAGAGAAAGGAACTTCAAAAGGTGAGTGAATTCTCCCTTCAGGTTGTCTCGGCTCAGTGAACGGCTGGCAAGCATGGCATATTGTGCCGCCCAGCAGGCCTGTGTGCAGGTAGGTTACCATGCTGCCTGACCTGCAGTGCTGCTTTACCGGTTTCCTTCCTGTGCCTTGTTCATGAGCAGTGACCAGGAACTCGTGGACCATGGATAACTGCACTTTCGTTGACACTGCTGGGATTACCCAGCACCTGAGGGCTCGGTCAGCGAGAAACGTTTTCAAACATCTCGCAGCTGAAGCTCTCTTACTCACACACTAACAACGTAAATGTTGACGAGTCGATTGTATTTTTATTTTTAACTGCTGTGGATATCGTAATGTATTTAAGGTCGTCCTGACTGGATGGTACAGAGGTAGTGTACTTACCTTTTAGCGGTGCAGTTGGGTTTGTTTCCCATCTCAACTACAAACTGCCATGGGATTGCTGTTTCCCATGGCAAGGCGTTACATCACGAAGTGCGTCGTCCCTCAAAGGGGACATTAAGCTGTGTGTGCCACCTGATAGTATTAGTTGGTAGACGTTTGTGATCACACGAGGTCCTACACAAATAGTTGGCAAGTTATAGCCAGTATCCTTAAATTACAAATTCCTGCCAAATTCAGCTCCACTCGAACATCAGGCCGAGCCGACCGGTTCCTGAACGTCTCGGGCCAAGCTCCCCCCACAGTCAATCCTACAAGAAGGTGGAATTATTTGGGGCCATTTAATTAAGAAATGGTTAGGGTGGTGGGCTTGGGATCCAATGATCCTGAGTTCAAATCCCACTCACTGTTGAATTAATACCAGGTGGGGTTGACACTGCCTGTCATCCTTCCGAGTTCCGAGGTCGGCAAAATGAGTGCCAGTTTGCTGGTATCCTGTGTTGAAGTGGAGACCTGTCCAGGATTGTGTCCAATAGCCAAGGAGACTGCTCAAGCAGCACCAACGCTCTGCACAGAGTATGGTCCCAATGGATGCATTTATTAAGAAATAGTAGTTGTAGTAGTGGTAGTAGTGTGTATTTAAGGCAGTTAATTGGATGTAATTTCAAACACTGCTGGTTTCTCTCTTCAAGTCTCCCCTCCTGGATGCTCACTTCAATTCCTTCATCTTTCAATTCTCTCATCTGAAAATGACTCTCTGTGTCTGTTGCTTGTATCTATTAATCCTCTTCGCTCCAGTCTTTCAAAAATGCTGCCAATTATCACCTCATGCTTTCTCTCCTATCCAACACCAATATATTCCACTCTCGCCAATCTTCCCCCATCTTTTCCTTCTCCACCTTCCATTCCTGCCTCTCAAACTATTACTTTGTGACATGTTCGTGTGTTTTTGTCTACCTCTACACCTTTTATAACCTCTGTCAAACTGTGATCCTGTTTCCTTCTGCCGAGTCCCTCCATAAGCTTAGTTGTGAGTAATTTTTTTTTTGAACCTCATTCCACAGATTGCATTTTCCACATTGACATGGTCTTATTTTCTACATACATGAAAAATGACGGAGTTTTTTTTATCCTCCCACAATCCCTTTCCCATATGCCTCATACATATTCCTTTCCTTCTCCTACTCCAATCTCCTCCGTGACCTTCTTTCTGTTTGACTCCCCCACTCCTCACCTTGATCCTTTCTTTCTCCCATCCTTCCCCTTCCCTTACTTTTTAAACTCTCATATTTATCAAAATAGCTCCACCCTGTCTATACGTTACATATCATAAATAGATGCCTTCGTGACACAGCTTCACATATCATGAAATCGGAGAGTCCAACACAAATTGCATTTAAAAATCCCAGAAACAAGCCGCACGAAAGGGTGACAAAGGGGAAGCAAGATAAGCATCAGAAATCTGCGATGCGTGGCCGCAAGGCCCAAAAGACAGCTCTGGTTTTGCTGTTCCCTGTAGCCTGCCATGTTTGATCAAAGAGCGCATCCTTTAGACGAGGAAGACAAAACAAGGTAAGATAAGATGCTGGAAGAATGGCAGTAGAGCAGGCACTGATGTACAACCTTTATCTAGAATCAACACCTGCATTCGCAACAGATCCTTGGCGGTTTCAAAGGAACCGGTTAAACTTCTTCAAAGGTATCAGTGAAACATTGTGTCCTCAAGCTAGAGTTAATCTGGTGAGTATCTATATTTTTTTAACAACCATGAAAAGAGATGTAAAAAGAAACAAAAGTTTGGACAACTTGCAAAACTTTTTAGGTTCCTTTTCACATTCTCAACTGTAATGCAGAGTTTCAGGTTCAAATCGCATAAAATTGCATTCATTTGCTCACTGTCTCTTACTGCCCCTGTAAAAGTGTACCTACATCTTCTCCAAGCTTCAATATTAGCCTTAGATCATTGTGAACATTAAAAGAGTATAATTGTACTGTACAAATAGACACCCGATACAATATACATCCTAGTGGTTACGGATGTCTTAAGGTGACATATTCTCAGCTTATTTCTAAAGATATCAAGTCTGAATGGTTGTCAAAAGGTGAGTAAGGACTGGTTGGACTTTGCTGCACAGGCAAACAAGCATACGAGTGCACGGCGACAGATGAATGGGTTCGTAATGACCATGCAGAGCTTTTGAGCCTGAACAGCTGTCATTGCCCGTTCGAGCACATCTTTGCTGTCCCTCTCGCTGATCTTTACAACAGTGATGACAGGCTCTGAAAAGGTCAAAAACACAGTGGTGAAGAATCGTTGCATGGTTGTGTTTTCGAATAAAGAGCCGTAGGAAAGACTATTTGGAGCGTTTGCACAGACAATGAATTTGAATTCAAAAAAATTCAACAACCAACTCATCGATATATTGAAACATTTCTCAATTTTATTAGCATGATCTACAACGTTTGATCATGGACGTTCAAAACTGAGGGCGTCATCAATTCGAGTTTGACTCCTCAGGCCCTGAGCTTTGCTTATTGAGCAGTTATACGATAGTTGGTGGTGCTTTTAAGTTTTTAATGTGGATCTTTCCAACGACAACCAGATATTTGCAATCGCAGGCAGGGCAAGAACGTTCGGAGAAAACCAGGCGCTTTCACAAAGACATTATTAGACAATCAATATGGTGTTTATGGGATTTGAACCTGCATTCCCAGCATAATGAGACTAAGTATTCAGATGGAAAGCCAGACAGGCATTATACTCAAATGTTACATCGCGTCAGGATCATAGTTGATTCCCTTCCAAATATGGTTGCTTCCAGAGCTAAAAAAAAATTCATCAAAAACTATTAAAAGAACTTGAATCTGATGCCATCCCCAAGCAACATTGCTGTTCATAGTGTTTGCCATATCGCCGTTGGAATCATATTTAGACTTTACAGAACTTAGGCCAGACCCCAACAGTCTGGTATGAGAATAAACAGTGGTAAAGTCTGAGGTTTTGGAAGACTCACCACCTGGGAATGTGGTTTTTGTGGCTTAGGACCAATTTCTGGTCAAACGTCTGCTACTGTCTGTCCTCTTGTTGTTTTTGTCGTTGTTACTTTTGTTGTTGTGATATCTTTATATATATATATATATTATATCTTTTATTTCATTACATTACTACTTTATATTTTTTCCTCCTTCCTGACTATTTATTTCCTCTTTTCCTCTTTTAAAATGAGGCTTCGATGTGTTTCTTTTTCACGGCCAGATGTTCCATTTGGGTTTAGTCACAGATTATGGAAATGCTTATAACAACATGAAATCAGATGTTTAGGAAAGATTTGATGCATATTAATCAAGCTTGAGAATAAGTTTGTGGGGGTGGGCCTGGAAGTATAAGGATATACAAGGAATTCTACAAGGAATTTTGGCGTAGGAGGAAGCCAAACGGCCCATCATGACTGCGCTGCACCAACCCCCGAAACCACCACACAACCACACACAAGCTACCTACAAGTATCCCTCTATCTCCGATGCATCTTGGTACCCATGCAATTCCAATTTCAACCAAAGTACTCTTTCTGTGGGCAGGCTGACTCGAGAACAAGTGCAAACAAAGTTTACTTTTCAGCAACAGTTTTACAAACACAAAGCAATTTGACATTGCATTTCCATAATGTCAGATTTCCTGCAGCAGTTAGCATCGACTTTGGTCACTCTTCTTGGCAGGAAATTACCTTTAAATGGCTTGTTTTGCTGGGTGAACATCACAGCTGAGAAAGACTGACCAAGAAACCCAAAAAAATCTTAAACTAACAGGCCCTGTTTTTAGGGCATGATTTTGGGGGGTGAAGGAGGGTACTATCGCTGCCAGCTTTGACAATTCCAGAATCAGATGAATGAATGAATAACAGATCCTAGATGTTATGAATGTGGAACGAAGGACCTCCTTTGAGGAACGAACAGTAAACAACAATGCTACGTTGCTCATTCAAACAGTATGCTCGGTTTTCTGATGGGATTCGAGAGGAAAATCAGGAACGATGAAAAACTCGTGTTCTGATGAAATAAGCACGTCCGAAAGGTCCTCCGATGTCCCACTTCCCACCACAAGCGATTGGTGAATGACGCCGAGTGGATATCTCTTGGATATTTCTTACGGACATGCAGCAGCATCATTTTTTTTTAGCAACTCAAAAAATATTTACCATTGTCGAATACCAACCACTTCGTTAACATCCACAATTAATACCATCCTCTTTGCAGTACCTGAATTTGGTTATAAAGGGTAGTTTTGGCCAAAATCATTTCAGGAAACCTGCTGGCAAGATATGGCTGTTAGGAATTTGGAATTTTTCAGAGTTCCAGAGATAACTCGTCGCTCTTCGCAAAGGATGCCATGGGATGTTGCACTATGTCCGCTAACGATAGCAAGCAAAATACCCTCACCCAGCTTATCGGTCATCAGAGGGATGACATACTTTGTGATGCAGTGCCCTGCCAGCTAAACACCAATCCAGCTGTTTATCGTCGAGTCAAGGATCGAACCCAGGATAGACAGCTCAAAGGTAAGTGTGCTACCTCTGAAACCATCCTGCTGGACTCTGGTTTTCCCTTCGATGACTTTCTCTGCTTACTCTACTTGTCCACCCCACCCTCCCCAACAATGCCCGCCTGGCTTTCCTCAGCTGGAGTAGTGCCCTGAAATGTTGGCACCATCAGCAGCAGCAAAGTTGCTCCTCACTTCCTTCCATAACTGGGCATGAGTGCAGACCTCATGGGGTTTATATCACCCTGGTCTTCGTTTTGACAATAGTTTGTGCAAATTTGCAGTCTGCACTGAACGCTGCACTAATCATGTTAATGCTGATGCCAATACATGATCCTTCTTTCATCTCGAGGCAATTAATGGTATGCTGTTGTTGCCGTTGGCCCGTGATCTGACAATCCGCTTGCCAGTTCCCAAAGCCACCTTGAACACAGCAAAAAAAAACAAAAAAAAACTTTTGCATCTCTCATGACATTTGATGACAATCGCATGAGAAACGCATGGGAATTTTTGTTGGGGTTAAAGGTAAAGGTTGGGGGTAAAGTCTCACTACTGAAGTCTACTTTTCTCAGCATAGTTAAGGAAGTGGAGTTTGCAACTGACCAAGTTGAAGCTCTCAAATCTCTGATTTGCTAGTTAAATATGGCCTCCATTTGCTTTGTTTTGAAGTGGAAGCCTAAAATGCTGACCACCCCATGGCCTTGATTTGAGAGCTGTCATGGTTTCAGGTTTGAGACTAATATTTACTGAAGCAAATTTAGAGGCCATGATGTGTTCGAGTGAAACCCTTTTAAGAGGAAAAGAAAGGAAGGCATTAGTGATACCACCAAGGCCTGGGGTTCAACCTCACAATTCATTTATATTGCTGTGTTAATTCCACAGCATTTACAAATTAACCAAATGTGTAAGGTTAGTTTGGATCTCAGCTTGATTTATTCCACCCACTCCCTCCCCATTTGCCCTGTTCTCATTTCCTATGTTACCAAATCATTCCGGCCAATCCCAAAGTATGAATCCCAACAATTAATATAATACAACGCAATGTAAAGTATAACATTGGGAATGTCTTCCACATTTTAAGCTCAGAATTTCTACAATTTACTTTTGTACAAGTTTTTGACTTTGCACACTTAGCTGATAAAAGTATTTAAAGTTAGTTTCAATTGTATATATTTGATCGCAAAGCAAACTAGAGGGGGAGCACTCGGTAGAGTGCAAAACCTCCGCCGCCAATACTGCTGGGTCACTTAAGTGAACCTGATATCCCATTCATTGTAGGTCAAAACGGATCAGACTCTACTGAACCACGATTGAATAAACAAACTAGATCACGGCATGTAGAAATGCCAAAAAAAAAAACGAAATTTTTTTGAAAAAAAAGTTGCAAAATTGTTTTTTTTTTCTCTAACAAATATTTTTTTGGGGGTTGGAAATCACTTAAAACATGTAGAAATGCAAAAAAAAAAAATTCAAATATTTCAAATAAAATCGAAATTTTTGGAAAAAATTTGCAAAATTTTCAAAGTTTTTTTTTTTGGACCAAGTCCAAAATCTAATGGCATGATCCTTGGACCATACCTAATCCCCCACCAAGTTTCGTCGAAATCCGTCCAGGAGTTTTTCCGTAATACTGTTCACAAAACCAAACAAACAAACAGACAGGGGTGAAAACAGTAACCTCCATCCATCTTTGATGGCGGAGGTTAATGAGACATGAAATGTGTTGTTGAAACCCTAACAGCTTGGGACCCTGCTCAAAGCACCCAAATTAATTGGCCGGAATGACCATTTTGATGCAGTTCGTCAGGATTTGGACTGGGCAACTGCACTGAGTCTGGTGACTGTAACAGTATTATATCATCACATCATCACCTCTGCACCAGTGACACGGTACTAAAGCCAACAACAGTGAATAACCTGACTATCATGTTGTCAATAAGAATCACGATTTCTAAAGCAACACACTGACTTCCAAAGCAGTTCTTGGAAAGACATCATCATATGACTTACAAAGGTTTGAGAAGTATTATGCCGACTCGTAAGTCCCAACAAACAACGAAAGGCATTGTTATAGCAGACAGTAATTATGCACAATGATGATTGGACTAAATTGCCCCACAAAAGTGAGCAGTACAAGTTACGACAGTAGGGTTTGAACAGATGACACTTCATTTCTTCAGAACAAAGGAAAAACCTAAGAAGGAGCATATTTGCTCGCACACAGAGAGAGCGATGTTGTCGCTTAATATCACACGTCATTACTGATAAGGTGACCAAGGTATGTTTCCGTGTCAACATACTTCAACTGATCCCCACACAGGTAAAAAAAAAATCAGGTAACTGGTCAAACCTAACCTGTCTAGACTGAAACACCATGCACACCGATTTACCAGTGTTATACACAATATCAAGTTCAGTAGCATTTTGTTCACATATCTCGAGTAACATCTGCATGGCAATGTATAGGAGCCAGCAAAGTCATATCATCAGCATAGCAACTGTTATTAACAGATATCCCTGAGACTTTACAATCACCTCCTGCTGCATTCAAACATTTCATCTATATACATATTAAAGAGAAAAGGGGACATAACTTCCACCCTGTCTGACCCCATTGGACACCCGAAAGGCCTCAGAAAACATACTCCCCCACCGGACCATAAACATTTGCTTCCCAAACCAGTTTTGCAAAAGACGTAAGAGGCAAGTGGACACCCCACGATCCAACTACATTTTGAGCAGCATCCATTTATTAACTCTGTCAAAAGCCTTCTGGGCATCCAGAAAACAAACAAGTACAGGGCTTCCCTGAGTAACATCAAAATCAATCACTTGCTTAAAGACATACAATACTAAATCAGTGGAATGACCTTTTCGAAAACCAAACTGATTATCATACATATTTCTTACACTGTCACACCTAGCTTGCAAAACACACTCCATTACTTTTGATAACACAGTAGCACTGGCAATAGGATGATAATTGTCCTTGCTGGAGAGATCCCAGCCTTTCTTTTCACCAATGGTACAATAATAAAGGTGGTAAGAGCTGGAGGAGCATGACCATGAACAAGCATAGTACTTATTAGAAGACTAACAAGCTCAAATATCCCCCAAACATCAACATGTTTCAGATGATCTGCAGACAGACTGTCTGCCTCTCCAGATTTACCACATTTCATATCTCTCACAATAATAACAATGGAATTAGCTGTGACAACAACATTTTTATAATCAGCAGTGAAGGAAAGTTCATTACCGTACCTGCAAATGAAGAGTGAAGCGAGCTTAAGCAATTAGTTCACTCTGTCTGTCTGTCTGCAGATGCCAGTCTTTGGTTGAGGAACTAATTGATTTCAATTTAATTCTATATTTTGAACACTGTAGTACACGAATCTGAACATGATTTGGAACAACAGCCTGCAATTTAGCAGAACGTTGGCTTTGAATCTGGAAATTTGTATGGAATCTCGTCCCGAGCATGCAAGCGTACAGAGGAGAAAGGTAATTGTTTCACTGTCTGATAGTCAAACAAAATTGAAAATCATTTCAAACAGGAAACTTACTGTTTTTAGGGATGTCAAAAAGGACACATACAACAGGTATGAATAAATAATTTCAGGTGCTAAGTAAGGTGGTGTAAACGACTGTGCATCAACGGCAATAAACTTCTGAAAACAGTGTTTTCTCTACAACCTTTGAAACATTTATTTTATTTCCATTGAATTATATACTTGAACACTGTCGAACACAAATAGCCTTTTTGGCACTTCCAAGACCCTCCAGTTTTGCAGTACTTGGACTAAATATATCCCCATTTTACGCCATTTCGACCAATCAAATTTGCTGCTCACGCTTTCAGCGTTGGGGGATATCAAGATTCACACAAAATCACGCCTCATAGGAACTATAGATCGTGCTCAGAAACGCAAAGCAAGAGTTCACAAGACTCTTCCCAAGTCCGTTTGTCATGAGACTTTGTGGGGTAAGGTGTTCTATGAACTCTTTAGTTGAAGATTTTTTTTAAAATTACATATAGTACAGTATTTCTAGATTGGTAGAACAGAGTTTTGGAACTCAAAAGCTGTTGCCATCAGATTTGATGAGGAAGTGACATCAGTCTCCTATAGAGCCAGGTGGGCAATATTCAACACTTGCAAAAACGATAAACTCCAAAATTATTTATTTTGTATCCTGTATCCTGATCGAGGCTTATGGAAAAGCTTGCCGACAGAGGGCCGAGAGGCTCACACAAGAACAATGAAGCAGAGGAGAACCGACAATGGCTGCAGAATTGTAGAAGAATTGTAGAAGCAGAACCAACAATGGCTGCAGAATTGTACAAAGAACAAACAGACAAGCAACATAATAAAAGTAGAGACGTACGGACAAAAGAAAGGAAAAGAGGTGTCATTAGACAAAATGCTGGAGAATTGGAAAAGCTGACAAACTGATAAATGTGGAAAAGAGTGTGTATGGACTGGTTGGGAAAGTCAGTGAGGATAGAAAAGAGTAATGTAAAGTAAAGTAAAAGTAATCAAAGAACTTGTAAATATATAACACACAGAAATGGAAATCAAATATCATGAACTGTGTACTCAGATGGGAATGTCAGAACAGGCCAATCCAAAATTTGATAAAGTTATTTTGGCATTTTTCTTAAGGAAACTTTTCTTTTGTAGAAATCAAGTTTGTCAGTAAAAGACCAGGATGTGTAAATGTAGCATAAACACCTGGGAATCTTGGAAACGATTTCTTTAATAACATTGGACACGCATGAGTTTGAGTCAAAAGAAGTTCATTCATAACTCAGTCTTAATTCAACGTATGTGGATATGAATCTTGTGGAAAGGATTCAATGAAGTTTGCCTGTCCAGCTGAAAATTTGGGCTGTCTGGCAATGTTTACCTTGCTGTAAGTTTCAATAAAACAGTGCTGGAAACGTTGGATGACTGTAAACCAATGAAAACAACCTGTCAAAAGGAGTGTAAGATTGTGTGGAGAACTATAGTGAAGGGACTCGCTACAATGGCAATTAGTAAATACAAGTCTGAAGACGACAATGGTTCACGAGCGGTATTTGACGATGTAGATTGTTTCAGAAGTCAAGGAATGAGACAATGTGATAATTTTTGACCAAGTTATAAAAATGATCAACATGATGTGGTAGGGTGATAGGTTATTACTGCAAAATGTCAAAAACCCAGTTTCGTTCAACAACTTTCAAAATTTGACCTTTGCATAACCTTTAAAGGTCACAAAACAATGTTGTGGACATTAAAATAAGGAACAGGATACGTGCTATAGCTTATTGGAGTTAGTTCGGCGAAGAAGGTCGAAAACCCGGTTCGATTCCCACAACTTTGAAAATTTGACCTTTGTGGCCTTTAAAGGTCAAAGGTCAAGGATTATGACCTTTGGTGCAAAACTTCCTCCGGAACATTCCAGGAACAATATAACGTCATATAGGCTATATGGCATTTCGCACTCCTCGGATTATCCATACTTTGATGAAATAAGCGTAAAAACAAACTTGAAGGGGGCGCCACGGGCAAGGTGTTCGAGATAGAGCAAAATGGTTTCAAAACTTTAGGTGGGGAATGACCTCAAGATTATGCATAAAAAATATTGTCATCCTAGCCTACAAGTTTGGGTGGTCGTATGATTTTTATGTCAAAATTCGCATTTTTCTAAGTTTTTGACCTTGTGACCTTGACCTTGGGACGAAAATGAAAAATCGGACAACGACAAGTTTTAGATAATTCATTTTTCTATTCAAATACTGAAGAACCCATTCCATTCAGTCAATTCCCCAGGAGAAGATAGATTTTTAACCACTACCCCTAAAAATGGCTATTTTTTGGGCGTGGCTCCGCCCACTAGGCGTAGTACGCCCTCATCCAGGAAACACAACTACACATTGATATCGAACACATAATCAAGTTTCATCAAGATCGGATCAAAGTCCACAGAGTTATCCTCTGGACAGACAGACACACAGACAAGCCGTAGGCGGACATGGGTAGTCGCCTACCAATAGAACCTGAGGCGATGGACCCGTTCGATGGGGAATGACCTGATGATTAAGCACAAGAAAATTCATGATTCCAGCTTCAAGGGTTAATGCTGCAGATTGTTTTTTCGTTAAAATACCCCCACATTTAGAGGTTTTCGGCCGTTGCTAGGCAACGGAGGGGTCCATAGCAACGGTTCTTTCTCACACATAACTAGGACATACCATGAACCTACCATACCAGTTTCATGTATATCTGACTCATAGTCTCTGAGATATAACGATCTTCGTTTTTTTATTGTTTTCGACCAGGGTTCATTCAAAGTCTATCTCTTCCGACAGTTTTCATAGGATCCGGCTGGAAATTTTTGACAATATGGCTGAATGTATGCCCACAGTCGCTCGTGGCCCGATTTTTGATTTCGAAAAAATAATTTTTTTATGATTTTTCAAAAATTTCAAAGTCCCGTTGCTAGGCAACGGTGGTGTCCATAGCAACGGTTCTCATTTGCACACAACTAGGTCATGGTATGAACTCCTCCACCAAGTTTCATCGAAATCGCCATTGTATTAACGGAGCACTGGACCGAACAGACAGACATACATACAGACATACAGACAGACAAACATATCGACGGAAAAAGTGAAAATAAGGGTAGATCAAAAAAATAATTTTTTTTTTCGACTTTATCGACTACCCAACAGACAAGCCGGTAGCGGACATGGGTAGTCGGCCGTTGCTAGGCAACGGAGGGGTCCATAGCAACGGTTCTTTCTCACACATAACTAGGACATTCCACGAACCTACCATACCAGTTTCATGTATATCTGACTCATAGTCTCTGAGATATAACGAACTTCGTTTTTGGCTGCTCTGAGAGCACCCTTATTCTGGACATTTCCATCTGTCTGTCTGTCCGAGAACTTTGGTCAAGCCTAGGGGCTAAACCACTCAAGATTCCAATGAAATTTGGTAGGAGACCAATATTTCTGGGATCATGTGCTTTCGAATATGGGACCCCGGCCCTAGCAACGGCATAGCAACGGCCCTTTAAAGTGGTCAAAAAAATCAAAAAAAAATCGAAAAATTGAAGCTTAGAGTTCTGTGCGAAATCTATCTAGCTCCCTTCATGCCAATTTGCAGCCCTAAAAAATATTTGTAGGAGGAGATAGGTTTTGGGCGAGTACATCGAACATTTCAGAAACGGTTAATTGCGAATACTGGATCTCTAAGAGAAAGAGTCTGATTTTGATGAAACTTGGGTGAAATGTGTACAATGTGGCTAGCATGTACACAAAATGAATGGTTGCTATGACACACCTCCGTTGCTTAGCAACAGCTAAAATACTTTATCGTACATCGTACACTTATGTGGACTGTACAAAAAATCAATACCTCTGAAACTGGACCTCGAGGGACCTGTTGTTTTTTTGTGCCCAAGGAGAATGTCTTACAGCATCATAAAAATTAAAATCTTTAGCGAATAGATAAATGGAATTACCAGGGCTGCCATTTGTTAGAGTCTCTTTGGAAACATGCCTGAAATTTCACAAGGCGGGTTTCTGGGCGCAAACTAAGAGGGCTGTGATAATCATATTTATTGTGCTAAATTGATTGATAGCATGTACATGAATATCGGCTAGTCGCGTCGGCCAGCTTTCCATCTAGAGCGAGCAGCCATGTCGCCTACCGGCTTGTTTTATTGTTTTCGACCAGGGTTCATTCAAAGTCTATCTTCTCCGACAGTTTTCATAGGATCCGGCTGGAAATTTTTGACAATATGGCTGAATGTACTGCCCAGAGTCGCTCGTGGCCCGATTTTTGATTTTCGAAAAAAATAATTTTTGAGATTTTTTTGAAAATTTCAAAGGTCCGTTGCTAGGCAACGGATGGGTCTAATACAGTTCTCATTTGCACACAACTAGGTCATGGTATGAACCTACCAACAAAGTTTCATCGAAATCGCCATTGTATTATGGAGCACTGGACCGAACAGGTTCTTACATACAGACAGACAGACAAACATATCGACGGAAATACTGATATATAATAAGGGTAGAAAAAAAAATGTCCAAAAAATTTTTTTTGAATTTGTTTTTTTCGACTAGATCGACTACCCAACAGACAGACACA
>CM068962.1:87930759-87946238 GCA_035128595.1 Eptatretus atami | reverse complement strand
TTCATTGGCTCACCTTGGCATTTATGAAAATGAGGAGTGGTCACACTGAATGTCATGCGTCAACTGAGCTGGTGTATAAGAGGCTGCATTAACGGCGGTAAACTTTGAAAAAAGTATTTATTTCTGCAACCTTTAAAATCTTTATTTTATTTAAATTGATTTATATACATGAACATTGTAGAATACAAATCGCCTTATTGGCTCTTTGAAAACCCTTCCGTTTATTAGTACTTAGACAAAACATTCACGCTGTCTCATGGGAGCAGAGTAACTGTGTGAGATTCTGCATTCAGAACAATATGGTGGCACCTCGAGCTGTTCGTTTGGTGCATTTTTATTTTTTAAATAAAAATTTCAAAGACTGCTCCAAAATCGTCATTTCCTCCACGAAGAGTTCGCAGAAGGTCTGCAATTGCACAAATGCACGGATAAACCCCACTGGCGATGGAAACTCATCTCAGCGGAGCATCGCCAGCCGTTTGACCCATTGGCTTCGTATGGTTACCATCATGCCTGTTATGCAAGGTTCATGAACAAAACCAACGTAGATCATGCTCGGAAACTCAAAGCAAGAGTTTAAAACACTCTTCCCATGTCCTTTTTCTCAAGGCTGCGTGGGGTAAGTTGTTAGAACTATGAACTCTCTAGTTTTAAGTTGTCATTCTCCCTTTGCCAACCGACTTCTCACCACTCATCCCAAGGTGTTTGCTGATGCGAATTTACCTTCACTGCTTGCCTGAGCTCTACTGCCTTTTATTGCTCCACACAAACCGCTATGCTGAATATACCTGTACATACACTCTCTTCATCACAAACAGTCTGTTCTTCTCACCATATACAGCATCATAGGAGGGATCAAGTTAAACTAGAGCTAAAATGACGCTCTAAAAGTGTTCCCTTGGTGCCAGGCACCTGTTCTGCTTTAACAAGGCCACGTCCACAGTGATCTGTCCGTCTTTTCATCTTGAATTAGACAGCTTTGGGCCGTGAAATCACCGGGACGATGCTCCATTTTATTCCCATCGCAGAAATAGATTCAGGGAGAAAGGTATTCTGCTTTTGAACTGAAAACCCTTCTATTCCAGCCATAAGTAAATGCATGCTTTTCCTATTCCCTGTGGGATGAGGTTAGGAATGTATGAAGGGTTTTGCATTGGCCTTACCACCTATCCGACGGATTAAAAATACATATTCCATGGATTTAAAACACAGGGGCTAGCTATGTACAATGCATGTAAATATGATGGAGTACATTCTTTACCTCCATTCTTGCCGCCATCCACTTTATGCTTCACGCCTTGTCTCCTGCCAAAGCGTCATTCTCTTCTGTACAAACTTTAAGGTGGGTGAAGGAAAAGTTTTGACAGAAGGGAATGAAGTTTGGGCTATCCTATCGTCCTTCATTCGTTTCATTTTTTTTTTAATTTCCGTTTTCTCAATTTTGCTTTCTTCCCCTTCCCCCTTCTCCCACCACCACCCTGCAGTGCATTTGTTATCAATATAATGGGTTTTTTTAATATGTTTCTAAGAGAGGTTTTTTATTATTTAAAATAAGATTTAAACATAACAAGCTCAAATAAGCTAAGATCCTCGTCCTCTTAATGAGACGTCATAAAAACGAATATGACGTCATTGTGATGCATCAGGTTTGAGATAAATTATCTGTGCTAATGCCCGGCTTAATTCCCACAAACAAATTTCAAACAGCTTGCCTAGTTTCGGAGACAATGGTATAGGCGATTTCCATTAGCGGCGATATTATGACGTCCAACTTTTTTCTAGGAAGAATTTCCAAAATCGGAGATGGTTACTGCCTGCACGTGGGCTTTCTGCATATACATGGCAAGTTCACGAAGATCCGATGAAAACTCTGGTTGTGAAACAAAAAATGTCAAAAATAGGAATGACGTCATAAAAATTGATATGACGTCATAGTGATGTATCATATGTGCGGTAATTCATCTCTGCTAATGCCCTGTTAGATTCCCGCAAACAGAATTCAAAAAGCTTGCCTAGTTTCGGAGATAATTTTTTAGGCGATTTCCATTAGCAGAGATATTTTGACGTCATAACTTTTTTCTAGGAGGAATTTTCAAAATCCGAGATGGTTACTGTCTGCGCAGAGTATTTTTACATATATATGCCAAGTTTCAGGAAGTTTCGATGAAAACTGTAGGCTGTGAAACAAAAAAGTACACAAGAAGAAGATGAAGAACAACAATGTGAGTAAGACTTAGAGATCCTCCAAGAGGATCTAAAAAGAACAAATAACTGACACACTGAACGATTATCATAAGGGTATTATGTATCCATGGAATATGTATTTTTAATCCATCAACATATTGAAAGCATGAATGAGGAGGTGGGTTGCAAAAACAAATTGGGGGGGGGGGGGGGGGGAGGTTTATGATGGAAGTTAAGGAAGATAGCATACGAAGAGTGGAGGGAAGCGGGTTGTATATGGGGTATACAGTCAATAGAGGAAGGTAGAGTGAGAGTTAGAACCCCACAAAATTTGAGTAGGTAATGTCTAAATGTCCCCTCATCGGCATCCACCTGTAACCAAAAGTGTAATTCGAACCAAAAGTGTAATTCGAAAAGTTTACCATCCAAATTGTTCGGACAGAGTGCAACTCATTTCCATAAATAATTCACTTATTCATTGCTTTCACTTGTTCGGTGATTATATCGAGGTCATTGGTCGTGTGTGTTCCAACTTTTATCAATCCCATAATTTGGCATTCTTTATTTTTGTTTCCCCATCACTCATTGTAGAGTTTTTTTTGGTTTTAAGTGGAACAACAACCCGTTGTAAGTCTCCAATCAGTGATATTATCACTTTGTGCTTGGTGATTGTTACACGAGACGCCGGATTAAAGGGAACGGAGCACGTTTCTTGTATATTGAGAGTTTTTAAACAGATTTTAAATGTCTGATTTTGCCCAATTCAAAACGATGGAACATTTACGATATGCTTTGCACGTGTGCACATTTCATTCGGGTTTACAAAGTACCGCAGCAGATCCGAGCAGAATGAGCTTTCCAACATCTGTTCAACAGACTGGAGGTAAAACTAACTCAAAACCTCCAAACAACGCCGGTCCTGGACTGAATGGGAGTTTCAACTCAACCAAAAGTCACTTGTTGTTATGCTATTTGGAAGGTCTGTATTGAGGTTGTTTTTGTTTCCACTTTTTCTACGGTTTGTTTACTAATGCAATTTAGCTGTTTGAACTCATATTTTTACTACTTTTTAGATGGTCCTGCACTCTACACTCCTGTGCTTGCAATTGTCCTGAAATTCAATTAAATTCTTCCATCATCCCTATTGTGTAATATTTTGACAACCGTTTAGCAAAAAAAGGGCAACCTCCATGAGGCCATGGGATTCCATCTTGATGAACTTCTATACATTCCCATGAGAGGGATTCATAGTCCCAGATGTATCCTAATCAGGCTGTGCTGACACCTATAACAATAGTATTACGGAGCTCTCTTCGAGCCCCGTCCTTTGCTCTATCCTCCATTTTCCATAGTCCCCACGAGACCGGACTAATTAGGTTTTTAAGCATCTGGAGAGGAAGCGCTGAAGCTCAGCCAGCCAGAAGCAGCGTCTGCCTACGGCTCTAGGGCTTTCAGCATGCTCGTCCATCTCTCCAGGCAGCCATTGTGTGGAAGAACAGAAAGCTGTGCACAGCAGTGAAAGCTGGAGGTCACGATTAATCCTCACTTGTCCCGCTCGTTTGTGTTTCAACACTGCCACCCTGATTCGATAGGATGGATATATTTCACATGCACATCGGACACCTGCGTTGCACACCTTACTCACATATGGCCATATGTATGAGTGCACACACACACACACACACACACTTTTCTGAACTTATAAACACTTTTGAATGTAAGTGCATGCATGAATAAAACAAGGTTATAAACATATTTATGTGGCCCAAACCATTATGACATCACTCAGCGACAGGCATGTCAAAACTTTAGTTACTATCCAATGAAAATACATCAAACAGAAAGGATATAATCAAGTCCAAAATCATTGGTATTAACACCTCAATTAGCAATGCCTTCTAATTTTTTTTGCACCTAATTATGATATCTGGTCGCAATGCTTTGTTTTTGATGTTCACACCTGATGGGATCATAAGGTCGTACATGAACGGTACTTCAATGTTTTCAGTGATTGCTTTTGGTTCATTTTCCCAGAAATTTTCTGGAACTGGAATATCAAAGTTTTGCAGATGTGCCAGCGGATTACTTTATAAACTCTGTTGTGTCGTTGTGGTTTATATAGCTGTTCTGACATGAGGTTGTTTTTTTTCGTGTTCGGTCATTAAGCGTCACATATCATTTTCTTTGCTAACCCCACCTCCACCCCTTCACCTGTCTTTTTTTTCCCGCCTCTTCCCCACCCTTTTCTCTCACTCTGTCCCCTCCTCACTTCCCCCTCCTCATAAAATGCAGCACTCTCCTCCCAACCTCAGTCGCTCTCTCGGTGTGTGTGTGTGTGTGTGTGTGTGTGTGTGTGTGTGTCTCATGCACCCCTCCCTCCTGCAGTGAATAGCAATGTTGGTGAGGTGTCGCTCTCCCCACCTCCCCCTAACTCCCTTCATTCATCCTCTCTGCCTCCCCTTACCCCTCTCACCCGACACCTTCCTCCTCTCTCTCCCCCTCCCTCTCCCCCCCCCCCCCCCCCCACCCCCACTTTATTGACCCGTCGGCGAAGCGACGGGTTGTATTTGCTCGTATGCATATATAAAAAAAATTATTTCATTTTTTACGTGCAAAGAAGGAGAAATTTATCTAATTTAGAGTACGAGGCCATAGAGTATGGTAGGAAGTGGTGTGGGGGAGTGGAGAAGGAGGCTAAATTTGAAGATTTAAATCAGGAAAAAGAAGTGAAAGGGATAGGATGGGATGGGAGAGAAATGACTGCAAGCTAGAGAAGGAGTACAGAGAGCAGTGAATGGAATTTTAGGAGCAGCTCAGGGTAAAAGAGAGGCAAGGGGGTCATGCTTTGAGAATACTCATGGTGGACATTGGGGAAGCGGCTAAATCCCGATGTAACATATGTAATGTATAGATGGCTCCACATTGTCTAGGGTCATTAAGTCTTATTGTATGTGATAATATCCAGTAAGATGGTCACATACTACTCTATTATAACAGACATGCTTTGTCCAGAGTAAATGTAGTACTCGTTAAGGAAGGAGGGGCAAGTTTCCCCTGGCAGGTGAGGTGGGGGCAAGATCCAGCTGTATGCTTTGTGAACACTAAAAGCCTCTACCTGTTTGCGAATCTTTTCTGCTATTTTGTTTGGCAAAAAGAAAGGCAAATTTAATCGTCGGACATGTTTGTTACAACTGTTTTCGATAAGTTGCAGCAATAGGACGATTTTGTTTTGAGAAAGATAATAAAATAAACAGTTGTGATATGAATAACGTGGGTCAGAAAATGGTCAAAGGAGTTCAAACCATGGTCTCTGTTGTCTATGGATAGACATAATGCTGTCTCAGTGATTCTGTTTCATGACCATTATGGACTAACTACACCATGAATATGTTCTGAGAGTTAATCTAAAGCAGTTTTTTCCCAAGTAATTCCAACCCCCTCAATTACACAATATTTGCATGCCACTGTTCAAGAACCCCCTACCCACTCCCTCATCGCCGCCGCTATTCTCTTCTCTTCTCACAGCAGGGACATGACCTTTCACCATCTAACCCCAGTATATACCCCAGCCTCCACAATGCCACCAGCAGTAAATGTCTGTGTATCTTTTTTATCTGCAAATTAGCACGGTCTGGGTGGGAGAAGCATTTATTCATCAAAACGGAATAGCACACAATTATTTAATTTAATTTTATTGTGTTCTTTAATGTGAGATTCAATTTTAATGTCACATGACTAAGCATTTTTGAAGGCCACCATCAGCAGGTATCACCTTGCTTGAGTACAAATTGGTGATGGTCTGTTCAAGCTGGAATTTCAACACGAGTAAAATTACCTCAAAAGCTCAAGCCGAACTACTCCGTTGTGGACATGAGGAATTGTCTGCAGCCTTGGAACCTTTTCCACAGTTGCATTTCTGCCACAAGATTTCTGTGCCTACTACAAGAGGTGGCCACCTGTTGTGGCATTTCAATCTTGAATTAACTTCTTGTATGGAATGCTTTAAACTTATTTTGGCAAGTCCAAAATTGGGTTGTACTTGTGTGCTGGAGTCAGAAGAGGGACAGAAAAAAAAAGACTTTACTTTGAAAATAATTGATGGGAAGAGAAGGGGAAGTGAAGGTGAAAATGGGATGGGTGGGGGGGATTGGAATGGGAGGAGAAGGGATTTGGAATATAAAGAAGAATGGGAAAAGCAAAACATTTTATTGTTACATTTAAATGTGAATTGAGTTACATTCAATTACCATTAAATTTACAATGAGTTTGATATACTGTACTTGTGATGCAAAACGAGTTTGTCTTCACGGACTCGGACAGTTTGGTGATATGGATGTCTTCTGTGGGTTTCACCAGGGTGGTCCGGTGGATGACACAGGATGCCCCAAGAAATGATGACGGTTTTATTTTTTTACAGCTTGGTAAGTAGTGATTAGTAGAGACAAATATGTAATCTTATATCTGGAGAATCTTTTGGAAAAGTGGTTCTCTGCATGTTTACACATGGGAACGAAAGGTTCTCTATGAATGTGATGTCAGAGTAGGACGTTGTTACGATTGGCTGAGATGAAGAGTGTGACTGGTGCAATGAGGAGGCTCATGGGCAGCATGGCTCACAGGTACGCACACTCACCGATGAGCCTGGGTTGGAATCCCGATCCAGGTACAATTTGTCATCCTGGTGATTCATCAATGTGTGTGCCATCCTTCAGATGGACGTTAAACTGGGCATTCCATCTCCATGGATTAGTTTGTGGACGTTAAAGATCCCACTGTGGAACCCTGAACAAATTCCAAATTCTTGCTCTGACCTATAGGGGTTGTTGTATTAGCGGCACAGCCATGCCCTCAGCCAATGATGCTACTCACAGCCTTGTGTTGCATATGAAAGAAGAAAAAGAAGAAGTGCAATGAGGCTTCAGACCTTTATTTGGGACAAGGGCACCATACAGAAACATGCAGTTTTTCGACTTCACCAAGAATTGAAGAGAAAGTCTCTGTGCTCAAACCGAAGGCTTTGGCACACATCAGTATAATCATGGAGTAAGGATTAAAGCACATCGGACATCAATGGATCACAGTCCTGGCATATCAACCAGAAACACTAAATATGCGTTGGGATTTTCCAGGATGATCATTCAGTGGATGTTAAAATGAGACCGACACCCTTACTCTCAGAAACGATCCATGTTGCACATGAATTGACAGGTTAAGACAATATGCTTTGTTGGTTTCCATTTGCTGATTAAAGAATGCTGTATTTCAACGGAGATCCTGAAGTTTTGCACAACATCTGGTTTTCAGATGAAGCGACACAACCACTTAAAGGGGGTTATAAACAGACAGAACGTTCGGTCTGGGGTTCTGAAATTCCACGCAGCATTCATGAAGTGCCACTGCATATGGTAAATATACAGGGTAGCCCGAAAGTTACTTTACCCCTGATAAATTTCTCGCACTTCCCTCCGTCCCTTCCCCTTTTCCCCGCTATGGTATGCGGAAACACTGACTCAGAAGAATGATGGAGCACATACAGATACAATGACAAATTAATTATTGTAAGTACTGTACAATAAAACCTGTATATTAAAAAAGTTCAAGAAAAATGCTTCACTGGGAAGGGGTAAAGTGACTTTCAGGCCACCCTGGATAAACAAATGCTTTGATGCACTCTATCAGACCTACCCAAACAGAAATTCAGTTACATAAGGAACTTGTATGCAGGAGGAGGCAATTTGGGCCATAAAGCTGGACTATTAAGTGATGGTATTCCAACTTGCAGGCCTCAAATCCAACACCAGACAGTGTTTGACTCACTTGCCAAACCTGATAGTTCTGCCAAAGCAGTTTCTTGGCTGGGTTTAAGATGCTGGACAGGTCGACACTCCAACGCAGGATACTCAACTGAGTGTGCAGGAGTTTGGAATTTGTTCAGGGTGCTGGCGATAGTTCACTTAATCTTTGTGAAGGACACCGTGGGATCTTTACGGTACATCAACTCATACTAGAAGACTGGACGGATACCCAGTTTAACGTTCATCAGAGGGACAAGACACGCATTTATGAATTGCCCTGCCACTGAAACCCCCGGCTGACAGTTTATAGCTTGGCTGAGATTCCAACCCACGCTGGACTGCTCAGAGGTGAGAGCACATACCTCTAGGCTATCCTGTCAGCCCTATATTAATCAAAGGGACAATTAACTTGGCCTAGTATCTTGCCACTGTTTCAATCGCAATATTTTCCCACCATTTGTGGAATAAGGACATGGACATGGGCATTCAGTTGTTTGTGCACGATGGTGCAACTCCCTCATACTGCAAGCATTGCCTTGCTGTTCTCCATGAAACTTGTGAACATTGCATCATTTATCTTAGGTTTCTCGATGGGAACCATTGTGTAATGACAAGTCCACCTCATGGCCCCAACATAAATCCATTTGATTATTTTATATGAGGACATTTAGAGAGTCACGTCTTTATGCAAAGGCCACAAGCTCTCATTCAGCGAAGGGTGAAAATTGTGCAATTGTGCAACTCCATCAATAAGGACTTGTGTTGGAGAGTGGTGAGTAATTTGATCCGGTGGTTGGAGGAAGTGCATGTTGGTGGTCGCATCAAGAATGTTGTTCAGAACAAACACATCGCCAAGTCATATTGATCAGATTTGATTAACACTGTACATTGTTGATACATACCTTATAAACTTTTTGAGAGCAATCGTAACTGGCTCATCCTTTCATGGGATATGAGGAAAGTCCCAGAGCATAATGACTATGAGGAAAGCCTTAATCCTGGGTACAATTTTGAAATGACATCATGCGGTAAGTTCTGTAGTGTGGAACATAAATGGACTTCATTGGTGAAACTCTCTCTCTCTCGACACTTTCAGGCTTCATGTTGACACTCGGCGGTCACATGATGTAATTATAGTGACGTCATCTGCAATAAATCGGTCATGGCTTTGTCTCTGGTGAGATGTTTGTCGAGGGAAACCACATCGAGAGCTTACCTGTTGACATTTTGAAGAAATGAAAAAAAAAATCCTTATTTTATTTTATTTTGTGGGGGGGTCGAAAAACACTTCCCTACTCCCGCTAAGGAATGTAGTCAGAGATCATTTATTATTGCCTTTCACATAGCTACAAAGGTGTAGGCACTATAGAGTGATTTAAAAAAAACAGAAGATAATAATCCAACTTCTTTTTCGAAATTTTCAAAAAAAATTCCCACCTCCAAAAAACACTCCCCAAGTCCTGAGCCAGGCCAGATATCGGTACCACCTGGGGTGACTAAACACGAATGGTACTAAAATGTTTATAGAGTGACTGTAAATACATTAAGATATGATAGCCTTCCCGCACTGGTAGCTTAGTCTGATTTTGTGATGCAATGGGGGTGCTACCCATAAAAACAGATTTTCAGCGTGACGCTCGGGGTTTTCTTCATTTTCTTTAAAATCAATCACACGATCAACGCGAAACTTTGGACACTATGTAGAATTTGATTCTCTACCAGAGTTGTTCCTAGGTATTTTTCAAATTTCCTCATATTTTGGGATTTACCCCTAAAAAATTTAATTTTGGGTATTTTCCCATAAATCTGGAATAAATCCCTAAATATGGGAGAATTGAAAAATATATTCTAACAGCTCTTGTAGCTAATTTGATTCTCTGACTTCAGCCACCCAGACCTACAGATGCCCAGGATTAGAAGAGATGAGGCCGATGTCCAATCTTTAGTTCAACTGATGGAGACCAGCTGGTTGAACCCCTTCACGCAGAGCAAGGAGATCTTGTCAGTTTGTCAACTGCGACTACAGCACACCAGAAGTTGCCAAAGACCTTCTAGGGGCCTACAGAATAGGAGAGGATGCATATCAACCTTCAGGAAGAGCGCCTGGAGCCGATACGCCAACTATACAGTTTCATGACACGATGACGAAGACGAAACTGAGAACGTTCACTAACATCAGAATGAAGCCACGCTCACAAGGCCATGCAAGGAGGCTATCTTGAAGGCTGACAGGAACCTATTTGGCAGATGATCTTGTTGCTGAGAACAGAAAGCTCAAAATGAGTGATGTCTTGGCTCATCCCTGGGCTTTGCCATGGGACTTGCCAGCGGTGATGGGTCTCTCCGCAAGACCAACAAGGCTGCCCTAGCAGGGAGTTGGAGAGGAATGTTTCTCCTCAGAGGTGATCCCGAGCCTCTGCTACCATAATTGATGGGATGAGCCTGGTCCAGAAACTGAAGGGAAATGACAAAACTTTTTCACAGCTTGCAGGCACAGCACTGAGTCACGTTGTCCATGAGGGTGCTAAAGGCAGGCGCATTGATCTTGTGTTTGACGTCTACAAGGAGATCCATCAAAGATGCAGAACGAGCCACAGAAAGTGCAGCACAGGGATCCATTTCAAGAACATTCAACCTGGGCACAACATCCAGCAGTGGAGAAAGTCATCACTGTCATCATCACTGCAGAGGATACAGATGTCATGGTCCTGTGTCTGGGCATGTGCCACAAGATCCCATCCCACCTGTTCCAGAAGTGCGGGACCAAGAACCGGACAAGATTCCTGGATATCACCACACTGAGCCGTACACTGGGAGGCAGCGTGTGTGATTCATTGATTGGTATGCATGCCTTTACAGGCTGTGATACCGTCAGTGCATTCGCTGGCCGGAAGATGACGACACTCAAGCAGATGAAGATGGACAAGACATACCAGGATGCTTTCCACGAACTTGGGCGCTCATGGGAAGTGTCTCCTGAACTATTTGAGAAGCTACAGGAAATCACCTGCCACATGTACCTGCCATCTACCCACACAACTGAGGTGAACAAGCTTCGGTATGAGCTGTTCTGTGCGAGACGTGGAGAGGTGGAGTAAGTCAACTCCCTCCTTGTGAGGACTGCCTCTTCATGCATGCACTACGTGCAAACTACCAGGCTGCGATCTGGAGGAGAAGTCTCAGAGCCAGCCATTTGTTGCGAACCCAACAGACTGCGGCTGGATGACAGATGAGGACGGCAAGCTTGCTGTCAACTGGATGCGAGGCTCACCAGCACCAGATGCTGTTATGCAGCTACTGTCTGCAAGTGTGTGCGGTCATGCGAACTCCCTAAGTGCACTTGCCTCAGCAATGGCCTGAAGTGTCGGACATGTGCAGGTTACAGACATGCCAGAACAAGGCTATTGAAGAAGAGCCGGTAGCACAACAGTCGATTCCGAGTCTGACGTAGATGAATTGAGGAGGAGTAATTTGCCATAATAGTAAGTACAAGCCCATGGCATGCTTAGTGTGTATTTACAGGACTTGTATTAATGTGCCAATTACTATATTCATTTTAGTGACATTTAGGCATTCCTGTCCCCAAATTTGACATTTTAAAATTTTTCTGAATTTTCGGTAGGGTGTGTCTATTCAAGAAGTGATAACGACCATTAAGCTACCAGTGTGCAAGGGCTATCATATCAAAACATAAACTAGAGACATGTAGCAAGCTAAAAACACCTAAGAGAATTAGTCACCCGGGTGGTACCGATATCCCAAAATTCGGGTCTTGGCTCATGGACTACCAGCACTTATTGATGAACCTCAAAATTTGACGAAAATCCATTTGGCCATCTTTGAGGAAAATGGCGAACACAAACGGCTCTTATAGTGTCGTATATAAAGGCCCAGTCACACTTTGACGTTTTAGCCAGCGATGGCAACGTATTAGAATGTATGTAAACGCTGGCTTACGTTGAACTTTTGATGTTTTTTTAAAGATTCGGACGATTCATAACGACTTGGTCTTATGCATAACGTATTAGTAACGGACACAGAACGTTTCGTTGTGTTATAGATAACTTATACCACGAATGTGAACCTGTTGTCGGCCTTCACAACCTATGCCAACGATAGTCTAACTTATGCATAGCACGCTGCACGCATCGCCGACGATGCGTGGCGTAGGTTATGGAAAGGCTGCCGCACAACGATTCAATCATAACCGCCGCAGAAATGGAAGTGTCACGATCGCGTAACGTTAGTACAACACATAACTCATAGCTTAGAAATAAGTTCGGGTACGCTAAACATTACCTCGACGTGTTTCGACTTATGAGTAACTTACAAGTAACGTGTGTCAACGATCGCGTGACGTGCCTACAACTTATGGCGAGCGTTATGGTGGAAACGTGTGAGTCATACGCTGGCATAAGTCGTAAAATTTCAAGCTGGAAAGCTTTGAGGACAACCGAAAAGTACAACGTTTAAAGCCAGCGTGCAACGACGTATGGCAGTGTTTTTCAGCGTGCTCTCAATGTTATCAAACTTACCATAACGTATTCGACGTGTACCAGCGTTTTAGACAATTTTTACAAAAATCGGCATACGTTGGCTAAAACGTCAAGGTGTGACTGGGCCTTTAGACACGTCGCTTCGCTGACGGGAATACCAGTCGTTGTGATGGCTAATCTATGGGGCAAGAACAAAAAAAAGGATTCTGGGAGATCCTGCCCTCCGTGCGGGATAACCATAATCGCAAGCTGGCATTTGCAATTTTGACACGTGTGCCCCATACCCATGCACACAAACCGACTTTTTTTCCTTTTTTTTTGGCATCACAAACCTTCCTGGGAGTTGCCTGAATCCACCGTCATTGGAGTTATTGAAATCCGTTAATCTGTTCTCAAGTTATAACATGACAAACAAACAGACAGACACGGCTCTTTTTATAATATAGATTTGTGAACCTCCATCCTTACAAATAAATGTTTACATTCAGCAAAACACCGAATTTTCCGTGGGTTTATGATAATAAACAACTCTCATCACTCCTCGTATCTACCTTGGTAACACCACTCCCCCCCCCACCAAACACACTCCCCCCCCCCACCAAACACCACTCCCCCAGCCACCCTGCCACCCGCTATACCATCATGTTAATTTACATTGTGATCGACAGCTTATAGAATCTGTGTTCATTTTCCATTTTAAACATGCTTGGTATTAACACAACTGACAGAACACAACAGACATCCACTTGATGGTTTCCAATTCCTCCCATCCTTCCACTCCCATCCCCCACTTCCACCACTCTCCTCATGCTTGCATTGTTTGAGATGGTGCAGTACACCTATGTTGTACTAACACATATCTGGTCAGGGGGAGTGGTACAGGAACAGCAAAACATTGGCCCATTATATTCCTTATCAGAAAAAGTTCATCTTTCTGTAACAATCACAGACTCAGTTTGATTAGGTCTGTTAGGTGTTCCCATCTGAACACTTAGTTGTTGATCACAAATTGAGATCCCATATTATCTGTCGATTTGTTTTACATCATGAGCATACATTTCACATTTTATCAAATAATTTCAAGAAACAGCATTTACAGTGACAAAGGAGTCCTTGGAGAAGGCTGCACCGGTCATGGATCCAAATTACATGAACAAGTAAGAAGTAAATGGTTTGGGTTGGGGAAAGCGGTGCAGGATCAGAACAATGGAAGTCTTGAAAGAGATATATCGCGTTGCCAGCAAATGACGTATGGAATTGATACGACCTTGGGTGAAGTCAAGCAGCAGTTGTAACGGTGAAATGCTTTCATAAGCAATGAATCCACAATGAAGGGGGAAACCTTCAAACAAAGAGTAAAAATGCGAAAGCTTGTAAATCCTTTGCAATGAGCAATATATATATATATATATATATATATATATATATATATATATATATATATATATATATATATTGTTACGGCTGTGGAACCTCGCATTACACCATAAAGGGCCCGCAGGTGAGATATCTCTAAGTACATGTGTAGTTAGCCCAAACCCGTTGTATAGACGGAATTTATGTGATTCATCCGGGCTGCGACGCTTTGAGTTAGCCATTTTTTCTGTTCTATCTTTATTTTGAACCAACCACGCCACCGCCACCACCTACGCTCCCGCAAACATCGCATCACCGCCACTCCCAAACGGCACCATACCCATCAACCCTCACCACCGAAAACCCTCCACCACCTTCACCTCTCTCCTTCTACGGCCATTCCCGCACCACCTGTGAACACTGAACGTCGGGCTGTCTCGGGCCCGTTCGACGTTTGGTGCCGAACGCACCGAGCCGCGAGCGCAAATGGCGGCCTTTCCGAGGGGAAAACTCGGATCAAGAACGCTTCACGCCCACTTCCCCTCCGTCCAATTAGCGAGCGCGGGGCGGCTTGGCCCCGCCTCCAGGCGCTTGTGTGTGAAATCGATATATGCAAATTCTAGGATCAGGGGAGATTCACGACCCCGCTTCCTCCGACCAATGGGCGAGTGTGGCTCCGCCCCCGAGGTCATTCTGATCCGAATATTTGCATATTAGCTGCTCCTGCCAGCCTATAAAAGGCGAGCGCAAGGCGAATCAGTGAGTTGGGTTCTGCAGTCGGCTGAGGAGAGTGTCATCGAGTTGGGTTCTGCAGTCGGCTGAGGAGAGTGTCATCCAGTTGGGTTCTGCAGTCGCTGAGAGAGTGTCATCCAGTTGGGTCTGGAGTCCCGAGAGAGTGTCATCGGGAGAGTCGGGCGAGGGAGAGCGGTGAACTGCGGGCAAGGGAGCTCGGGTCCGAGGCAGGAAGGACGGCGGTCGGCGACGAGGTCGCGGTGTGGGATCGCTCGTCTGCGGGACAACCAGCCAGCCACTCCCCCCAGGGCATCAACAATCTCCCTTTCCCCCGCGCTGAGATAGTGCAAAAGGGGGCCCCGTCCCACCCCACCCACACGTGGTGCCAACGAAACCCGCCAAGGAGCACGAAGTCGGGGCACCGCCGCGGCCACATTTGCGGCTCGCCCGCCAACGCGTCACGAGGACGCGGGTAGGACCCCCCGGTTCCGCGGACCTGGCCGCTCCTCTAGGTCCCGCGCACATTTGGCCTCAGGCCTGTCTGCCTCCTTGTCTATGAGGGTGGCTTCTTTCCTTTGCTTTTGTGTAAATGTGTGTTGGCGCCGTCTGTAAAGTAGAACTGTATAAGTGTTGCCGTGTTGCGCGTAGTCGGTATAACTCTGCGTCGTTGCTTTATTGTTTTGGTTGTTTCTTTGCTTTATGTGCATTTTGACTGTATGGCTGTATATAACGTGCTTTCCGTGTGCCGCGGAATAAGTGTGCATTGTGTTGAACTGTTCCCGTTTCGCTTCGTCTCCTTCCTTTTAATCGACTCTCCATCCTGCTTCACGTAAGGGGTTCGTAGTAGGCTTAATACGCCCGATAATTAATCGGAACCGTCGAGGCCGACGATAACACCGCTCGGTTATCGCTGTAG
>CM068962.1:87907710-87921388 GCA_035128595.1 Eptatretus atami | reverse complement strand
AACCTTGGACGACCCCATTAACTTTTGAGTCCAATTGGATCAAAGGTCAAGGTCACGAAAAGATCAAAATAGTTCTTCGCTCATAACTTCGTCAAAAATGATCTGATTTACTTCAAACTAAGCTTATAGTGAACCTTATTATATTGCTTTCATATACACCGGGGGGGGGGGGAGCGAAGCTCATACACACCGGGGGGGGGGGAGGGGAATCACACAACCATCAGAAAGCATCTGAAAATGAAAAAAAAATACAGGTGAGGCAACCCAAGACTGGGGAAGCACGGTAAATTTGTGTGCCGACGGCCATCGAAGCCGATACACCAGGAAAACATAAATAAACTAGAGGGGGCACATCGGTAGAGTGCAAAACCTCCGCCGCCAATACAGCTGGGTCACTCAAGTGAACCTTATATCTTATTCATTAAATATGACGTCAACAGTGCTGACAGTTATAGTTCTTTTCTCCAACATTTTTTTTTGGGGGGGGGGGGTTGGAAATCACTTAAAACATGTAGAAATGCAAAAAAAAGAAAATCGAAATTTTGTTGAAAAAAAAGTTGCAAAAAAATTTTTTTCTCTAACAATTTTTTTTGGGGGGGGGGGGTTGGAAATCACTTAAAACATGTAGAAAATGCAAAAAAAAAATTTTTTTCTCTAACAATTTTTTGTGGGGTTGGAAATCACTTAAAACATGTAGAAATGCCCAAAAAAAAAAATTTCCTTTTTTTTGGGGGGGGTAACAATTTTTTGGGGGGGGTTGGAAATCACTTAAAACATGTAGAAATGCAAAAAAAAAAATTCTCTTTTTTGGGGGGAAACAATTTTTTTGGGGGGGGGGGTTGGAAATCACTTAAAACATGTAGAAATGCAAAAAAAAAATAAAAATTCTCTAACAATTTTTTTTTGGGGGGGGGGGGGACCAAGTCCAAAATTTAATGGCATGATCCTTGGACCATACCTAACCCCCCACCAAGTTTCGTCGAAATCCGTCAAGGAGTTTTTCCGTTATACTGTTCACAAACAAACAAACAAACAAACAGAAAGGGGTGAAAACAGTAACCTCCGATCTTCGATGGCGGAGGTTAACAAGTTTGCCAGCACAACAAATCCCGCCCATTTAAGGCATAAAGTTATTTTGGGGATCAACTTTAAATTTGATACATCCTTAACCTGAATGTTGATTATAAGGAATATTTTTAGTCTTAGTTTGAAGTCAATTAAACCATTTTTGACGAAGTTATGAGCGAAAAACGATTTGAACTTTTCGTGACCTGACCTTGACCTTTGACCTAATTGGACCCAAAAGTTAATTGGGTCGTCCGAGGTTCATTACCCACCTGTGGATACAATTTGACAGTGTTTGAGCCAGCCGTTTTCCCGTAAAGTTGTATTTTCGTAACCATGTTTTTAGTTTAATTAAAATTTGTAATTTTGACCGATGACCACGACCCCAAAACTTGCGGACCCTACCGATCTTCACAAAATATGCATTTTTCACATAGGAATGGGTAGGATTTATAAGTGACAATATAATAAGGTTCACTATAAGCTTAGTTTGAAGTAAATCAGATCATTTTTGACGAAAGTTATGAGCGAAGAACTATTTTGATCTTTTTCGTGACCTTGACCTTTGATCCAATTGGACTCAAAAGTTAATGGGGTCGGTCCAAGGTTCATTGCCCACCTGTGGATTAAGTTTGATAGTGTTTGCTAAAGCCGTTTTGCCGTAAAGTTGCTAACAGACAGACAAACAAACAAACAGACAAACAAACCGGACGATTACAATATCCGCTCCCTCCCTCCGGGGGGCGGGATAATAACTAAATTTTAAAAATCACACAACAGTAAAAGCATCCGTAAATGAAAATATAAATAAATGAAAAAGAAAATAAATAAATAAATGAAAAACAAATGCAGGTGACTGACCCGACACATTGGGCAAGCACAGTTCATATTGCTTTCAATGTTAAGCATACCCACTAATTATGTATATATATATATTTATATAATATATGTCAGGGGTAATACTAGGGTGGCACACATCGACTTTTTCTCTGTTGTCCCGTTGAAAGGAGTTTTTTAGGCCATTTTCACCGCTGATCACGAATCCGTTGAAATTTTGACCTAGGATGATGTCTTAGGTTGGGTAAAATGCAAAAAATCAAAATGGCCACCAAAATTTACCCACTTTTCAGGTAAAATTTGATAATTATGGCTTATAGGGCATGTAATATGTCATTTCTTATGTTTTCAGGGTCGCTGATATCGATAATGATACTTTTAAACTCGTACAGGTCAACCAGACATGCCCACGATGCATATTGCGAAAAATCAGCACAAAAATGTGAGCGTGACCATAATTTCAAAGAATCAAATTAAGATATTCACAAATTTCCGTAAACTACTACTTTAAATCATCACATCAACATCTCCTTAACATTCAAAGCACTTTTTCAGCAATATATCGACATAGACAGAAACATTGTCTCTGGTTTGACAGCATTTCTGATAGATTTTTTCAGTTCGTCTACACTGAACTCTCAAACGTAAAGTTTTTTTCCGTCGGTACATTTCACTCTACGCTTCTGGCGTATATCGGGCGGCCACTGTCGATCTAAGGTAGCCTATTTCCTTGGAGTAGTTGTGATTCATTAAGTCTCTCAAGGAGTCAAGGGAAATAGGATTCACTGGACCTCCATGCTTCTTACACTAAAAGTCTCGGCAGACATCACTGTTGATTATCTGTAACGTCTACGACATGAAAAACGTACAACATCAAAAACAAAGGATATAGTTGATTAATCAATTCAAAATTCGTTCTGAAATTGAAAAGTGGGTATTTTCCATCGAAAAATACCCATGTTTAGCGATAAAATCCATAAGCCATCATGTGTCACTGTTTTTGACCTCATATTCGATATCAGCGACCCTGAAAAACATAAGAAATGACATATCACATGCCCTAGTAAGCCATAATTATCAAATTTTACCTGAAAAATGGGTAAATTTGGACAGCCATTTTGAATTTTGCATTTTACCAACCTAAGACATCATCCTAGGTCAAAAAGTTCAACGGATTCGTGATCAGCGTGAAATTTGGCCATAAAATCACTCCTTTCAAAAAAAGTATGGTTGTAACCCCAACCCTAGTAATACATTGTAACTCAATCAGTCAGTCAATTACGTCGTATTATTCACAAAGGGTCAGTGCCCCTAATCGGTTTGTACACTCAGGTTATGCCATTGGGTTTGTTGTTGTCTGCCCAAGAGTCATTCAGGGCAAGAATTTGTGATGTTTTTTCAGGGTGCAGTGATAACTCACCGACTTCTAAGTGAAAGACTGCTGTTGGATATTTAACATTCACTAACAACCCATGCTGACAGACGTGAATAGTAATATAAACAACTGGAATGGCCACTCAGTAGAGCACATATCTCCACCAGGCTGAACAATTTACGTTTTGCATCCCACTGATAAGTCAGATCCAGATCTTGCCTGACCAAAATCTGAGAAGATTCTTTCTGTCACCTCACCAACTCTTCCACAACTTTTGGAAATATGCGATATATCGTTTTTGGCGTCATCTCTCAATGGTTGTTGTTGTTTCGTATGCAGCCTGTGACTGCCGGTTGTATTATTTTCTGGAAGCGTGGCTGCGCCACTGATACAGTGCCCTGCCTACCAGTAAGCTTGTACTCATTTTGCAGACCTCACAAGGATGACAGGCTGAGTCAAACCACCTGGTGTTATTTCAATGGGAAAAAACAGGGGCTCAAACTCAAGACATGAAGATCTTAAGACATGAAGACATGAAGAACCAGCCACCTTATCCGTTAAGCCAACACCAGGCTTCTCTCTCAATGGTGAAGAATCGCTTTAAATGAAATTAAAAGATTTCATATCCAGATCCGGATTCTTACCAAAATCAATCAATTTGTCCTTGTCGCACACCCAACATGTCCACCACATTTTGGCTGAATCCGTCAACTTTTGAGATATCCTGCTCACACCACAGACAGACAGACAGGGGTGAAAACATAACAACCTCTGTCCCCTTTTTGGTTGGAAGTAATGATCAATATTTGGTTAAATAAAAAAAATAGAAACCATCTTTAGAAAGAGAGAGGGGAAGAGGGTGAGAGAGAGAAAGAGGGTGAGAGAGAGAGCAGAGAGAGAGAAAGAGTGAGTGAGAGAAAGAGGGTGAGAGAGGAAAGGAGAGACAGAAGTTGGGATTGTTTCATCCCATAAAAAGGCACACATGGGATTAGTCGGGTCGCTTGGAAATGGGAAATGAAAAGAGAATTGGCCAAGATTCATGCTCTATCCATGAGTGGCGGGGGTGAAATGGGATGTGAGGATCCTTCTCAGTGTCGCGAGGAGTTTCTCATGGGAAAAAGTGACGAGGAACGAGTTGTGATGGGAGGGGGAAGAAGCAGTCGGTGTTCGTGAGGGGAGGATGGAGAGGATTGTGGGCTGCGTGGTTCCTGTCGGCAGATCGTTAGTCAGACAGGTGGCTGGCCGATTGAGTTGGGTCTCTCCTCCTCTGCATCTTCAGATCATTGCTGGCATTCTCCTGTGAAATGTTTCAGAACATTCATCGTTTCTCATTTATAGCAATGTCTCGATGAACTTGACTTGTTAACATTGCCTACGATGTCATTATCAGTATTTGACAGGTAGGATCAATTACAAATTTGTTGTTCTGGTTGCATTACTAATGAGGTATGTCTATGCCGCTGATGTGATGTGCTCCAATAATTCGGCCAGGAGTTTAGAATTTGGTCAGGTATCAGCATGCAATTGCTGACGATTTTTAAAGGTACCATGATATCTTTCACGTCCACTAGCATCCATTTATAATTACAAGCACGAAGAGGAAATGGTTGATTTCCCCCTTCCCCCACCCCCACAATCAGCATCAATGCACAAACTCTGTGGAGGGTAGATGTTGCTGAGAAAGAGTTCTTGGAAAATGTTGCAGTTAGAGTTATGTAGGGGTGTTTGCCATTGCCCTTCCAATCAGTCAGGGAAGGAATTTGTATTTTGTTTTCAGGGTGGCAGGGATAACTCTCCTACTCCACAAAATACACTGAGGGATCTTTAACGTCAAATAACTAATGCTGACAGATTAGGAACCCAGTTTAACATCCTTCCAATGGATGGCACATACATTGATGTGACACCCCACATGCAAAACACCAGCGGTGACAGTTTACAGGTGGGTCAGGATTAAAACCCAGCTCGACAGCTTAAAGTACTAATACCTCTCTGCTGTCCTGCCAACCACTTTCCCACAATAGATATTAACAATTGAAGAGTTTCATTGTCCTTGGGATATCATCTAATAACCAATCAAGTGCAATTTCTTCACTTTCTCTTCCACAACATTACAATGATAAACTAGAAGAGGCACTCGGTGGAGTCATACCTCCGCCACGTAATGCCTGATCCACCGAGAACATATCAGACCCAACACATTTATTAAATATCATGCTATACAGTACTATATCGTTTCCCTATCTCTCAATGGTGAAGAATCACTTAAAAAATAAATAATTCTCGTATCCAGATCCGGATTCGGATCATCACAAAAATCTAATAATTTCATCCTTGTCACACACCCACATGTCCACCAAATTTCATCCGATCCGTCCACAACTTTTGAGATATCCTGCCACACAAACAAACAAACAGACAGAAAGGGGGTGAAAACATAACCTCCTTCACCTTTGGTGGTGTCGGTAATAAAAGATTTTTTAAATCCTCAGATCCAGATCTTCCACCAATAAACCAATTCGTCCTTGTTACACATTCAACCTGTCCAACAAGTTTTATCCGAATCTGTCCATAACGTTTTGAGATATCCTGCTCAAGACAGACACCCTCTTACATGCCAGGCCCACTTCCCAAGGGCTGCTGGACTCCTATTAAATACACCACCCTATAGAACATGTCCAAGTACTGCAAAACTGGAGGTTTTTGTAAGTATTATGAAGGGTGATTTGTGTTCTACAGTGTTTTAATCATTAAAAGTTGAAGTTAACTTGTGTTCTACATAGTTTAAGGGTTAATAATGATGAGCAGAAGCCCATGGTAATAATACCAAGATCGAAAAAAAAGGAAGACAAAAAAGAAAAAGAAAAAAGGAATCCTTTTATTCTTGGGCTGGTTGAAAGACCTCAAAAAGGGAGGTTCAATCATTAAGAAATGTCGCGAGTTGTATGCACCTGACACTTAAAGAAAAGAAGAGAGTAAAATGAGTTTCACAACTTATTGATTTATTCAAACATTTGATTGGGTAAACATAACAGATTATTTGCAAGATAATTTTCGGCTTCAGAATGAAGCTTCAGATATATACTACAGTTAAATAATATATATATATATATATATATATTATATATATATACGTATATAGTCAAATTCAAATTCATGATATTTCTTCACAACAAAGATATTGCGGCATATTTCTTAACAGCAAAGGAAACAAAATTTTGGGAATGATTGAGCAGACCAGCATTGCGGTTCATCATTTTCTGTTGCCTATACACTGCCTGGGTTTCAATTCTAATCCGAGTGAATAAATTATGATTTATGCATTTGGATTAATTTTGGATTAATTTGAAACAACTTTAACTAATATTTTTTCTTTTCGAGGAGTGTTTCCATGTCTCAGGGTGGGACAGACAGGCACACAGACAGACAGACAGCATTAGCCAATTATAAATATAGACTAACAGAAGCACGATATAAATCTATACTATTATATTATATATATAGAAAAAAACCCACAATATAAAAAAGGAAGCTCTTTTTCTTGCGCTTGTTGAAAGAGCTCAAAAATAGGGCAATGCAGCTGGCACTGACCTGGTAGCGGCTGCATCAAGATAATGAGGTAACCACTGGTAGGTGTGGATGACCACAAAATATGTAATGGAGAAGAAAGTAAATACCTATTTTGGTTGGAGGGGGGGAATGGCTGATATATATAATAGTATATATATATTTTTTTTTAATGCCATCAACAAACTTTGGTACATCACGGGTGATGAAGGTTGTGGTCAAGTTTCAACAAAATTGTGTGTGTAGTTTCTGAGAAGAGAGGAAATACCTATTTTAGGAGGCAACCCCCCCCCCCCCCCCCACCGTCGACCTCCTTCGGGCCAATTTCTTTTTAAAGTTGTGAACACACTTTGGTACTTATCGGGTGATGAAGATTGTGATCAAGTTTCATCAAATCGTTTGTGTAGTTTCAGAGAAGATGTTGCAGTATTTATGGAGGAACGGATGACGCCCATCCCAATAAACTCCTGGAACTAGAATACAGGTGAGCTAAAAATGGAAGTTATGTATTAAGAGGAAAGAAAAAAGATTTGAGTGATAGAGGCAGCAGTCTGTCTCTATCTATACACCACCTGATTCTTTTGGTCACACAGTCCGGAAGGACATAGATGCCACAGAGAGGGTTCAGCGAGGGCTACTAGATTGATTCCGGGCCCTAGCTAGACTCAGTTATGAGGAGCGCTGAAGGAGACAGGGCTTTATACACTATAAAGAAGGCGTTACGAGGAGATATATATGATAGAGAGGTTTAAGATAATGAAAGGTCTCGATTAAAATAGTGCAAATGAATTATTCAACAGAGTCGACAGTGATAGGACCAGGGCCATATCCTGAGAGTAATGAAGAGAGTTTAACGTAGCAAGGCAGGGGTCTTTACTCAGAGATAGTTATGCATGGAATGCTCTCCTGGAAAGGTAGTAGCAGCAGTGGCAGCAGAAACAGTAGATAAGTTTAAATTAGAATTAGATTATTTGCATCTGTACCTGGAAATTATTGGAGATAGAGGGGTTTAAGGATGTGCAGGACTTTAGATAGTTTGAGCATTGATGGGTGATTGTGTCATGTGTACGGAGTGCTGTTGTGGGGGTCTTGTCAAGGAGTGTTGTGTGGTGATGTTGTGTGTTTTTAACCAGTCTGCGCCCTCCCCTGAGGGGAAGAAGAAAAAAATTGCAAAAACTACAAAAAAAAATAGATTTAAGAATTTTTTTGGTTTGTTTTGCAAAAGGTTCCACTTTGGATCTTGTTGATAAATTAGTGTGGTGTTCGCGGCAAACATGATGGGCTGAATGGCCTCCACCTGTGTGTGTTTCCTTGTATCTCCTTGTATATACTGTAATACATACAGTATTATAAAGCAGAAGTGCTGTCCGTCTGTCCATCCCAAACTACTCTCAGTTTTGGGGCTAGCCCCACCAAACCTTCTGGAGGACCTTTTGGCGGTCCCAGTGGGTGTCTCAGGTGGGTGGGAGGTTTCATAAATACCTCAATAAAATTATGATTTTGGGTTTTCATCCGTGTGAAACTGCGCCCCCATCTGCGGATGCAAAGTCAGAAGGCGTTATCTTTGTTTACCTCCGAGTATTGTATTTTGTTAATTTTAATGGTATAGTAGTAATTTGTGATTGGATAATGTTGTGTGGAATGAAATATAAGAGATTTACTTTAAGTAGAAAACATAATTATGTGAGGTTTCCACAAGTAACATTCACGGATTCGACTTTTGCAGATTCGCATCGACATCATAGAAATATTGTTGTGGGCGGGGTTCGGGTGGCGATACGACCACTAGGTGGAGCAGTGGAGTCGTCTCCCACCGAACACCGGAATTTAGGTCGTGACTCTCGGATAAGTCCGAAAGGTCACGGGTCCCTTAGCGGATCGCGGTCGCCAATTTTTACGGCGTGGGGAGGGTTAATTGCCTAATTTCAATATACCTAAATACCACGTCATCCAACTATCGGGAAAACCACCACTCCCGACTGACCTCGAGCCCGATCCGGGTTGTTAAACCAAACGGGGATTACCAGATCGTCAGTCAAAATGAAACAATTTACGGCACGAACGGCTCTCACTAATTCTCAATACGCACCAGGCTGGGTCAATGGGAGGAAAGCACATGAAAACGAGCTGGTACATTTAACAGGGTTTATTTATCAGGGGGGCAGGGGAGCACCCAAAGAGCAGAGTATCCGAATATGAAAATGTAATGTACAATGAACACAGGGCACTTAGACAGTTCTACTTACAGGACGGCGCCACACACACACACACACACACACACACACACATCACACACACACACACACACACACACGCACACACATCCAAAAGAACTGGACCGCGTCGGGTCTTTATTTCTACCTTTCAGCTCGGAGGAAGGTGAGCTGAGCGCAGGGCCTTATTCTTGCACCTGTCCACCTCGGGTCTGTCGAGCTTGTCCGTGGCGGGACTCGAACTCGCCGCCACAACGCAGCACCAAGCACCAGGACCAGGGACGATGCAACGGTTGCCAGCCAGCACGGGAACGGACCAGACGAGCTACCCGCGGGTAGGATGAGAACGCCAGCAGGCAAGACGAGGCTTCTTTCCTCCTCTTCTTTATGGATAGGGGCGAACCTTCTTTGACGACGGCTCGCACCTCGTCTTATCCTTCCCTCCCCGTGGGTCGAGGGAAACGCTCTAGGGACTCGCCTCCGGATTGGACGAGGGGTTCGGCGGGGCGGACTCGTGGCCGCCGTTGATTGGACGAGCTCACGGTGGGCGGAGGAACCTCACCCCTGTACGTGACACGCTGCACGTGGCGATGGACGCGATGGTGCGAAAAACGAAGGATGAAGATTTAAAGATATAAAAAAAACCTGACTATAAAAGTAACTCGTAGTGCACACACAATTCCCATTAGACAGAAGGACGGGACCTGACTATAAACACATACTTATCGAAATAACTGAACTGCGGGGGCTGCTCTCTGTCTGTGTGCAAATGGCTTCCAGATTCGTAACAATATTAGCCTTTTGCCCATCTTACTTTTGGTGGGGTCTGCTCTGCAGTAAGTTTGTTTGCCCAGTCCTTCACGAACAGACTGTCCATGCTGACGTTCAACTGAAGGTGTCACAGGAATGTGAAATTTATTGTGCATGGTTTGGGCATTCGCCTTTCCACATTGTCTGTTCTGCTTTTGGGCTCGCTCCCATGCATACCACGGGTACCTCACTAATATATATATATATATATATATATTATATTTAATATATATATATTATATATTGTTGCGAATTCGCGCCCGCCGGCGTGCGAAGCGGCACGTAACTCGAACCGCCGCGACGTTCGCCTACTGGACGGACAATTCAGTCGTGACCCTCCTCGGACCAACGCCGGAGTAGTCACGGGTGGGGTTTAACCTCACCACGATCGTGCCCAATTGCCCACCCGCGCAAGGATAGGGTTGCTCGCCAAATTCGATCACCTAATACCTGGCGAATGGTCGACCGGCGATCGCACCACGCCACAGGCCGACTCCGGACACGAACCCTTAAGCGTCCTTCCGTGCTACAGCGATAACCGAGGCGGTGTTATCGTCGGCCTCGACGGTTCGATTAATTATCGGGCGTATTAAGCCTATACGAACCCCTTACGTGAAGCAGGATGGAGAGTCGATTAAAAGGAAGGAGACGAAGACGAAACGGGAACAGTTCAACACAATGCACACTATCCGCGGCACACGGAAGCACGTATATACAGCCACAATAAATCCAAATGACATATAAGCGAAAAGCAAGTTACACCGAATACGCTACACACCTAGTCAACACTTAACAGTATCTAACTTTACAGACGGTGCCAACACACATTTACACAAAAGCAAAGAAAGAAGCCACCCTCAAAAACAAGGAGCAGAACAGGCCTGGTAGCCAATGTGCGCGACCTAGAGGAGACGGCCAGGTCCGAGACGAGGGTCCTACCCGCGTCCTCGTACGCGTTTGGCGGAGCGAGCCGCAAATGTGCTGCGCGGCGCGTGCCCCGATTTTCCGTGCTCCTCGGCGGGTTTCGTTGGCACCACGTGTGGGTGGGGGGACGGGCCCCCTTTTGCACTATCTCACCGCGGGGATAAGGAGATTGTTTAGAATGCCCTGGGGATGGGGATGGCTGGCTGGCCTTGGGCCCGCGACGAGCGTATCCCAACCGCGACCTCGTCGCCCGACCGCCGTCTTTCCTGCCTCGAACCCGAGCTCCCTTGCCCGCAGTTCCACCGCTCTCCCGAATGACACTCGCTCGGCGACTCCAGAACCCAACTGGATGACACTCTCCTCAGCCGACTGCAAAACCCAATGTGATGACACTCTCCTCAGCCGACTCCAGAACCCAACTGGAGACACTCTCCTCAAGCCGACCGCAGAACCCCAACTGCTCAGCAACAACTCGTTCATTCGCCTTGCGCTCGCCTTTTTAAATAGGCTGCAGGAGCAGCTTATATGCAAATATTCGGATCAGATATGACCTTTGGGGGCGGAGCCACACTCGCCCATTGGCGGAGGAAGCGGGTCGTGAAATCTCCCTGAATCCTAGAATTTGCCATTATTATCGATTTCACACACAAGCGCCTGGAGGCGGGGCCAAGCCGCCCCGCCGCTCGCTAATTGGACGGAGGGGAATTGGCGTGAAAGCGTTCTTGATCCGAGTTTTCCCCTCGGAAAGGCCGCCATTTGCGCCGCGGCTGCGGTGCGTTCGGCACCAAACGTCGAACGGGCCGAGACAGCCCGAGTTCAGTGTTCACAGGTGGTGCTGAGATGGCCGTAGAAGAGAGAGGTGAAGGGGAGGTTCGGTGGTGAGGGTTATGGTCATCGGTGCGTTGAGTGGCGGTTGATGCGATGTTGCGGGCGAGCGTAGGTGGCGGGTGCGTGGTTGGTTCAAAATAAAGATAGACAGAAAAAAATGGGCTAAACTCAAAGCGTCGCAGCCCGGATGAATCACATAAAAATTCCCATCTATACAACGGGTTTGGGCTTAACTACACATGTACTTAGAGATATCTCACCTGCGGGCCCTTTAGTGTGTAATGCGAAGGTTCCACAGCGAACAATATATATATATATAATATATATATATTATATATATATATATATATATATATTGCTTCATTGCAAAGGATTAACAAGCTTTCGCAATTTTTACTCTTTGTGAAGGTTTCCCCCTTCATTGTGGATTCATTGCTTATGAAAGCATTTCACCGTTTACAATGCTGCTTGGACTTCACCCAAGGTCGTATCAATTCCATACGTCAGTTTGCTGGCAACGCGATATATCCTTTCAAACTTCCATTGTTCTGATCCTGCACCGGCTTTTCCCCAACCCAACCATTTACTTCTAACTTGTTCATGTAATTTGGATCCATACGTCGTGCAGCCTTCTCCAAGGACATCCTTTGTCACTGTAAAATGCCTGTTTTCTTGAAAATTTATTTGATAAAATGTGGAAATGTATGCTCATGATGTTAAAACAAATCGACAGATAATATGGGATCTCAATTTGTGATCAACAACTAAGTGTTCAGATTGGGAACACCTAACAGACCTAATCAAACTGAGTCTTGATTGTTACAGAAAGATGAACTTTTCTTGATAAGGAATATAATGGCCAATGTTGCATGTTCCTGTACCACCCCCCTGACCAAGAGATTGTGTTAGTACACATAGGTGTACTGCACCATCTCGACCAATGCAAGCATTGAAGGAGAGTGGTGGAAGTGGGGGATGGGAGTGGAAGGATGGGAGGAGGTGGAAACCATTCAAGTGGCATGTCTGTTTGTTCTGTCAGTGTGTTTAATACCAAGCATTGTTAAAAAATGGGAAAATGGAACACAGATTCTATAAGCGTCGATCACAATTAAATTAACATGATGGTTATAGCGGGGTGGCAGAGTGGCTGGGGAGTGTGTTTGGTGGGGGATGGTGTGGTGGGGGGGGGAGTGTGTTACCAAGTAGATCACGAGGAGTCGATAGAGTTGGTTTTATTATCATTAAACCACGGAAAATTCGGTGTTTTGCTGAATGTAAACATTTATTTGTAAGGATGGAGGTTTCACAAATCTATATTATAAAAGAGCCGCTGTCTGTCTGTTTGTTTGTCATGTTATAACTTGAGAACAGGTATTAACGGATTTCAATAACTTCCTAATGACGGTGGGATTCAGGCAACTCCCAGGAAGTTTGTGATGCCAAAAAAAAAAGGAAAAAAAAGTCGGTTTGTGTGCAATGGGTATGTGGGCACACGTTGTCAAAATTCAAATGCCAACTTGCGATTATGGTTATCCCGCACGGAGGGCAGGATTCCCAGGAATCCTTTTTTTGTTTCTTGCCCCAAGATTAGCCCATCAAACGACTGGTATTCCCGTCAGCGAAGCACGTGTCTTATATACCGACACTATAAGAGCCCGTTTGTGTTGTCGCCATCTTTCCTAAAGATGAGCCAAATGGATTTTTCGTCAAATTTTTGAGGTTCATCATAAGTGCTGGGGGATGTTTTTTTGGAGGTTGGGAATTTTTTTTTGAAATTTCGAAAAGAAGTTGGATATTTCTTCTGTTTTTCTTTAAATCACTCTATAGTGCCTACACCTTTGTAGCTATGTGAAAGGCATAATTAAATTGATCTCTGACTACTTCCTTAGCGGAGTTAGGGAAGTGTTTTTTCGACCCCCCCACAAAATAAATAAAATAAGGATTTTTTTTTTTCATCTTCAAAATGTCAACAGGTAAGCTCTCGATGTGGTTCCCTCGACAAACAATCTCACCAGAGAACAAAGCCATGACCGATTTATTGCAGACTATCTCTCTCTTT
>CM068962.1:87890135-87907685 GCA_035128595.1 Eptatretus atami | reverse complement strand
TTCGATGTCCGTCAGTATGCAGATGTACTAGAAATTTCAGTTTTATACATCACCCAGAAGATACTGCACATTACTGTCAGTGAGTGAGTGGTTAGAATGAGCTTTATTTCTAATATATATATATATATATATACATGTATTGATACGGATATTCATAAAAGGTAATTGGGCTTAGTTTACAATAGTTATTTCCTTATTATGTGTTCACCATAAGCGAATGTAATAAGTGTATGACGGGTAGTATCGAGGTTGTTTAGTGAAGTTCCCTTCATCTCCCTTCCCAAAATGTTTGTGTCTAAGCCCCCATCTCCCCACCTTTGTGTTTTATGTGGCTTTCCCCATTGTGATCTGTCATTATGTGCTTTCATCTTATAATAACAGCAGCACCAAGGTTCCACATGGCATACACATGCCTCCACATGGTCCAGAGAGAGCAAGGGCAGGTATGTGGTCATGGCATCTGGCAACCACATGGGACAGAAGTGCTGACAACGAGGTAGGTCCACATGGCTTGCATGGCCACTGGCCATACAGGACCATGAGCCTCTGAGAAGGTGGGGGGCAATTCTCCCCCATGGAGAGTGGCGAATAAGCATGCAACGGGCGGTCCAAAGCGCTACCCCACGAAGAACTATCAAAGGCTGCTACGAGTGGAAATCTCACTCTAAGTGTGTGTGACCCAAAATCTGTTCTGCAAGTGCTCTCGGTAATCCTTGCAGTCTCGATCCTAACCACGGGACATCAACCCTCATCGTCCCATCTGGGCTACCCTTGCTTTTGGAGAATGTGCACCCCTTTACTCGCAGTTCCTCCCTCCTGCTGTTTGAGGTGCACTGTGATGCCAAGCGAGCGGATGAGTCATCCAGCAATGTGCCTTGGAGATACTCGCACCTCAGTTTCTTTGTGTCCCATCTTTCTCTCTACCCTGTGAATCCCTGTATGAGTAAAATAGGTTTGATATTTATGTCCCATTGTGGGGGTGAGAGGTTATTTTCTTTAATTGGCTTCAGTTTGTGATCGCCGCTTGCAGGCATTTGTCTTCCCTTCTTCCCCCGCCCCAATTTCTTTAATGTGAATAAACCACTTGTTAATGAGAACCTGTTTTGTGGATATTGGGGGACACGGGGACTTCACAGCACATAGTTTAATTGGCATATAAATCCATACACAGGAAATTGGGAATCGGTGCATTTAAGACGCCATCAGGAAAGCAAGTCACCGACAAAGCTCCGCTCCACTAATCACTGTCTGTAGATTCGCCAGCAGCCAAGTGGTTCTTAAACCACCGACCTGCATGCAATTTACGGGCAGACATGGTGACCTCTCGTCCCCTACCCGCAACGTCTGGTGGTGCGGTGGTGGTTAAAATACCGCGACCTTTACAATATCATTACTCTTCTGCTTTCTGTCTTGTCTTGTATTTTATCAACCTTAACTCAACAAAACTTTAAACTGCTATTTTGATTTCTTACAGAAGTATATAACATTTCAATTCACTTCTGTACTATTTTAAATGAGTCATATTTAACACAACTCTCCAGAAGATGAATTGCTTAACTGTGACCACAATGACATCACATATACAAAGGTGGCACATAGAGCCAGCCAAGTGTCTATTAAAGGAAATGACTGTTCCTAAAGCTTCCACATCGACAAGTAAATGCTTCAGACCTACAAAACGACTTTCTCAGTTAAGTGTAAACAAATTGGGTTTTTTATTTTACTAAATATAGGCAGCATATTCTTCCCACCATCCCTTCTGTGTTCACATCCTCAGTCTGGAAAAAAAAGTCTTCCCACACTACTGCCGGACTCAAATTCAAACACAGTTATTGATCAACTTGTTTACCGTTGAAGCACATAGCTCATGATGCAGGGGCGCCAAGTTCAAATCCATATACTATGTTGTTTTGTTCATTGTCTACAAAACTATTCTTGCAATTCATGTAAAGGGACGTACATTAACGTCTCGTGTCCTCAATCTGCTTGTTTTGTGACATGTACAGGTCATCGATCCATTTCCCAAAAGGATCTCAGGAAAGATTTACTTATGCTCATTCAAGTAAAATATATTGCAAATTTGCCTTGATATTGGAAGTTTTTATAAACCTCATTTACTATTAGAGGAGAAAGAATACATGTGGCAGAAGTATCATTAGCCTGGTCGTGCTAGCCTTGTTCAAGTCCCCGTATCAGCTTATCAACAACACAACACCAAATGCTAATAAATATTTATTTAATGCATTATTTATCGAATATGTGGTTTGCAATCAACAGTTTCTTGCAGAATGTGTTTCTTTAAACTGCCTGCATTGATTGCAAGCAGCCTGAAAAGACAGATTCAGTTGCTTACGTAAACGGTTGGAACGAAGTCTTGGCTTGTCAACTTATCAGGTGTTAAAGGCCTTCAACTTCACCCTGCTGTAACGGTGTGTTTCTCCGGGTTGTTCAAATACAATTCCCATGGTATAAATCTTTTTTCCTTCGTCTCCCTTTCCACAAGACCAAGTTTTAGGGATTGAATGGGTTCAGCAAGTCAGACGGACTCACGCACACTTCAAAAGGCCTGCGCAACTCAAAGCATTTTGGTGAAGACCATTTGGATCAGAAGCCCAATGTAATGTCAAACAAACATAAGCTAAAGGCAAATGCTGCACCAACAATATTCAAGGAAAACGTCCCTCCGTTGGTAACCATTACATTGGCTGGCATTAATAGGCCTCACATGGCTGCTAGCGAAAGTTGGCCGAGTACTGCAAGTGTGATTAGTACTGTTGTACAACCGAATGAGCAACAAATGTGCCAAGAGAATACCACACCTAAAGCCTGAAAGCACTGCTCTGGATCAGCTTCACAGAAAGCAAGCTTAAATCTACAATATAAAAGGAGCTCGGTCTTGGCATGCCTGTGTCTGGCCGTGCCTGCCTGCGTGCGTCCGGCTGGCAACAATTGTCCAATAGGGGATACCACTAATCAAGTCCAATCTGCGAACAGTATAATATCGTTGAGTAAGGCCAAAAACAGTATAATATTGTTGAATAAGGCCACAAACAGTATAACATAGTTGAGTAAGGCCACAAACAGTATAATATAGTTGAGTTAGTTGAGGATAGATGGGCTGGTTTCAATTTACATTAAAACAAAAACTCTTCCTCCTTCATCTTCTTCTTGCCTTCTAATAATGGAGAGTGTCATTCAATTGCGTTTCTCATATCGTTTAGAGTCAGAAAACACTTGTGATATTCAATATTTTGTTTTCAACATTTCCATTTTATTCATACAACAGTAATATATCACCCCATCAAACAGTATGTCTGATTTATACACCCCCTTTTGCTCGACTCGCAACACAGGTGAGAAAAGGACATGAAAAAAGTAGCTGATGTTCAATAATTTATTCGCACGATTTTAAAGGGTGAAAGTTAATTTTTCTCCAGGTACCCCTTCAAGTTGTGGTAAAATAAAAACAACAATTTGGCCGAGTGAAGCGAGGTCGGAGCCGTTCATTCCTGATACATGAAATACCCTGCAATCCACGCCGACAGAAAACAGACTTTTTTTGAACGCCGACCACATTTTCCATCCAATAATCCTGTAACTTTGTTAAAAAAATTATCCATGGGTCAGCACACCTATGTTAAAAGTTCTGTGTCGATCGCTCAAGCTGTTGTGGAAAAAACGAATTTAAAAGAGATCAAGTGCGAGAATTGCTTTGCAAACCATGTCCCCTCCCGATGTGATATTTTCCAAGTCCAAAAAGAGCAAATCTGTGAAATATTGACGGAATGTCCTGAAACTCGAACTTCTTCTGTAACTTATCATAATGAAGCCATGTACCAAGTTTCAGATGGATATGTTAAACGAGATGGGGAAAAGTCTGAAAAACCACAGGTGGAACGGACGGACGGACAGAGAGCAAACCTATAGTCCCCTCCGGTGAATCTGTTAGGGGACTAATAAAGGTGAAAATGCGAGGCCAGAAGAAAAAAAAAAAAGTGAGGGCCTCAGCCAACATTCCACAACATGGTTGTGGATGCCTATTACTAGTTTACTTTTACCAAACTTGGTAAAAATGCGATTCAAGAGCTTATAAGTGGCATAAAGTACCCCCCAGAATACTGAGAGGGTTTGGAAATTGAAGAAAGCTGAAATTGTACCAGTGATAGTTGGAGCTACAGCAATGATAGAGAAAACCCTTACTGAGTACTTAAAAATCATTCCAGGAAATATCACTACAAACGAGCTACATGTGGAGGCTGTCAGAGGTTCAGTGAAGATTTTGAAAAGAGCCCTTGGAATGAGGCTATGAGAACGAAACTTCACATTTTGGTTCATGAATCATGATCCTGTACCAAAAAATAGGAGGTGGAGATTTTGAGTTCTTCCACCTATTGAAACCCGCAAATGGAAATAACAACCAACTGAGATATCCGTTTATGGACGGGTAATGATAAGGAGGTTCCAAGTAAGACGACTTAAAACTCGGTGATTGTGGTGACATGATATTAAATATGTAAGGGGAGAGGAGGACAGAGAGATGGGGTTTGCAGAGGGGGGAGGGAGAGCAAAGATGGGACAGATTTTTGGGAGTGAGGGAGTGGGTTGATGACTTACGGTGGGGGGGGGGTTGAGTCGTGGTTGGGGGGGTGGGTTGAATACTGGGAGTGGGAAGGGATGGAAGCTTTTGGTTGGGATGAGGGGTTGATGGCGTTTGTGAAGGGTGGGGGGAGTTTGAGAAGTTGAAGTCACATTCTACATTGTGAGGATGTTCCTCGAGTCCCTGCTAGTATATATTATATATATATATATATATATATATATATATCATATATATATATACACATATAATAAGCTGAGGAATGTATAGCAATATCTCTAATTATGTCAATCACATCAACAATGGTTCTCTTAACCTCTTTAGTTTGTTTGTGATTTAATTTCCCAAAACTTGCCGGAGTCCCACTCCACACAGAGGGGACTGAGGCTTCTTTTTTCTCTCTCTACAAAAGCAATGCTCATGGAATAGCAGGATTGAACTGACAGTGGGGTAGTGAGACAACAATTGGGCACAACCGGCAAAGAAGATAAAGAAGGAGAGGAGGGGAGGAAATTCTGAAATCAGCAAGTAAAATAGTTGAGTTAGGAAGGATCAATGGGAGTAATAAAGATTAGGGGTCAGGATGGGGGATGACATGAGGTGGCAGTGCACTGCCTGCTTGAAGCCCTGGAAGGAAGAGTGTGAAAGAACCGCCTCTGGAAGGCAGTTCCATAGATGAGAAAAGGAAGGAACAAAGGAGTTGTGTTGTGCAGTCAGCCTGGATTTTGGAAGTCACTGGAAGAATGTGTGCATCCTGGTGTTGCTGGGGAGTGTCAAAGAACTGAGAGAGCAGAGGGAGCAATATTGGAGAGGAAGCAGTAAAAAAAAACAAAAAAAACAAAGACTACAGACCTGCCTACGAGATGAAAGCAACACACTTTGTGCTTCGACCTCGTCACGGGAGATTCCAATAGTATTGAGAGCTTTCGATTACACAGAATCCAGCAGAGACAGACGTGATGCCAGGACACCAGCCCCTAGGCAAGAGCAGTACTCCTTTGAGCTACTTATAAAGGTCTTGTCTCTCTCTCTATCGAGTGCAGCCTGTGGCTGCTGGTTGCATCATTGGTTCGGACACGGCTATGCCGCTGATGCAGTGTCCCCCTTACCAGTACACTTGTGCTCATTTTGCTGACCTTGGAAGGATGACAGGCTGAGTCAACCTCCTGGTGTATTAATTCAGTGGCCCAACGGGGCTTGAACTCAGGACCCTAGGATCCCAAGCCGCCACCCTAACCACTAAGCCAACACCAGGTAAAGGTCTTGTAAAATGAGTTCTGATTTTCCAAGGAAAGACTTGGATCGACGGAGGATGCCCAGTCTCTGGCTAGTTTTGGATGCCTGCTATTATCTGGTGAGGATGAGAAGTTCAAGAGACCTAACCTCTCCCAATGGCTGACCATGGAAATAGATAGGTGAGCTAGTTTGATGACTCTTCCAGAGTGACAGCGTGAAACTAAATGATTATCCACCTCTTAAATAATTTCTTTACTAAGTCATTAAAAGTGAGACCGAGGCAGTAGCTGAACCAGCAAAGAAAGTTGGCCTGCTATAAGTGACCGGTGGGACGGGGGAGGTGGGTTGGGGGAATTTTGTAAATCTGAATCCGACATCATTCAATAAAGAGCGAGAAACCTTTTGTATGGCAATTAGTGATTGGTCAGAATGTGTGTAACTGACCAATGATCACTGAACATGGAACTTTCATTACAGATTCAAATAAGGGTAATTTCCAAACCAAGATGAGCTGTCTGGTTCCACCGTCCATGCTTTCTATTGTATGCAATTGTTTTTTGTGAAATACCAAAAATCTAAATGAGTGACACGTCATCCCACCAGGTCTGTGAGCACGTGGCAGGTGGGTAAATTTCAGCGTGAGTTTCACATCCAGTGCTTGAGACCTCATTGTATGTGACGACATGCTTCAACCTGAATTTGTATCCAAATGATTTATAACTACATTTCAACTACCATTTTGATGCGGTGATCCTGATGCAGTGACCTTGCTTCACTCGGACAATTTTGTTCTTAATAAAGGACAGAAGTCAAGGTGGCTATCCTGTGCCACAACCGTAGAAAGAATTGTGCAATTTGTTGAGCTCACGAGGTTACCCTTTACAGTATTTGTCTTCGATCTCCAAAACTTTACTGAACGCCTCAATAATCATTTTGACATGAATTAGTGAATGAGCATGGAAGATCATGGCTTTCACTACCGAGCATTAAACGGCTTGCCGAAAAAGAATTCACCACCTGTGAGAGTATTATCGTCATGATTCATTAGGCGGTCAACTCAAAACACAATGATGGACAATAGATGGCATGAAGCATAAGCATCACCAGAAATGGTCAACAACAAGCATTTATTATGAACCACCGACGAATTATATTGTAGCAAGGGCTATTATTAGCATTGTAAATGATCTGGCCTCTATAAACAGTCATGTCCCGCCATACACACACCCCTGCATTCTACTTACAAACGTGTCCAGTAGCAAGGAACAGAGAGCTGGAATGAAAAACAGCTGGTGAGGCATCAGGCTTGGCAAATTTACACACAAACTAACAACTTGCTGAACAAACGTTGATGACCAGTGAAAATAATTGATGATGTTTTATGTACTAAAGCTGTTTGTCAGGTATGGTGGCAAATCGGTAGCCATCTTGCAAACGCAAATGATGGCAAAGGGGCCACTAACTAATGCATTCGTTGGCAGAGACAATCACATGGAAAAACAATGGTAGGAAAAGGGGGTGGCAGGATTGCCTAGATGTACGCACACTCGCTGTCTAGTCTGTGCTCTAATTCTGACCCATCTATAAACCTTCACCCTCAGTGTTTTGAAGGCAGGGTGATTCATCAATGTTTGTGCCGTCCCTCAGATGGATGTTGAACGGGTGTCCTGTCTGCAGACATTAGTTGGTGGAGGTTAAAGATCACACGGTATCCTTCACGAAGAGTAGGCAAGCCTAATCGCCAGCACCATGGCCAGGTTCAAAATTCCTGCCACAACTTCTTGAGTCGGAATGGCATCCTGGGATGTCAGAGTGAGGTCGAGCGAGTGGAGGGGGGGGGGGATTGCCCCATGCATTTTGCCAGGAGGGTCGGCGGGGGTTGGGGAAGGGCAGAATGGGTCTATCACGTGGACGCCGGGAAAGTCTGGTGACATTGATGAACTTACAGAGAGTGTAAGAGGCTTCTAAAAGAGACAACATCCTTTGACTGCCAATAATTTTGTCCTAGCAAGTCGTGAGGAGCTTTAAGTGGGTAGACCTCAAAATTTCCTCAAAAACATTCACTGATTCCAATCTGTCTTGTATTTAGTCAATTTCGCTGCGATGAGACATCGCAGGTTTCCTGGCAGCAAATATGCTACCTGACAAGCCTACAGCTGTCATAGAGCTACATACAATTCGCTACGATAGTGATAGCGCTGTGCAGTACACTACCACTCATTGATATGAATGATAATTCTCGGTGTGGTGATGAATTAAAATAATCTTACCGCACGTGGGTTTGATCACTTTTTGGGACCTTTTATTGTGCAACAAGCTGATTAGTGCACTTCTGTTTTGATTGCGAGCATCATGATCTATCGTGCGTTATGCCTGGTGTTGGTTTAATTGTTAGGGTGGTGGGCTTAGGATCCGAGGATCCTGAATTCAAGTCCCACTTGGCTGTTGAATTAATACCAGGTGGGATTGACTCTACCTGCCATCCTTCTGAGGTTGGCAAAATGAGTGCCAGCTTGCTGAATGAGTGCCAGCCAGGTATCCTGTGTTGGAGTGGTGGCCGATTCACACGACACCAAAGCGAAGATCGAAGGAGTGACATAAAAGCTGTCTTCTTTCAACTACCTGTTTCATCCGATTGCGTCGGGGAAGCTTATTGGTTTGCTCAAGAAACTATCCAAAGAGCTTCAAGCAGTTGACATTTCTGCAGACTACGCTCTCTTCTCAATCAAGCACACTATTCAAAGGCTTCATTAAATAAGAAGCGATCATGAATTGAAAATCATTTTGAACAAGGCTATAAATGTTACAGGTATTGAAAACAGGAGTGAGACTTGCCTTCAAAAAATTTTTTTCAAGATGGCTCCATGAGGGATCGGTGTTGCTAAGTGGAGAAGCCCTTCCCAGTGACGCACAGAGCGATTCGATCAGGATGCGTCGACTATTTTGAGGCCAATGATGCGATTCTGAGAAGCCATAATGAGCTATTCGAGCTGGAAGACCTTTGGCTTGTAAAGGGTATCGAGCAGATTCTGCAAAGGTCCATGAAGAAAGGACAAAAATCTTCAGACTAGCAAGCACCTGCGGAACATCTGCACAATGTAAAATGTGACTTCAAGTCCGGGGTTGGAGGAGTTGTGGTTGGGGGGAGGGGGAGTTCAGTTGTTGTGGGGGATATAGGTATAGAGAGGGGGTGTGAAGGCTTGGAGTGTGGAGGGATTTCGGTCTTAGGGTTTGAGGGGGGCTGGAAGTTGATGACTTGAGATTTGTGAGGGGAGGAGCGGGGAGTTTAGGACTTGAAGTCACATTTTACATTGTGCAGATGTTCCGCAGGTGCTTGCTAGTCTGAAGATTTTTGTCCTTTCTTCATGGACCTTTGCAGAATCTGCTCGATACCCTTTACAAGCCAAAGGTCTTCCAGCTCGAATAGCTCATTATGGCTTCTCAGAATCGCATCATTGGCCTCAAAATAGTCGACGCATCCTGATCGAATCGCTCTGTGCGTCACTGGGAAGGGCTTCTCCACTTAGCAACACCGATCCCTCATGGAGCCATCTTGAAAAAAATTTTTTGAAGGCAAGTCTCACTCCTGTTTTCAATACCTGTAACATTTATAGCCTTGTTCAAAATGATTTCAATTCATGATCGCTTCTTATTTAATGAAGCCTTTGAATAGTGTGCTTGATGAGAAGAGAGCGTAGTCTGCAGAAATGTCAACTGCTTGAAGCTCTTTGGATAGTTTCTTGAGCAAACCAATAAGCTTCCCCGACGCAATCGGATGAAACAGGTAGTTGAAAGAAGACAGCTTTTATGTCACTCCTTCGATCTTCGCTTTGGTGTCGTGTGAATCGCCACCACTCCAACACAGGATACCTGGCTGGCACTCATTCAGCAAGCTGGCACTCATTTTGCCAACCTCAGAAGGATGGCAGGTAGAGTCAATCCCACCTGGTATTAATTCAACAGCAAGTGGGACTTGAATTCAGGATCCTCGGATCCTAAGCCCACCACCTAACAATTAAACCAACACCAGGCATAACGCACATAGATCATGATGCTCGCAATCAAAACAGAAGTGCACTAATCAGCTTGTTGCACAATAAAAGGTCCCAAAAAGTGATCAAACCCACGTGCGGTAAGATTATTTTAATTCATCACCACACCGAGAATTATCATTCATATCAATGAGTGGTAGTGTACTGCACAGCGCTATCACTATCGTAGCGAATTGTATGTAGCTCTATGACAGCTGTAGGCTTGTCAGGTAGCATATTTTGCTGCCAGGAAACCTGCGATGTCTCATCGCAGCGAAATTGACTAAATACAAGACAGATTGGAATCAGTGAATGTTTTTGAGGAAATTTTGAGGTCTACCCACTTAAAGCTCCTCACGACTTGCTAGGACAAAATTATTGGCAGTCAAAGGATGTTGTCTCTTTTAGAAGCCTCTTACACTCTCTGTAAGTTCACAATGTCACCAGACTTTCCCGGCGTCCACGTGATAGACCCATTCTGCCCTTCCCCAACCCCCGCCGACCCTCCTGGCAAAATGCATGGGGCAATCCCCCCCCCCCTCCACTCGCTCGACCTCACTCTGACATCCCAGGATGCCATTCCGACTCAAGAAGTTGTGGCAGGAATTTTGAACCTGGCCATGGTGCTGGCGATAGCTTGCCTACTCTTCGTGAAAGATACCGTGTGATCTTTAACCTCCACCAACTAATGTCTGCAGACAGGACACCCGTTCAACATCCATCTGAGGGACGGCACAAACATTGATGAATCACCCTGCCTTCAAAACACTGAGGGTGAAGGTTTATAGATGGGTCAGAATTAGAGCACAGACTAGACAGCGAGTGTGCGGTACATCTAGGCAATCCTGCCACCCCCTTTTCCTACCATTGTTTTTCCATGTGATTGTCTCTGCCAACGAATGCATTAGTTAGTGGCCCCTTTGCCATCATTTGCGTTTGCAAGATGGCTACCGATTTGCCACCATACCTGACAAACAGCTTTAGTACATAAAACATCATCAATTATTTTCACTGGTCATCAACGTTTGTTCAGCAAGTTGTTAGTTTGTGTGTAAATTTGCCAAGCCTGATGCCTCACCAGCTGTTTTCATTCCAGCTCTCTGTTCCTTGCTACTGGACACGTTTGTAAGTAGAATGCAGGGGGTGTGTATGGCGGGACATGACTGTTTATAGAGGCCAGATCATTTACAATGCTAATAATAGCCCTTGCTACAATATAATTCGTCGGTGGTTCATAATAAATGCTTGTTGTTGACCATTCTGGTGATGCTTATGCTTCATGCCATCTATTGTCCATCATTGTGGTTTGAGTTGACCGCCTAATGAATCATGACGATAATACTCTCACAGGTGGTGAATTCTTTTTCGGCAAGCCGTTTAATGCTCGGTAGTGAAAGCCATGATCTTCCATGCTCATTCACTAATTCATGTCAAAATGATTATTGAGGCGTTCAGTAAAGTTTGGAGATCGAAGACAAATACTGTAAAGGGTAACCTCGTGAGCTCAACAAATTGCACAATTCTTTCTACGGTTGTGGCACAGGATAGCCACCTTGACTTCTGTCCTTTATTAAGAACAAAATTGTCCGAGTGAAGCAAGGTCACTGCATCAGGATCACCGCATCAAAATGGTAGTTGAAATGTAGTTATAAATCATTTGGATACAAATTCAGGTTGAAAGCATGTCGTCACATACAATGAGGTCTCAAGCACTGGATGTGAAACTCACGCTGAAATTTACCCACCTGCCACGTGCTCACAGACCTGGTGGGATGACGTGTCACTCATTTAGATTTTTGGTATTTCACAAAAAACAATTGCATACAATAGAAAGCATGGACGTGGAACCAGACAGCTCATCTTGGTTTGGAAATTACCCTTATTTGAATCTGTAATGAAAGTTCCATGTTCAGTGATCATTGGTCAGTTACACACATTCTGACCAATCACTAATTGCCATACAAAGGTTTCTCGCTCTTTATTGAATGATGTCGGATTCAGATTTACAAAATTCCCCCAACCCACCCCCCGTCCCACCGGTCACTTATAGCAGGCCAACTTTCTTTGCTGGTTCAGCTACTGCCTCGGTCTCACTTTTAATGACTTAGTAAAGAAATTATTTAAGAGGTGGATAATCATTTAGTTTCACGCTGTCACTCTGGAAGAGTCATCAAACTAGCTCACTATCTATTTCCATGGTCAGCCATTGGAGAGGTTAGGTCTCTTGAACTTCTCACCTCACCAGATAATAGCAGGCATCCAAAACTAGCCAAGAACTGGGCATCCTCCGTCGATCCAAGTCTTCCTGGAAAATCAGAACTCATTTTACAAGACCTTTACCTGGTGTTGGCTTAGTGGTTAGGGTGGCGGCTTGGATCCTAGGGTCCTGAGTTCAAGCCCGTTGGGCCACTGAATTAATACACCAGGAGGTTGACTCAGCCTGTCATCCTTCCAAGGTCAGCAAAATGAGCACAAGTGTACTGGTAAGGGGACACTGCATCAGCGGCATAGCCGTGTCCGAACCAATGATGCAACCAGCAGCCACAGGCTGCACTCGATAGAGAGAGAGACAAGACCTTTATAAGTAGCTCAAAGGAGTACTGCTCTTGCCTAGGGGCTGGTGTCCGGCATCACGTCTGTCTCTGCTGGATTCTGTGTAATCGAAAGCTCTCAATACTATTGGAATCTCCCGTGACGAGGTCGAAGCACAAAGTGTGTTGCTTTCATCTCGTAGGCAGGTCTGTAGTCTTTGTTTTTTTTGTTTTTTTACTGCTTCCTCTCCAATATTGCTCCCTCTGCTCTCTCAGTTCTTTGACACTCCCCAGCAACACCAGGATGCACACATCTTTCAGTGACTTCCAAAATCCAGGCTGACTCACAACACAACTCCTTTGTTCCTTCCTTTTCTCATCTATGGAACTGCCTTCCAGAGGCGGTTCTTTCACACTCTTCCTTCCAGGGCTTCAAGCAGGCAGTGCACTGCCACCTCATGTCATCCCCCATCCTGACCCCTAATCTTTATTACTCCCATTGATCCTCCTAACTCAACTATTTTACTTGCTGATTTCAGAATTCCTCCCCTCCTCTCCTTCTTTATCTTCTTTGCGGTTGTGCCCAATTGTTGTCTCACTACCCCACTGTCAGTTCAATCCTGCTATTCCATGAGCATTGCTTTTGTAGAGAGAGAAAAAGAAGCCTCAGTCCCCTCTGTGTGGAGGGACTCCGGCAAGTTTTGGGAAATTAAATCACAAACAAACTAAAGAGGTTAAGGAACCATTGTTGATGTTATTGACATAATTAGAGATATTGCTATACATTCCTCAGCTTATTATATGTGTATATATATATATATATATATATATATATATATATAATATATATATATATACTAGCAGGGACTCGAGGAACATCCTCACAATGTAGAATGTGACTTCAACTTCTCAAACTCCCCCCACCCTTCACAAACGCCATCAACCCCTCATCCCAACCAAAGCTTCCATCCCCTTCCCACTCCCAGTATTCAACCCACCCCCCCCAACCACGACTCAACCCCCCCCCCACCGTAAGTCATCAACCCACTCCTCACTCCCAATCTGTCCCATCTTTGCTCTTCCTCCCCCCTCTGCAAACCCCATCTCTCTGTCCTCCTCTCCCCTTACATATTTAATATCATGTCACCACAATCACCGAGTTTTAAGTCGTCTTACTTGGAACCTCCTTATCATTACCCGTCCATAAACGGATATCTCAGTTGGTTGTTATTTCCATTTGCGGGTTTCAATAGGTGGAAGAAACTCAAAATCTCACCTCCTATTTTTTGGTACAGGATCATGATTCATGAACCAAATGTGAAGTTTCGTTTCTCATAGCCTCATTCCAAGGGCTCTTTTCAAAATCTTCACTGAACTCTGACAGCCTCCACATGTAGCTCGTTTGTAGTGATATTTCCTGGAATGATTTTAAGTACTCAGTAAGGGTTTTCTCTATCATTGCTGTAGCTCCAACTATCACTGGTACAATTTCAGCTTTCTTCAATTTCCAAACCTCTCAGTATTCTGGGGGTACTTTATGCCACTTATAAGCTCTTGAATCGCATTTTTACCAAGTTGGTAAAAGTAAACTAGTAATAGGCATCCACAACCATGTTGTGGAATGTTGGCTGAGCCCTCACTTTTTTTTTTCTTCCTGGCCTCGCATTTTCACCTTATTAGTCCCTAACAGATTACCGGAGGGACTATAGGTTTGCTCTCTGTCCGTCCGTCCGTTCCACTGTGGTTTTCAGACTTTTCCCCATCTCGTTTAACATATCCATCTGAAACTTGGTACATGGCTTCATTATGATAAAGTTACAGAAGAGTTCGAGTTCAGGACATTCCGTCATATTTCACAGATTTGCTCTTTTTGACTTGGAAAATATCACATCGGAGGGGACATGGTTTGCAAAGCATTCTCGCACTTGATCTCTTTTAAATTCGTTTTTTCCACAAACAGCTTGAGCGATCGACACAGAACTTTTAACATAGGTGTGCTGACCCATGGATAATTTTTTTAACAAAGTTACAGGATTATTGGATGGAAAATGTGGTCGGCGTTCAAAAAAGTCTGTTTCTGTCGGCGGATTGCAGGGTATTTCATGTATCAGGAATGAACGGCTCCGACCTCGCCTTCACTCGGCCAAATTGTTGTTTTTATTTTACCACACTTGAAGGGGTACCTGGAGAAAATTAATTTCACCCTTTAAAATCGTGCGAATAAAATTATTGAACATCAGCTACTTTTTCATGTCCTTTCTCACCTGTGTTGCGAGTCGAGCAAAAGGGGTGTAATAATCAGAACATTCTGTTTGATGGGTGATATATTACTGTTGTATGAATAAAATGGAAATGTTGAAAACAAAAATATTGAATATCACAAGTGTTTCTGACTCTAAACGATATGAGAACGCAATTGAATGACACTCTCCATTATTAGAAGGCAAGAAGAAGATGAAGGAGGAAGAGTTTTTGTTTTAATGTAAATGAAACCAGCCCATCTATCCTAACTAACTCAACTATATTATACTGTTTGTGGCCTTACTCAACTATGTTATACTGTTTGTGGCCTTATTCAACAATATTATACTGTTTTGGCCTTACTCAACGATATTATTACTGTTCGCAGATTGGACTTGATTAGTGGTATCCCCTATTGGACAATTGTTGCCAGCCGGACGCACGCAGGCAGGCACGCCAGACACAGGCATGCCAGACCGAGCTCCCTTTTATATTGTAGATTTAAGCTTGCTTTCTGTGAAGCTGATCCAGAGCAGTGCTTTCAGGCTTTAGGTGTGGTATTCTCTTGGCACATTTGTTGCTCATTCGCGTTGTACAACAGTACTAATCACACTTGCAGTACTCGGCACACTTTCGCTAGCGCCATGTGAGGCCTATTAATGCCAGCCAATGTAATGGTTACCAACGGAGGGCGTTTTCCTTGAATATTGTTGGTGCAGCATTTGCCTTTAGCTTTATGTTTGTTGACATTACATTGGGCTTCTGATCCAAATGGTCTTCACAAAATGCTTTGGAGTTGCGCAGGCCTTTGAAGTGTGCGTGAGTCCGTCTGACTTTCTGAACCATTCAATCCCTAAAACTTGGTCTTGTGGAAAGGGAGACGAAGGAAAAAAGATTTATACCATGGGAATTGTATTTGAACAACCGGAGAAACACACCGTTACAGCAGGGTGAAGTTGAAGGCCTTTAACACCTGATAAGTTGACAAGCCAGAACTTCGTTCCAACCGTTACGTAAGCAACTGAATCTGTCTTTTCAGGCTGCTTGCAATCAATGCAGGCAGTTTAAAGAAACACATTCTGCAAGAAACTGTTGATTGCAAACCACATATTCGATAAATAATGCATATAATAAATATTTATTAGCATATTGGTGTTGTTGTTGTTGATAAGCTGATACGGGGACTTGAACAAGGCTAGCACGACAGGCTAATGATACTTCTGCCACATGTATTCTTTCTCCTCTAATAGTAAATGAGGTTTATAAAAACTTCCAATATCAAGGCAAATTTGCAATATATTTACTGAATGAGCATAAGTAAATCTTTCCTGAGATCCTTTTGGAAATGGATCGATTACTGTACATGTCACAAAAAAGCAGATTGAGGACACGAGACTTAATGTACGTCCCTTACATGAATTGCAAGAATAGTTTGTAGACAATGAACAAAACAACATAGTATATGGATTTGAACTTGGCGCCCTGCATCATGAGCTATGTGCTTCAAGCGGTAAACAAGTTGATCAATAACTGTGTTTTAATTTGAGTCCGGCAGTAGTGTGGGAAGACTTTTTTTCCAGACTGAGGATTGAACACAGAAGGGATGTGGGAAGAATATTGCTGCCTATATTTAGTAAAATAAAAACCAATTTGTTTACACTTAACTGAGAAAGTCGTTTTGTAGGTCTGAAGCATTTACTTGTCGATGTGGAAGCTTTAGGAACAGTCATTTCCTTAATAGACACTTGGCTGCTCTATGTGCCACCTTTTATATGTATGTCATTGTGGTCACAGTTAAGCAATTCATCTTCTGGGGAGTTGTGTTAAATATGACTCATTTAAAATAGTACAGAAGTGAATTGAAATGTTATATACTTCTGTAAGAATCAAAATAGCAGTTAAAGTTTTGTTGAGTTAAGGTTGATATTTATATGAACGAATGTAAAATACAAGAAGACAGAAGCAGAAGATAATGATATTTAAGGTCGCGTATTTTAACCACCACCCACACCACCAGACGTTGCGGTAGGGGACGAGAGGTCACCATGTCTGCCCGTAAATTGCATGCAGGTCGGTGGTTTAAGAACCACTTGGCTGCTGGCGAATCTACAGAACGTGATTAGTGGAGCGGAGCTTTGTCGGTGACTTGCTTCCTGATGCGTCTTAAATGCACGATTCCCAATTTCCTGTGTATGGATTTATATGCCAATTAAACTATGTGCTGTGAAGTCCCCGTGTCCCCCAATATCCACAAAACAGGTTCTCATTAACAAGTGGTTATTCACATTAAAGAAATTGGGGCGGGGGAAGAAGGGAAGACAAATGCTGCAAGCGGCGATCACAAACTGAAGCCAATTAAAGAAATAACCTCTCACCCCAAATGGACATAAATATCAACCTATTTTACTCATACAGGGATTCACAGGGTAGAGAGAAGATGTGACACAAAGAAACTGAGGTGCGAGTATCTCCAAGGCACATTGCTGGATGACTCATCCGCTCGCTTGGCATCACAGTGCACCTCAAACAGCAGGAGGAGGAACTGCGAGTAAAGGGGTGCACATTCTCCAAAAGCAAGGGTAGCCAGATGGGACATGAGGGTTGATGTCCCGTGGTTAGGATCGAGACTGCAAGGATTACCGAGAGCACTTGCAGAACAGATTTTGGGTCACACACACTTAGAGTGAGATTTCCACTCGTAGCAGCCTTTGATAGTTCTTCGTGGGTAGCGCTTTGTGACGCGTTGCATGCTATTCGCACTCTCCATGGGGGAAATTGCCCCCCACTTCTCAGAGGCTCATGGTCCTGTATGGCAGTGGCCATGCAAGCCATGGTGACCTACTCGTTGTCAGCACTTCTGTCCATGTGTTGCCAGATGCATGACCACATTATCTGCCTTGATCCTCTTCTTTTT
>CM068962.1:87862339-87883134 GCA_035128595.1 Eptatretus atami | reverse complement strand
GAATTGAAGACCGCGTGGGCCGGTTACTTTAGCGGCAGTACCAGGCTGATCCACCAGCTGTCGAGTTGGATGTCAGGGGTGTTACTATTCCCACTGCTTACCTCCAATCAACTGTGGTCACCTTCGTTTGTGGAAACACAGGCTGCGGTGAACCGGTTGAAATGGGGTAAAGCTCCTAGGATCTGTGGCATCCATGCTGAACTTCTCAAGGTGGTGGGAATGCTGTACTCGTGTCGTTGCATGCAGTTCTGTACTTTGCCTGGAACACAGGTATCATCCCAACTGACTGGAGGAGAGGCCTTGTTGTCCCTCTCTGGAAAGGATGGGTGATCCCAGGACTGCAACAACTACCGAGGGGTGACGCTGCTCTCAGTGCCGGGCAAGGTCTTTGCTCAGTTAATTCTTGATAGGGTTCACCACCATCTGCTTGAGCACCAGCACCCATGCAGTCAGCCTTTACACCAAAGAGGGTCAATGATTGACCATATCCTTTCCCTTTTGGTCATCACTGAACACAGACAAGAGTTTCGGCATTGGATGCTTGCAGCATTTGTTGATCTCTGCAAAACGTTCAGTTCAGTGACTCGGGATGCCCAATGCAGGATTCTTGGTCTTCGTGCGGTGCCACAAAACTGATCAATCTGATGTCTGAACTCTACTCTGGTAATGAGAGTGCTGTGAGATGTGGTGATACCATTTCTGACTTATTTCCAGTTATTACTGGAGTTTGTCAGGTGTGTGTAATGACCCCACACTTTTCAGCACTTGTATGGACTGAATTCTGGAGGATGTCAGATACATCAAGCTGTTGTGCATCTTTGGGAATGTCAAGATTTCTACCTTGATTTCGCAGATGTGCAGTCATCTTTGCGGAGACTCTGGATATCCTTTTGGGGGCTCTCAAGGAGCTGAATGAGGAGTTGGAGCCACTGGGATTACGCGTTTCCTCGGACAAAACTAAGATCCAGCCTTTCAATGACATCTTAGATGCTGCTCTCTTGGCTATACCTATTTGTGGTGAGGATGTTGAGGTCAGGGAGAGATTCACTTTCGTTGGCAGTGATATTCATGTCTCTGGTGGCTGTGAGCCAGAGGTCAATAGACATCTGGGTCGGGCCTGGGGAGTCATGGATTCACTGGATCATGGGGTGTGGCTCTGTTGGTGCCTGTGCAGGAGGATGAAAGTCGAGTCTTCAGGTCCTTGGTGTTCCAGTCTTGCTCTATGGATGTGAGACTTGGACTCTGACCAGAGATCTGAGACTGAGACTAAATTTGGTTGGTGAATCCTTTGGTGAAATCTTCGGAGAATCCTTGGCTATTGCTGGTCAGATTTTGTTGTCCAATGAGCAATTGCTGAGAGAGACTCCAATGAGATTTGTTACCTGCATAGTCCGTGAGCGTCAGCTGCGGCTGTATGGACATGTGGCTCGTTTTCCTGACGCTGAACCTGCTCACCAGATTCTTTCAGCGAAGGAGCCTCGTGAATGGAGGAGGCCAATGAGCCGACACATGCCTCTTGGTTGCACCAGGTTGATCAGCATTTTAAGGGGATTGAGAGCGGCCAGGCATCTGCCTTGTGATCTCTTCTCTTCAGTCAGCCTTTACACCAAAGAGGTCAATGATTGACCATATCCTTTCCCTTTTGGTCATCACTGAACACAGACAAGAGTTTCGGCATTGGATGCTTGCAGCATTTGTTGATCTCTGCAAAACGTTCAGTTCAGTGACTCGGGATGCCCAATGCAGGATTCTTGGTCTTCGTGCGGTGCCACCAAAACTGATCAATCTGATGTCTGAACTCTACTCTGGTAATGAGAGTGCTGTGAGATGTGGTGCATACCATTTCTGACTTATTTCCAGTTATTACTGGAGTTTGTCGGTGTGTGTAATGCCCACACTTTTCAGCACTTGTATGGACTGAATTCTGGAGGATGTCAGATACATCAAGCTGTTGTGCATCTTTGGGAATGTCAAGATTTCACCTTGATTCGCAGATGTGCAGTCATCTTTGCGGAGTCTGGATACTCTTTTGGGGGCTCTCAAGGAGCTGAATGAGGAGTTGGAGCCACTGGGATTACGCTTTCCTCGGACAAACTAAGATCCAGCCTTTCAATGACATCTTAGATGCTGCTCTCTTGGCTATACCTATTTGTGGTGAGGATGTTGAGGTCAGGAGAGATTCACTTTCGTTGGCAGTGATATTCATGTCTCTGGTGGCTGTGAGCCAGAGGTCAATAGACATCTGGTCGGCCTTGGGGAGTCATGGATTCACTGGATCATGGGGTGTGGCTCTGTGGTGCCTGTGAGGAGATGAAAGTCGATCTTCATTCTGGTGTATCAGTCTTGCTCTATGGATGTGAGACTTGGACTCTGACCAGAGATCTGAGACTGAGACTAAATTTGGTTGGTGAATCCTTTGGTGAAAATCTTCGGAGAATCCTTGGCTATTGCTGGTCAGATTTTGTTGTCCAATGAGCAATTGCTGAGAGAGACTCCAATGAGATTTGTTACCTGCATAGTCCGTGAGCGTCAGCTGCGGCTGTATGGACATGTGGCTCGTTTTCCTGACGCTGAACCTGCTCACCAGATTCTTTCAGCGAAGGAGCCTCGTGAATGGAGGAGGCCAATGAGCCGACCACATGCCTCTTGGTTGCACCAGGTTGATCAGCATTTTAAGGGGATTGAGAGCGGCCAGGCATCTGCCTTGTGGATGGCCAGACGGAGGCCCCTGGAGTTCCGCTGGAAAGTGGACACAGCGACACACTGCTCCAGGGCATGCTCCCATACCTGACCTGACCTGACCCAACTCATCCACCGAGTTTTGTCATACCCTGTCCACAATTTTTAAAAGTATCCTGCTTGTGTCGTTTTTGGTGCCATCTCTCAATGATGAAGAATCACTTAAAAAAAATAAAAAAATTATTTTGTCAGGATTGGATCTGGATCTTTACCAAAATCGAATCAATTATTTCTTGTTTCACACAAGACCTGTCCAGCTAGTGCACAGCCTTTTGAGATATCATGCTTTAGGGCCCTGTCACACCTTGACGTTTTAACCAGCAATGGCAACGTATAAAAATGTATGTAAAACGTTGGCGTACGCTGAAATTTTGATGTTTTTTTTTTAGTTTTGGGCGTATTCATAACATGTTGGTCGTATGCATAACATATTAGTAACGGGCACAGAACGTTTCGTTGTGTTATTGATAACTTTTACCAACGAATGCTTAGCCTGTTGTCAGCGTTCACAACCTCTGCCCAACGATAGTTTAACTTACGCATAGCACGCTAAACGTATCGCCGGCGAACTCGTGGCGTAGCCTGTTAAGAACCTGCCGCACGCCGATTTAAATCATAACTGCCTGAGAATTTGAAGTGTCAACATCGCAGTCACACCTTGACGATTTTGCCAGCGTATGCCGGCCTATGAATTCGAATCTTCACAAAAATTTAGTGTTGTCATCCTTGGCCGATCACCTATGCAAACAAAGGAAATTCAGAACGATTGCATGAAAACTGTGGCCAAAAATCGTGTGAAAATCAGATAAACAAACAGACAAACGCTACAGATCAACAAACTTGGCAAAAAAATGTTTCACCAAGTAACAACGGACCCAAATGAAATATCCTCTTCTCTGGTGAGGATAATAATCCAAGATGTTTTCATTTTCTATTTGCTCCGCTTAAAAAAAAAGATTGTTAACTGTTCAACTTTGAAAATGGATCTCTTTACATGTTTTGCTGTCGATGAAACTAATGATTGAGAAAAACCAGATAACCATCACATTTTCCTGTTGCTTAGGGAGCCATCTCTTTATTGTGTAATGGTGGGGAGGTGGAGGGGGTCTAAATTGAGAAAATAATAATTAAGAAACAGGAAGAGAATGGAGGGTTACAAGAGAGATGGGGGAAGGTGGGGGAGTGGATGGAGGGAAGATGGTTAGGATTAATTGGATGAGAAGGGAACAAAGTTTGGGATTATCCTACAATTAATTTGCAATTGGCCACTGGCTTTGGCACCAATGCAAATTTTTATTACAGACCATCAAAAAGCTACATATAATCGAACAAAGTTTCAAATGAGCATCTCGCCGCCATTAGAGCATTTATATAGCATCAGATTGAAAATCCACCCCATCTACTTTCTCAACAATCCTCTGGAAGAAGTCCTTTCATTCAAGCTTCTGGGTCTCACTATCTGCCATGATCTTTCCTGGGAAAGTCACATTTCCAACCTGGCTACCAAAGCCAGTCGCCGACTGGGAATCTTCCATCATGCAAAATCCTTCCTCAGCCCACCTGAGCTCCTGACCAAATACAAAGCTTTCGTCCACAGCCCGATGGAGTACCAGCCCCTCTCGGCTGGTGCTCCTGCCTCTCACAATTCTCGGCTTCACACTTGTCGAAACTAAGGCATTTCGGATCATTGGTATCTCCCGAGGTGAGGCTGACTCTTTGGGCCTCTCACTCTCTCACCGCAGGCAGGTCGGTGGTCTTTCTGTCTTCTACTCTCTCCTCTCTGGTCTCGCCCCCACCATATTTCCGCAGGGTGCTCAAGGTTCGCCAGCAACCCCTTCTGGTAAAACTACAAAATCATGAATCACTGCCTTCACCTTCACTCTTTCATGCCTTTTGAATAAACTCCTCACTCTGTTCAATCCATTCTTCCCCCAGGCCTTCAAAACAGCTGTTCACAACCACTTCTTATCTTCCCCCGACCAAAACCTCGTCATCTTTTCTACCCCCGTTAATCCACCCCAACCCACCTCCTTCAAATTCCCTGCTTTCCTTCTGAAAGTCCCTGTGGTGTCCATCTTGTATACCCCGTGTCCCCGTCCCATCTCTCTCCCTTCCACAGATATCCTAATGTCTCTGTCCCCCACTGTTTTGTCCTTCCATTTACTGCCCCCCTTGCTGTGCGTTGTGTGTTAGCTCTCATATGAGCTGCGACAATGTGTACAAAAAAATTAAGATAATAAAAAAAAGATGTGGAAATAAATGTGAATTGTTGCTCCCAGCTTTCTGGCTTGATAACAGACGCCATTTGCATTTTTGCCATCTTCATCCCTGCCCTGCTTAGAATCCCGTGTTGGCACGAACAACTTGCTAGTAACTGAGTAAAGGAAAAGGAGCAAGTATGAGGTATAATGGGAAGGGGGTTAGGAGAGTTAAAATGCCACCGTAATTGTATAACTAACGATAAGGGCACTCAGTAGAGTGCACACCTCTGCCAGCCTCAACAGTTATGTTGTGTATCCCACTGAGAGGCAGGATATGCATTTGGACCTGAACCAAAATCGAATTGGCCTGTTCTTGTCACCTATCAAACTCATCCACCAAGTTTTGTCATAATCCATCCACAACTTATTGGGATATCATGCTATACATAGTTTTTGACCCCACTATATATCTCAATTATGAAGAATCACTGCATTGTGATGGATGCATTGCACTCTGTGGGCAGGGCCATCATCCGTACGCCCAGCAAGGCGAAACAGTGGATGACCGCCATGACCTTGAAATGTCGCGATGCGCAAAAACGGGATTTGATCATGTAGAAAAGGTCAATAGAACATCCCCCAGTAATGCAACTTGGCTCTACCTACCAAATAATATGATTGGTTCTAGTCATGCAGTTCTCACTTTTCATCTGAGTACAAACTCAAATTTGACTTTAGCAACAGAACCATTTTTTTGGTGAGCATTTTCTCCCAGAAGTCTAAAAATAGTTTTTTCATCACCATGCATTCATGTTATAAGTAACTACAATGTAAGACCCGTCGCTTCACTGACGGGAATACCAATCTTTGCGTCATTGCTAAAAAAAACAAAAAAAAACGGTTGTTGTTAATGGGAAAAATAAAAGTAGGCGGTGTATCGATATCAGCCGAGCTATACACCCAGAGAGCGCGGAGGGGGAGAGTGTTAATGGGATATTCATCACAGCCTTTTTAGATGCTGAATTCCAAATAATATACAACAACACACAAAGAAGAAGATCAAGATAAATAAATATCACAATCCCCCTACCCTATCCTCCTCTCTTCCTTCTTTTCATCAAACTGTCTTGGGTATATATTAGGCACGGGCCATGCCAAGAAACAAACTCTCCCCATGCATTTATGTGCAGCACGTTATATGCTGTGTCCGACTGTACGTATATTTGTATATGTGTGTTTACGTGTATTGCTATGCTGTGCTGTGTACGGGGTACTGTTACTGCTTGATTAGTGGTATCCACTACAGGACAATTGTTGACAGATGGACGGACGCACACAGGCAGGCTGAGACCGAGCTCCTTTTCTGTATTTGATAACAAATCAACTTCTGATGAGACCTATCTTGGTTCAGCAATATTGCGGCGTTTGTTTGTAACCAATCAACTTTCCCATGTGACCATGAATGGTGTAGCACATATGATGGTGTTCATCTACAACCAATCAACTTTCCCATGTGACCATGAATGGTGTAGCAATATGATGGTGTTCATCTACAACTAATCAACTTTCCCATGTGACCTTGAATGGTGTAAGCATATGATGGTGTTCATCTGCAACCAATCAACTTTCCCATGAACCTTGCATGGTGTAGCAAATGTGGTGTGTTCATGTGCACAAATCAACTTTTCCATGAGACCATGCACGGTGTAGCAATTGGTGGTGTTCATCTGCCAATTAACCTATTCTCGTCCAGTTGTATAGTATAGTGTAGTACAGTGTAGTATAGCATCATATAGTATAGATAATAGTTTATCGTACAGTATAAAATAGTATAGTATCGTTAATATTTTATAGTACATTATAATACAATATCATATCGTTAATATTTTATGGCACACTATAGTATAGTTAACATTTTATTGTCCAGTATAATATAGGATAGTACAGTTAATATTTTGTAGTGCAGTATAATATAGTTAATATTGTATTGTACAATATAATATAATACAGTGTGGTATAGTTAATATTTTATCAAACAATATAATATAACATAGTTAATATTTTATAGTACAGTGTAATATAGCATAGTATCGTTAATATTTTATCATACAGAAAATATAGATATAAATAGTTAATATTTTATAGTACAGTGTAATATAGCATAGTATCGTTAATATTTTATCATACAGTACTATAGGAATAGTATCGTTAATATTTTAATCATACAGTAAAATATAGATAAGTATAGTTAATATTTTATAACACAGTATAGTAGTGTATAGCTTGCATGGTATAGTATTAAGTAGAATATAGTTCAGTATAGTTAATATTTTATAGTGCAGTATAATATAGTATCGTTAATATTTTATCGTACAGTAAAATATAGTATAGTATAGTTAATATTTTATAGTACAATATAGTATAAAGTAGAGTATCGTATAGTTACCATTTTATTGTACAGTATAATATAGTATCATTAATATTTCATGGTATAGTATAGTAATAGTTATAGTATCAATAATATTTCATATATAGTATTTGTTATATTTTATAGTACAGTGTAATTAGTATAATATAGTGTAGTTAATATTTCATAGTATAGTAGAGTTAATATTTTATAGTACAGTATAGTATAGTTTTATTTTATTTGACAGTACGTATTATAATTTACTAGTACGTGCGCGTACGTGCAAAAAAAAAAAAAAAAAAAAAAAAAAAAAACTTTCAAACCGCGAGCCAGAAACACAAACCACACAGGCCGTTCCTTCGCTCTCGCGTGCCCGTACGTGCAAAAAATAAAAATAAACTTTCAAACCGCGAGCCAGAAACAACAACCATACAGGCTGTTCCTTCGCTCTCGTGTGCCCGAACGTGCAAAAAAATAAAATAAACACTTTCAAACCGCGAGCCAGAAACAACAACCACACAGGCCGTTCCTTTGCTCTCGCGTGCCCGTACGTGCAAAAAAAATAAATAAACTTTCAAACCGCGAGACAGAAACAAACAACCACACAGGCCGTTCCTTCGCTCTCGTGTGCCCGAACGTGCGTGTCGTACGTGCAAACCAAAAAAAACAAAAAACTTTCAAACCGTGAGCAAGAGACAACCACACAGGCCGTTCCTTCGCTCTCGTGTGCCCGAACGTGCTGGTCGTACGTGCAATCCAAAAAACTTTTCAAACCGTGAGCAAGAGACAACCACACAGGCCGTTCCTTCGCTCTCGTGTGCCCGAACGTGCGTGTCGTACGTGCAATCCAAAAAACTTTCAAACCGTGAGCAAGAGACAACCACACAGGCCGTTCCTCGCTCTCATAAACAACGACTGGATTGGGGCATTGTGTTTATCTATAAATGCGCATAAGAAAATCGAGAAATTATTAGAATACAGTAAGTCATCACTATCCGGAAGTGGCGCGTGCCCGTACGGAATGTTCACATCATTCCACGAATTATCGCTTGCATTGAAGTATCAACTGCTGTGATACTTACACACACGAGTTAATTAAAATCCAAATTAAAATCAAGTTTACCTTCCTGTCTTTGCTTGCCATGACATTCGCTGCCATTGACCATTGCCACTCCTACGCCACGGGAACTAAGGCACCGATCCCCGTAACCGGTACGGCGCGTGACGTCATCGTCGGCCAGCCGCGCACCGGCCTACGCAGCAACGTGTCCTGTGATTGGTAACTAAATGGCGCATCGGCCACGCCTACGCAGCAACGTGTCCTTTCATTGGTTGGTAAATAAATGGCCATAACTTGGGAAGCACTTGTCCGATCAATATCAAACCTTGAAAAGGCACATCCTCAGGTCCCCAGCAATATACCTGGCAAGTTTCAATTAGATCGGACCAGTGGTTGTCGAGAAGCAGCGGTCACACACACACACACACACACACACACACACACACACACACACACACACACACCACACACAACACCTGGAATTATAGATAGATAGTAGAGTGCAGTATATAGTATATAGCTTGCATGGTATAGTACAGTACAGTATATTGTTATTTATATTCTGGTGTTCTGCTCGGAGGTAGGTAAAGTACTGCCCAAGCAGTTTCTTGGTAAGTGTTATACTGGGGTGTTTGCTCTTGCCTTCCCAGAGTATCGTATGTACTATATTAGTTTTATATAATTTGGTATAGTATAGTTTTCATAGTATAGTCAAGTGCCATAGACAGCTATTTTGTTTCATTGTTCATAATGTCTATGTCCAGATGTTAAATTGAACTTCCCATTTGAAGCCTTGCTGCAGACAATGGGGACTTTGTCAAGTGTGTAGAGAGAGAAGAGAAGAGGAGAAGAAGAGAGAGAGAGAAGGAGGAGAGAGAGAAGAGAGAGAGAGAGAGAGAGGCGAGGAAGAGAGAGAGGACGAGGGAAGAGAGAGAGGACGAGAAGGAGAGAGAGGGCGAGGAAGAGAGAGAGAGAGAGAGGAGAGAGAGAGAGAGAGAGAGAGAGAGAGAGAGAGAGAGAGAGAGAGAGAGAGAGAGAGGCGAGGAAGAGAGAGAGGACGAGGAAGAGAGAGAGGACGAGAAGAGAGAAGAGAGGCGAGGAAGAGAGAGAGAGGGCGAGGAAGAGAGAGAGACGAGAGAGAGAGAGGACGAGGAAGAGAGAGAGAGAGGGCGAGGAAGAGAGAGAGGACGAGGGAAAGAGAGAGAGGACGAGGAAGAGAGAGAGGACGGGAAGAGAGAGAGGGCGAGGAAGAGAGAGAGGGCGAGGAAGAGAGGAGAGGGACGAGAAGAGAGAGAGAGGGCGAGGAGAGAGAGAAGGGCGAGGAAGAGAGAGAGGACGAGGAAGAGAGAGAGGGCGAGAAAGAGAGAGGCGAGAAGAGAGAGAGGACGAGGAGAGAGAGAGGCGAGGGAGAGAGAGGGCGAGGGCGAGGGAGAGGGAGAGGGAGAGAGAGAGGGCGAGGAAGAGAGAGAGGCGAGGAAGAGAGAGAGGGCGAGGAAGAGAGAGAGGGGAGGAAGAGAGAGAGGCGAGGGAAGAGAGAGAGAGGGTGAGGAAGAGAGAGAGGCGAGAAGAGAGAGAGGACGAGGGAGAGAGAGGACGAGGGAGAGAGAGGGGGAGGGCGAGGGAGAGGGAGAGGGAGAGGGAGAGATAGATCTGATAATGCTCCCATATGGATGATCCGTGGACCCTGCGTTTTAAGAAAACCTAAAGCATGTCAGCTTGGGTTCGCTTTGTTTTTAAAAAAAAATCACAATTCACTGACTCACCGTTCACAATAACAACTTGGTGTATTTATCCATTTGTTTTTGTTTCAAGCGTGACATGGTCACATGATGATTTGATCTGAACACTGAGATCACCAGGTGATTATAGTAAATAATATGACGTGCTCACGTGACAGGTGTGCTGTCTGTGTTGTGCAGGAACTGGTGTGCGTTTGTGGTATCACGGACAGTTTCGTGTGTCGTGGAGGATGGCTTGCAAAGGTTCGCCAAGGCCGAGTACCAGCCGTGTGCCTGGGGACAGTACGCTTGCCCACGTGTCCTCACGTAAGCAAAATGACGCTTTGGAAAAATATTTACACGTGATATAAAAAATACCGTCCGTGACAGAACACCCAGAATAACCTCGTCATCCGCCGTGACTTTCCACGAGCGGAGCATCCATCACCTGCTGTGTAAACGGATCATTTCAAAGTTTCTGTACCCACAAGGGTGGAGACCTCCACAAGGCAAATTGCCATTGACAACGACCAAATGTGGAGGTGCAGTGATCGGTTGTATTTTCACAAGTTTATGAGTGAACTTAAGATTGAATAAGGAAAAGTATGACCCACAACTTCCATGAGACTTCAATTTGTATACAATTTCTTTTTTAACTCTAGATGCTGCAGCTTGATCACCAACTTCTGAGCTGCATATATTGATATCGCCACCTGGTGGACTTGTGGAGTACAGAGGATAAGTATCCTCCACCTGTCCACCAAATTGTCTCGAGCCATGTTTTGATGCCCCTGCAAATGGCTGCTTGGGCTTTCAGGATAGCCGAGAGATGTGAGCACTTTTCTCTGAGCAGTCTTGCCTGGGTTTGAATCTCGAACCAACTATAAACTTTCACCCTGGTGTTTCGCAGGCAGAGCGATTGAAGTCAATGTGTGTGCCGTCCCTCGGATGGCCATTAAACTATGCGTCCCATTTTCCGGCATTAGTTTGTGTAAGTTTAAAGATCCCATGGCGTCCTTCATGAAGAGTAGGACCCTGGCCAAATTAGGAGCTTTCACTGGCATGCTGGCCAAATTGCAAATTCCTGCCATGACTTGACTGCCGGGAAGGCAATTGCAAACCACCCGGCACAACCGTTCCCCAAAAACCGTTCAACAGCTCCACTGCTCTGTGAAATAGTATGGTACATTGCTGATGATAATGATGACGGTGAAACGACAGATAGTTCTTGCCTGTATGTTCAGTGTAATAATTCTCAACAATGTTCTTTACTCAACATCACCAGATACCGCATGTGTGTTCGCCCACGCTACAAGATCGCGTACAAAAAGGTGAACGAGATGGAGTGGCGATGCTGTCCTGGTTATAGCGGTCACAACTGCCTGATCCGTGTCTCTGAATATCCAACTGTACCCGTCACCCACACCCCTCGGCCTGGCATTTCACACGGGGATATGATACCTGTGCCCGGTAGACCAGCCAGCCTGCCAAATCATCGGAACCCAGGTGAGAAATCCTTCAAGCCAACGTCTTCATCTTAACGTAAGCGTTTCATGATGGATTATTCAACGTGCTGTCACCTCCATCAAATGTTAAACTAGAGAGTTCATAGAACACCTTACCTTGCACATTCCTGAAAAAAAAAACACATGGACGTGGAAAGGGCCTTTTGAACTCTTGCTTTTTGCTTCCGAGCACGATCTATATTTCCTATGAGCCGCAATTTTGTGTGAATCTCGATATTCCCCAATGCTCCAATGCTTTCGATTGGTCGAAATGGCGTAAAATGGCGTAATATTTTGTCCAAGTACCGTACTGCTAAACTGAAGGTTTTTGGAAGTGCCGACAAGCCGATTTGTGTTCTACGGTGTTCAAGTATATAATTCAATTGAAATAAAATAAAGGCCTAAAAGGCTGAAGAAGAAGAAAAAATTCAGAAGTTTACCGCCGTTGATGCACCGTCTTAGCCACCACCTTATTTCATACGTTCCATCAGTTATTTGCGCTTGTTGTTTGTGTCCTTTATGATGCACCTAAAAACAGTAAGTTTCCTGTTTGGAATGATTTTCAATTAGTTTGACTGCCAGACAGTCAGACACACCAAAACAATTACCTTGCTCCGTCCGAGGTAGCACGTGCTCGCTTGGGATGAGATTCCGTACAATTTGCCAAATTCAAAGCCAAAGTACTGCGGAACTGTAGGTTCGTATTCCGATTCATGTTCTGATTCGTGTTCTACAGTGTTAAATATATAAAGTTAAATTGAAATTAAGTAGTTCCTCGATCATGGACTGACATCTGAGGGGTGGGGGCGGTGGGAGGGTGTTCCGTTAGCAAGCAGCTTGCTATCACTTTCCAAGCCAGTCGTTCTGTATCAAGCACTTTGCGAGCCACTCGCCGAGCTGCTCGGCAAGTGGAGCAAGCGATTAAGAGAGGTGTTTCTTGATGTTAGCAAAAATGGCCGCCATAGTCTGATTCAAAACAATACTACAACCAATGAAATGGTCAGAGGCATACCAGTGTTATCTATACTCATAATCTATACTATAAGAAGCCATTCATATCTGTCTGTATGTCTGGCTGTGGAAAAAGTTGCACTACATACTTAAAGTCTCTTTATTTTGTACTGTATGAACATCATAATTACACAGTGACTCCGTCTATTTATATTGTACCTTTTAAAACTTCAGACCCTTTAGACTGCTTAGACCCCTTTGGACCCTTTAGTTAGATCTTTTAAGAACCTTTAAACATTTTAGACCCTTAAGACACCTCTAAGAATTTACATCCTTTAGACCCCTTTGACCCCTCAAGAAATTCAGGCCCCTTGAGACCCAATTAACCCTTTAAACCTGTTGGACCCTTTAGATCCCTGAGTCCCGAAGTACTATTGGAATGTACCCTTCAGACCCTTAGATCCCACAGATGCTTTAGACCTTTTATGACCTCTTTGACTGTATAGACACTTTAGACCTTTAGACACCTTATGACCCTTTAAACCAAGATAGACCGTTTTGGATCTCAATAAACACTTTGGACCCCTTTGACCTTTACTCCTATGGACCCCATAAACCTGCAGTCCCTTAGACCCATTTAAACCCCTTTAAATATTTTAGGCTCCTTAGACCCCTTAAGACTCCAGAAACCTGTTAAACCTTTATAGACCTGTTAGAGTTGAAGTTAAGAGCTGAAGATTCCAGAGACCTGTTCGAGTTGAAGTTACCCCTTTAGACCCTAAGAACCCTTATAGACCCCATTTGAACCTCTTTGATCTCTTAGACACCTTCGATACTTTAGACCTGTAGACTTTTACAACCATTAGACGCCTTTAAACACACATCACACAAACATCAAAAGAGTATTCTTGCAATATCTAAACTATACTTTTTCAGAAAATAATGCGGAAACTCTACCCACCCAGAAGATGGGTACTCCACCAGTATTATTGAAATGTGCATTTCATACCTTTATTGTTACTTCTACTTTTCATCCTAAATTCTTAACATCCTCAAAAACCATTCAGAACCCTCCTCCAACCCGCCCCCCCCAAAAAAAAATGCACAGTTGTAGGTCCATAGATACGTTTGGCCCAGGGCTCCTCCTTCTGACTCCCCATTTCTTTATCTTTCTTTCCATCTTCCTCATACTCTGTAGTCGCTGCTAACACAATATATTTGTTCGGGAAAGTTGCCACAAGAGGATCAAGTGAAACTGAAAACGACGGCCCTGACAGCATTTGCTCCAGTTCCACAATAGCATTGTTCAGTACATGGTGCCCGCCATGTTGTTCAGTGGTGCCAGTACTCTGTTCCGTTGGAGTGCTTGTTTGAGCGCTTTGAATCAAGCAAGCCACTTTGTAATGGAACACACCCTGTAGACACACACACACAGACAGTGAACCAATAATTACTTAACTTAACCCCACTTTGCACTTTGTGTGTGGGGTAATGAGTTGTCACTTCAATCAAATAAATTAAACTCCCATATTGTGGAGGTCAAACACAGAATTATACATTGGAAAATTAGTTTTCAAGCTGTTTATTAATAATTTATTGACCTGTAACTATGATAATCATATGGGACCAATTTCAGTTTGAAATGTATTTACAAGTTTAAATGAGAGAATAATAACATTCTTATTCATATTCTGCACAAAGGCAGGTCCCGAAATGCTGAAGCAGTTTCTTGGCCAGGTGCTGCTGCCTTCCCACGAGTTGATGGGGCAGGAATTTGGCCAGGGTGTCAGTGATAGCTCGCCTACTCTTCAAGAAGGATCACTAAAATCCACCAACTAATGCCGTTGGACAAGATACCCGGGTTAATATCCATCCGAGGGGTGGCACACACAATGATGAATCACCTTGCCTGTGAAGCACCGGGGTGTCGGTTTATGGCTGGGTCTGGATTCAAACCCACGCCAGACAGCTTGGAGGCGAGTGCGCGTACCTCTGGGTCATCCCATCAGCTCGATAATAACATATCTAATATATTGACAAAAGTTTTCAACAAATTCGGCCCAGATGCAGATGGGTTATAAATGCTTGCCATTCCCATCTGAGCGCTTAGCTGGTGAAGCTCTGCTCCCAGGTTCAAATCCCATTTTCTTTGATTAATTATTTGTGCATTGTCTCCTAATGTGCTTATTCAAAACCAAAAGCACCAAAAAGTAGTGTATGAAGCTCAAGCTCGACGTTTCTATCAACAAGGGGTCTTTGGTCTTCCTCCGGGACTGTATAGACACTGTAATTCGTATAAAAGTGCATTCATATCTCGTAACGTCCTTGGCATGTATATGATATCTGCAAAGTTTTCTCATGATCCTTGAGCTGTGTACAGACCGTGAGTAGGCTAGCCAACATGATGTCATTTTGAAAGGTCGCAGTGATTCTCGGTAGTCGTTGCCTAAGCTTTCGGTTTATTTTGGGAAGTGGGCAGCTTACAAACGTTTTCATCGAAAATATTTCTTGGCATCAAGTTTAAGGATTCAGGCCATACTCCATCAGATAACTGAAAGCAACTTTGTCTTTACATTCTGTTACTGAATATGCCTACCATCATGAGTTCCCTGACAGAGAACTTCAATGCAGGAGGAGGTCGTGAGGCCCATCAAGCCTGCACAATGGTTGCCAACCTATGGTTGTTTGTCTGTGCTCTCTCTCCTTTTTTTGCTGAGCGTCAAGCAAGAAAGTAACATGTTAATAATTTTTGAAGTGGTTTTTAAAATTACTTGGCCGGGGTCGGGTTTGAACCACTGACATCCAAAAATTAGAGTGGACGCTCTAAGAGTCAAACCATTACGCCACCACGTCTGGTAAACCGCATTAACATTATTAGATCACAGAAAAAAAAGAAGTAATCATTTACAACTGTGTGGTAATGTCAGCCTATTGAGGAGATGCTTTGAGTTGTGGTGCTGTTCGCAGGAGGAAACCTTGATGGAGAAAAGATAAACTCATTGGAAGGTGACGTCCGTCAGCTAACTCATACTGTCAATGGCTTGCAACACACTCTGTCCAACCTGCAGCGTGCATTCAATGAGGACTCCAATCACTTGCGCAACCTCATAAACACCTACAACAACAACCTCAACGGATTCCGTCCGGAGGATGTCAGTCTCGCAGGGCACAAGCATACCCAACCATCGCAGTCATCATCCAACCTCCTTCGAGGCCTCCATGAGGTCAATATTACATTGCAACGTAAAGGAAAGGCCCTGGATCACCTGAGGGGAACTCTTTCAGACCATGATGCTCGTATTAACTCTATTATCAAAGAGCTTGGAGACCGACATCACGGCAATCTTCCTGGTGAAGGTGCGAATGGTGCGGCCACAGTCGTTGAAACAAACCTTGAATCTGGAGCGCTGGATAGGCGTCTATTGCAGCTTCGCGGCGACATTATCAATGAGATCCGTTCCAATTTGTTGTCGCCACCATATGCCAGTGCAGCGAGTTGTGGATGCAGGGCTGAGTTGGAGGAGCTTCGAGCAAGGCAAGCTGAAAGTGATCTGGCACTTAGCCGACTCAGGGATGAGAGTCAAAGCTGGCGAGATCATTATGAGAGGCAACTGAAAAGCCTGAATAGTGCAACTCGGGAAGACTGCTGTGAAGATGCAGTTAAACTCAGGCGAAGACTGGAAAAGGCCGAAAGACGCCTCGCAACTCTTTCAACTGAGGTGCGACGCACACGAGAGCATCAAACAAATGGGCCGGGGAACACTGTCACAGGATGGGATTTACGAGCAGGGCTGAATGAAATTGAAGAACGAATCAACGCTTCCTTGCGACGTGTTGAAGAATCGACAAGCCGCGCCCATGACAAGTGTCTCAGCGCGGTTGGAGGTGAGGCAGTTCGCCGGCAGGAAGAGTCTCAGCACAGTGCAGCTGCTCACCGTGAGGAATTGCGTAAGCTCTGGGCTTCAATCGAGTCTCTTCGGGAAAAACCTCCACCAGGCTGGTCAGCTTTCCCCGACACCTCGATCCAAGGACTGGAAGGAAGGCTGCGTGCTCTTGAAGATGCTAGAACACGTTGGGAAGATGAGATCGGGCGTTTCCAATCAGATTTGAACCGACTAATCTCTGAAATTGGAACACTGAGGCGTGAAAATATGAAGATAACCACAAACCTAACTCACCTCACAGGCCAGGTGCATCGTGGTGGTGCATGGTTAAATGGGCCAGAAGGCGGTCGCTGCCCAACCAGTTGCACCAATGCTATTGTGTCTCTTCGTGATGAATTGTTCCCAAAAATAGTTACAATAGGTGATACAGTGAATGAAAATCAGCGCAGGATTCGATCGCTCAACATTACTATCCGACATGTAACCGGCATCCAAGGCGGAAGTGAGAGTGATGGAAGCTTGGCAAAGATCTGGGTGGTGCTGGATGGCATTGGAGATAGAATGGTGGAGCTTGAAAAATCACTTACCAATATCAACCACTCAATATCCAAATGTGATGCTGCAGTCACCAAAGTGAATGAAACAGTGCAAGAAGCTGATGCTGGGTTGAGTGCGCGGATTTCCTGGGTGCGAGAGCAAGTTGATGAGCAGAACACAATACTACGAGGCCAGAGTCAAGCATTGGCGGGGCTGGAAGGTGGCTTGGATCATATAAAACATCGAATTGAATCAGAAAGCCAGGTGTGTAAAGATGAGGTGGAGCATCGCATCAGGACCCTTGAGACAGCAAGTGAGAAGCTCGATGGTCTTCGAAAAATCCTGCAAAGACTCGAGACTGATGTTGGTGACCATGTGACTCGGCTCAATGAACGGATAAAAGGTCTTGACAATTATATGACTACCTGTTGTCATGAAAGCAAGACGCTGGGTGACCGAGTTGACAAGCTGCACATTTACCTGGACAAACGTCTTGCCAGAATCAACAATTCCTTAGACCATGTCGGTCACAACTTTAAGGATATTCTTAAGGGTAAGGCTTGTTGTGAGATGATGGTCCCATTGTTGCCGACTTGTTGATGCTTTTACATTTCTTCCGATTTCCTAAAGATGGAGAAAGGTTATTGCTGTTTCAGTGCATGATTTTCAGCCACCTTATTATTCTAAATCAAATTCTTCCAGAATGAAAACCCAACATTCTTCACTTTTTCTCACATTCATTTTCCACATCTCATTCACAGATCTCAAAGAAGCTAAAAAGCCTGGACCCCCTGGCCCAATAGGTCTCCCGGGCCTAGTCGGGGAGCCGGGTCTTCCAGGTCTTCCTGGACCTGCCGGTCCTCCTGGACAGCCAGGCATGGGAGGACATGCAGGAGCAAAGGGCGAGCCAGGGCAAATGGGTCTGGAGGGCATTCCTGGAGTCGCCGGCCTACCAGGACCCCGAGGACTTCCAGGTGAGGTTCACTTTGATTGCTTGCTTTTTAATTATTTTTGCTACTTTGTATTTCATCCAAAGTGTTAGTGCATGTATGTCACATATGAGTCGGAAATGTCAACATAAAACGTTCGAGCATGTGAAGTCGCTCTTCTCTCACGTTGTTGAGATTAAGCGAAACAAGAAGGATGGGAAAGTTTGACCTTGGGTGAAAATGTGCAGATAAAATGTCACAATAAAAACACAAAACTGAAGTCTCGCACATCTGTGCTGATGCTATGTGATAAGGCGACACAAAATGGTCGGAGATGCATTTCTGGAACCAAACCTGGCCCGATCCGAGCCGATTTGCTGGCGAACAGTTGGAGGAAAAATGATGCAAACGTCGTCAGTCCATTGTTTCCTTTCAAACGAATCAGTCTACCAGTGCCAATATAATTGAGAATTAGGCTTGCCCTTGTCATAAGATGCTGCGCAACTGTTTTGATTTTAGAATGTTTATGATACAGAAATCGCAAGGCTCACATAGTGCGGCAGGTTCACAGACTGACTGGGGGTTAAAGGGGAAGAGGAAGCCAAAGACATCCTACACTAATAAATCAATGAGGTGGTGGAAAGGAGGGAAAAGGCTCAAGGAGAGTAGATGAGAGTTGGATGACGAACTGGTCTTGCTCGTGAAGGCTAGTGTCAATCTGCATCAGTGGACAGGTAGAACAATGAATGACCTCAATAAGACGTTGATTCTGTTCTGTTCTTGCATATGATAGCTATCCGGCAGCCAAGCTATCATTTCTTGGAAGTGTGGCTGTGCCCCTCTACCAGTACACTGGTACTCATTTCGCCAACCTCAGAAGGACGACAGGCTGTCAACCCCACCTGGTGTTAATTCAGCAGCTAATGGAGCTCGAACTGAGAATGCTAAGATCCTAAGCCAGCCACCCTAGCCGCTAAGCCTAACACCAGGCTTGTAGGACGTTGATTGAGGTATGCTAACCGCCGTGGGAAGCAAGGAGAAACTGACGTTTCAGGCATTAACTCCTCCGTCTCAGCAAAAGAGCTCTTTTACTGCTGACGGGTGGTTGTAGGGACCCATATGAGTTCTCTGAGGGTGCTCCTAAAGTGTCCTTCTTTTGCTTCCACCGTGGGAAAAGTGGTGCCATTATTGTGACGTCACTGGTACCCAGTGTGTCCCGGTAAGTGACGGCACTCCCCCCAAGCTCAGTGGCTATTTGTCTCGTCTAACGGTCCTGTGTTGTTTCTTCCGCCACCGAAGGTGAGGGAGGATATGTTTTTACCCCTTTCTGTCTGTTTGTCTGTCTGTTTGTTTGTTTGTGTGCAGGATATCTCAAAAAAGTTGTGGACGGATCCAGTTGAAAATTTGTGGGCAGGTTGGTGTGTGACGAGGATGAACGGATTAGATTTTGATGAAGATCCGGATCTGGATCCGGCAACTATAATTTTTTAAGTGATTCTTCGCCATTGAGAGACGGTGCGAAACCGATACGTAGCACGATATCTCAAAAAGTTTTGGACGGATTCGGACGAAACTTGGTGGACATGTTGGATGTATGGCAAGGAAAATTGGTTCGATTTTGGTGAAGATCTGAATCCGGATCTGGATACGAGAGTTATTTAATTTGTTAAGTGATTCTTCACCATTGAGAGAAAGTGCCAAAACCGATATAGTACTGTACAGCATGATATCTCAAAAATGTATTGGGCTAGATATGCTCTCATGGATCAGGCATTACGTGGCGGAGGTACGCGCTCTACCGAGTGCCCTTCTAGTTTCTCATGTATTCATGTCTGTGTCCATGTGAGTGAGATGTGTGTAGCAGCTCCATTATGAGCCTTAGATCCTGTAAAAAAAAAAAAAAAAATGAAGTTTCACATATTTCAATGTTTGCCTCGATACCTGTTTTATCACCTTCTCATGAGAATAATAAAAAAACAGATCACTTCATATACTGGTCTCAAAACAATATCTAAATGGCGAAATATTTCATCACTCGACGATCCTCATTCAAATATAGAATATCACATCAATGCTCGCATAACAAATATTTTGCCATTTTTGTTCTTTGACTCAGCAGTGTCATGATGACGTACATAGACATTTTTGAAAGCGGAGAGTCCATAAGAGGGCGCAGCATGCTGTCTGAGCACAATGATGTACGATTGGAAAACAATAATTTCGATAAAACTTTTACTCCTCTCTCCTCGATGGGTCCCAAAGGTTATAGTCCTTTTTTCTGGACAAAATTATTACTCTGCGCTCGTGAAGTGAAAAGCAGGGTTAAGCGATCGGTCGCATACATACGTCGTACGTACGTATGGCGTACGTCGTTCATGTCTGCATTTTGTTAAGAGCATACATTGAAAACCGTTCAGCGGAGGAAATTGAAACTTTACCACATGCTACATGACCGTGTGATATCGTGGTCACTCTTTTGAGGTCAACATAGGCCAAAGGTCAACATCGGCCAATTTTCTAAAATCCTCAATTTTCATCCGACTGCATTGAAATTTGAAGAGGATTTGCACATCAAGTCACTGAATTCAACGACCAACTATTTTTGAGGTCAACATAGGCCAGAATTTCTAAAATTGTCAATTTTCATCAAGCTGACTTGAAATTTGAACAGGATTTTCACATCACCTCACTAAATTCAACTACCAACTATTTTTGAGGTCAACATAGGCCAAAAGGTCAACATAGGCCGAATTTCTAAAATTGTTAATTTTCATCCAAATCTATGCCTGGTGTTGGCTTAATGGCTGAGTGATGGGCTTGGAATCCTAGGATCCTGAGTTCAAATCCCACTCGGCTGTTGAATT
>CM068962.1:87830197-87856665 GCA_035128595.1 Eptatretus atami | reverse complement strand
AAAAAAAACAATGTAAATACAGGACTGGCATACTGACAAGTTCTCCAAAAATATTGTGCTTTTTCAAAGTTGTACGAAAAGCCAAAAGATCTGTAGTAGATTGAGTAAATTATCAGAACAATTAACACTTGAATACTTATCGGGAATAAGGGTGGATGGATGAAGGAACGGAGGGTGGCTGGTGGGTGTAGCGGTGATTGGGATGGGGTAGAAGTGAATGAAGAGGGAACGATCCTTATACTGTTGTTAGAAATGCATTGTGATCGTTTACGGAATTTCCAAGTCATACAGGTTCTCAAATCCTGAAATGGAGTCACGCCGTCGTGCAAACATGAAAGTGTTTTCACATTTCCGATGGTTGTTGATTATAATATTACAATTATGCTTCACTGGTATAAGATTGTTCGTTTGAACTTTTCTACTGTATTTCACTACAGTGTATAGAAAGCAATATGTTATGCAAAGGCTTAGGAATTCTGAAGTAAACCTCAAAGCTTTTGGAATTTCTCAAAGGGGAATATATTCAAGTGGAGAGAGAGTGGGGGCACAAGGGATGAGGGAGAGAAGGTAGGGGAGAGAGAGTAATGGGAGAGAGAGAGGAGGGGTGGGGAGAGAGAGAGAGAGGAGGGGGTGGGGAGAGAGAGAAGAGGAGGGTGGGGTGTGCAGAGACAGGGGTTGGGGAGAGAGAGGAGGGGGTGGTGAGAGAGAGAGAGGTGGGGGAGAGGAAGACAGAGAGGGAAGGGGAGGGGAGAGGAAGACAGAGAGGGGGAAGGGGGAGAGAGACTGTTGGGGGTTGTTAAAAGTGCACTTTCAGGAATGTGGCTCAAACAAACTGGTGGCCTGGCTTGTTTATTGGGCCAGAGGGCAAACATTGTGAAAGATAAGAGAGACAGGATGGAAACACCAAAAATGAGGCCTGCTGGGCTGGCCTTGATGTCCCCATCAAAGCATGCTATGGTACCTTTTCCAACTGAATTCAATATCCTGAGTTAGTGCCGATATAAAAACTTCTCATGAGATCTGAAGAAGTTCTCATGAGATTCCTATCATACATCATATTTCATCTCTGATTGTTGTTCGGGACAGATGCTGATTTTGTTAAACGGAGTTAAATTGTGTGCATGTCATCGAAAGAGGAAATACAGCAAATTTTAACTTGCATGTTACCTAAAGGAGTGTTTCATGAAGGTGTATGCATTTCCCCGGTTTCCTTTGGGTTTTTGTTTCCTGACACCCTTTATTCTCAAGTTTGAGACTTTGTAGTAACACAAAGCTGCATTTCCTCACATTAAAAATGTATGTTGAAATCTACAGATAATGCTAGAATGATAAACAATGAAAAGGTATTAATATTATTTTTGCTTATTGTTATTATAACTATTATTATGATAATGATGATGATGATTATTATTATCATGTTGTTGTTGCTTTGTATGTTGCAATTTTAAAGTTGGGAACAAGTCTTGTCTCTGTAGAATCTTTTCTGTGGCAGATGTCAAACAGTTTAAATATACTTGTGAGAAACGACGACAGACAGCTACATACATCGAGGAACCGGAGATAGCGGAGAGTGTTGCAACACAAGAAAACCCATACACAGGATGAGGTCACCTGGACACCTGAAATCTACACACCTGAAACTCAATCCAAACAAGGTTATGTAGTGGTATTTTTGTTGAAGGATTGAGTAGGAGGGATGTGGGAAGCTCGAGAAGATAGGGTAGAAATGGGAAAGAGAAAGGAGAATCATGGGAGAGAGGAAGATGTACATGCAACAGGCAAGACTCTTCACAACAACAATAACCAGAGAGTTGGTGTCAAAGGCACCCAATGCTCGCCTGTTTATACATTTATCGTTTTTAAAAGACGAGTCTAATAATATTTTTTTTATAAAGCATTGCAGTGAAGTCTGATCCAAATAATTTTAAAGCAATATATGTATTTGTATATTGTAATCAGTAAAAAATAGTGTGGTCGATAAAAACATTAGAAAGGAAATAACTTGCACCAAATACTGTAACATTTTCACGCTGACGCTCATGCTCACGCCGGGGTTATCGCTATAGCTCTCTGTTCTTCGAACAGGCGAGCTAATAATAAAATGTTAAAATTGTTTGTTTTTATTTTTAAAATCCCACGACCCAGACAACACAACATCCACAGATCTCACAAACCAGTCCTGAGCTGCCTACCTTTCAGACTGAAGTCGCTGTATCTCTCTAGCTCCTTTAACAGTAACTATCCAATGCTATATCTACTGTCCCTACCATTTTCCCAGAAGGACTATTCCATACATCGACAACTCCCTGTGGAATACCCCTGCCTTGTTCTGGTCCTAACTCTCCTGTTTGTTTGTTTGTTTTTACACTCAAGCTATTTCCCTGAGGTCATGTCATTGTCCATCCTGGTAATAAATAAATAAATAAATCCCACACTATTTCATCCACACCCTTCATTATTTCAAAATATCAGATCCCCTCTTAATCAGCTCCAGTTTAATGTGTAAATTCCAGTCTCACTCTGTCACATTCAGTAAGTTTGGATAGATGAAACAGCGAATCTATCTCTATCTCTATAACTATCCTCTCTGGCCAGATTAAAGCTTGCCATTAAGTAATCTCAACCTTCGGTTATCTTCTCAAAATGGTATTCAAGATAAACATGTGTCTGCTGTCAGCAAGAAGAAAATTGTGTTTCTTCAATAAACCCTCCAGCTAATTTGAAGTTGTACTTCTTTCTTCAATCCTTCACAAACAACCATGAACTTTAATAAAATGGAGATGGATTCAATTGTAATACCAATTGTGGTAATACAATCCCTTGGAGATGTTTTACATAATCTCCTAATTAATGAATGATGATCCACAAATCAATAATGATCCTCTTTGAAACACCTGGAAAAGTCACATACGTCCGCATGAAAAGTCTTGTTTCCAAAGTTGCTGCTTATAATTATTTTATTGGAAATACAATCACGGGAGCAAAATGCTGCTTCCCTTGATCTCATTCAATCCAATGTCCAAACTCTTTCCAGAGCATCCTGGCTGCTGAAACAGTCTCATGGCAAGGACTATACTGGGTGGTTTGCCATTGCATGTTCCAAGAAGGAGTCAGGGCAGGAGTTTATAGTTTGACCATGGTCAACTGAACTGACCATGGTCAAAGTCACCTGCATACACTGGCAATAAATCTGACGATGATATTTTGATGTCAGCTGTCTTGTAAAGTATATTTGGCATAAGCTAAACACACTTCACATCACTCTGAACCATTCCACTGAACTGCTCATTAAGATAAGACATTAAGTCATCTATGTATGGAGCTTGACTTGACCTTATACTAGTTTTGAGGAATCTTGGCTCTCTTGGTTTGATGTTCACAGAACGAAAAATTCAAAATGTTTAATTTCATTTTCATTTAAAATTAAAATTGAATTAGTCAGATGATTCCAAATGCAGATGTCCATGCACGTACTACTTTAATCTATCCACTGCTATTTAACCGTCAATTAAGTCAATGAAACACCTTACCTGGCATAATGCATACCTGATGTGCTTGGGCTGCTTTGCTGCAGTTACAGTGGATATTGGTCAAAATGAGACATTTCTGATATTCACTCTTATCGTTATATGCAGAACTCAAGGAAGACTGACAGGGTAACAAGCACACAACATCGCCAAGTGATGATGGATTTCATTATTTTCAGAAAACCCAAAGATCAAATTGGCCAATGTTCAGTTCTCCCAAAACCGAAACGTTTGTCAAGAGGCAAAGAGAAACAAGGGTTACCAGAACGCCACCATTGTCCAACAACCTTTTAATCCGACAATCGCACACCAAGCCTGTCCACGTATGTACAGATGCAACATAGCATAACATCACAGCCAACAAATAAAAACAAGAAAAATGCATAGATGCATAGAACGATACTTGTGAAATCCAGAAAACAAATATGACCTCAAAAATAATTGGTGGTTGAATTCAATGACCAAATATGCAACTCCTCTTCAAATCCCAAATCAATCAGATGAAAAATGACAATTTAAAATATTTGGCCTATGTTGACCTTTTGGCCGATGTTGACCTCAAAAATAATGGGTGGTTAAATTCAGTAACCTCATTTGCAATTCCTCTTCAAATTTCAAGTCAATGGGATGAAAATTGAGCATTTTAGACATTCCACGTTGGTTAGTTGTTGGCTTTTGTCCTATGTTGACCTTTTGTTCCATGTTGACCTAAAAAATAATTGGAGAGTTGAATTCAGTGACCTGAAATAGCAATCCTCTTCAAATTTCAAGTCTAGCGGATGAAAATTAAGGATTTCAGAAATCTCACCGAAATTGTTGACTTTTGGCTGATGTTGACTTCAAAAATAATTGGTGGTTGAATTCAGTGAGCTGATATGAAAATCCTATTCAAATTTCTAGTCAATTGGATGAAAATTGAGGATTTTTGGAATTTGACAAATTTGTTGACCTTTGACCTATGTTGACTTTTTGACTTCAAAAACAATAGGCTTCTTGCTTATGACAAACTCTACCATGTGGTGAAGTTTCGTGAAGATTGGTTTAAAATTGTGACCTGTAGGTGATAAACATAAAAAAGAGAAACAAACAAACAAGAAAAAGATGTCGTGCAGAGCACGATACTTGCAAAGTCCACCCCCCTCTTCGAAGGTTGCCATGGATACATCAAATTGTCCATTTCGTTAAGATTAAAATTGACAATCTTAATCAAAGCTCAGGTCAATCGCATGAAAATTGAGTATTTTTCAGATTGAAATTGATGATTTTGAAAGTTTGACCTTGAGGTGACCTTTGACCTTTTGACCTCAAAAATAGTTGGTTTCCCAATTCAGTGATGCAAATCCTGTTCAACTTCAAAGTTAGTAGGATGTAAATTGACAATTTTTCAGGTGAAAATTGATGATTTTAGATGATTGACCTTCAGTTGACCTTTGACCTATTGATCTCAAAAAGTTAGTGTCCCCAATTCAGCAATGCACAATGAAATTGCTATTTAATTTTCAAGTCAATCGGATGAAAGTTGACGATTTTTTTCAGAAAGAAATTGATGATTTTAGAAGTTTGACCTTTGACCTTTTGACCTCAAAAATAGTTGGTTTCCAAATTCAGTGACAGACTATGCAAATCCTGTTCAACTTTCAAGTCAATCAGATGAAAAATGACTTTATTAGAAATTCGAATTCAAGATAACCTTTGACCTCAATCATAGGCTTCTCAGTTGAGACTACCTCCACAACTCTGTAAACATTAATGATGATGGTTTGGAGTTGTGATGTGTAGGCGATTGACTGACAAACAGACAAACAAATCGACAATAACAAAATTGACTGACCAATATACTTGAAAGATCTTTGATTTTGCAAGTAACCAACAGAATAACGCATGCAACCGTCCAATACAATTTTAAAATCTTCCATTTTCGCAAGTAACAAGAAAGATGTCGAAGCACAATACTTGTGAAATCCGAATAAAAATAGAATCCATGGAAACAGCAATTTGGCAATTTCAAAAACTTTTCCTATCAAGTGTTTTACATGATTATAAATAAAAAATTTGGTTGATACATTTTCTAATTGCGGCCTAATCGGTGTTTTTCATGTTTTGGATGGTCTTGACCTTGACCTTTGACTAATTTGGATGAGAATTTTAACACATATACTACAAATAAGCACAAATAAGCTTAGTAAGTTTCAATCTGATATCTTGAAAACCTTTTGAGATAAGGCAATAATAAAATCACAAAGCCCTCTGATTTTACAGGTAGGGGACCCCTTATCTAGCAACCAAAAAACTGAAAAGACCCCAAAACTGGCAACATTTGGAAACCCCACAGTCCTTCAATTTTAACCCTTTCATTGCGAAAGCCTTTTGAAAAGTTAATCACCCCATGCTCAATTATTTGGCGGGAAAAACCTCGTGCTTCTGGAGAAGAAGCACCACCATCGGGCGTCAAAGACAACAAAGAGCACCTAACGGTACTCGCCTGTGCCAATGCTGTTGGCACGTACAAGTGCAAATTGTTGATCATCAGAAAGAACCAGAAGCCTCGAGCCTTCACTGGAATTAAGGTCTTTCCGGTGGTTTACATGAGTAGCAAGCGAGCTTGGGGAGCAACGGTTTTGTTTATTGCTTGGTTTGAAAACCACTTTGTGTATATATTTTTATTTCTCTTCCCCAATATTATTGCAAATTAATGTAAAAATATTATCTGTATCATAAGTATTGTACACGATAGGTATGGAGACCTGAAATTTGGCAAATCCCCAAAAGTGGCAAGCCTAATTCCCCATGCTTGCTGGATAAGGGGTCTCCGACCTGTAATTGGGTGAATTTGTCACATAAATTGTTGACATAACAAAACGGCTAAATTGATCGTTCTGATTTTTGGTGAACCAATTAAGTAACCCAATAATGTAAATCCTGTTCAAATCTCAAGTTAATCAGATGAAAATTGACCAATTTTAGAAATTCGACCTTAAGGTCCACAATTTTTTATCTGGACAACTTGAGAAAATGACTGACGATAAGGGATTGACCAATCACCGATTTTAAAGCACTGGTCTTGGAGAATGTCGTTAATACAAACTGGAAATCTCAACAATGCCTCTGTGCCAAGTTATTTCAAAAAACGATGTCAGGAAACATGACCTTGCTGTGACTTTTTCACTTCAAAAACAATAGGCATCTCCCAGTTACTCCGAAAACAAATAAATTCAGGAAATCATGACGCAGTTACTTGGATTTTGCAAGTATGCTGACACATTATTTCCAAAATCGAATCTTCGATTTTGCAAGTAATGATTTGTTGGAGCAAAATCACGTTCTCTATTCACCAAGTCATCTCTTTCTTAAGCCTGGTGTTGGCTTAATGGTTAAGGTGGCTGCGTTAAGATAATAGTCTTGAGTTTGACCCACTGTCGTGCCATTGATGTCGTGCCATTAATGTCGTGCCATTAACCAACACCAGGTGGGTTTACTCATCCTTCTGAGGTCGGCAAGATGAGTACCAGCTTACTGGAAACAGGGAGAACTGCATCAGTGATACAGTTGTGCTCCCAGCAATAGTGCAACAGCAGCAACAAGCTGTGTATAAAATAATAATAAATCTCTTTCTTAATATAGATCTAAATGTGCTTTTTTTATTGGTAAGTGTTAAAATGTAAGTGTGTTTAAGTGTTTCTAAATCTCCATTCCCATTTAACTTTTGTGTGCATGTGGCATTGCTAGAATTGTTTATCCCAAGCTAGTACAATACCTGTTGGGATGATAATGGCGATGCCAAAGAACCACATGGTCACAGGGAAACCAGTTATAAATATTTAAACAGTTATAAATATTTGACAGGTTTCAATCTCGTTTTAAGATTTAATTTTTTAACTTTCCATCGATTAACAATGACAAACTTTAAAAGGTGATGAGTAAAACAATAAAATTATAAATGTATACAATAACATACTTTACAAGAGGCTGAGAGAAAAGGAGTTCTTATGTCCATCAAGATCTATCAACTTCAACAAGTTCCAAGTGTCTTCCACCATTACGTTCTAAAGTTTTGAGTTTTTGAACGAGAAAATTTTAATGACGTAATGTGTCAGCATGAAGCAACCAGTGGTGATGCTTCTAGTGCTTTAAGGAAATCACTGAAGCTGGGATGGCTTGTGAGGAGCAGAATTGATGAAAGCGTATTTGGGTATTGCTGTCATCAAACGATAATGAGAAATCACTCTGGGCCACATCCACTAAGACACAATTGCGAAATTGTCCATCACCACATAGTCAAGATCTACGTACATTTGCAGTGCTGGCAGCATCGGTTTAAAATGTCCAGGTATTAATTCTTCCTTCTCCACCTTCATTTCCTCCACAAGTTCTTCCTCAAATTCCTCGGTTTGCCAAATCTGTGTCTCAACTGGTTTACCATCCGTTGGTTTCTTTTCCTGGCAAATCACTTGATTAACCGTCAATCGTTCCTCTTCATTCTTATTTTTATTGCCTTGTAAATTCTCCTCATTTTTCTGGATATCAGTCACATTCTGAGCTTGTTGGTGCAATGCCATGTCAGTTGTATCAACAAGCTCTGGAACACTCAGTGGGGCAAACTTCAAAAAGTACTCCAGGTTGGAGTGGTTCATTATAGATGGGGAGTTGTGGAGACCAGACATTTTGAGAGGAAGAGATGATCCACGATGAATGAAGATGTCTGTAACATTGCCTTTGTTCACCTCTGAAAGTACCTGAAGCATGGCCAGCAACTCTTTGTCTCCTTGATGAATAGTGTTTTGAACAGTGTCTCCATTGCTCCTCTGAAAAATAAAGATGTGGATTACAAATCATTAAGATCGACATCATCGATATTTTAACTTCAATTACTAAAAGGTATAAGCTGTAATGAAATATATAACATGATCACTTTACACCATGTACTCACAGTTTTGGATTTCTCCTCCCTGCAGGTCAAGGAAAGTTCAGACATTGTCATTCGGAAACCATTGCGAGATAAACGGTTATGCTTCCCTGCTACGTGTTAGACAGTGTTTCGTGTTTGATGAAGTAATACTCTGTTTATGGTTTTTTATGGAGGCATGAGTAATTTTTTTACTTCATGGTGGACTTACCGCATGAGACATTGTTGAAAGGAAATCAAAGATGGAGCTGTGGTTGGGACTTGGTACCGGAACCAAGACCTTTTTGACAATCTGCTTCAGCCTTGCAGTAAGTAACACGGGGGTGGGAATGAACACAGGGTTAGGGGAAGGAAGACAGAAAGTCTAAAAATAATTGTTTTCTCTGGCATATCAGCTCCAAACTACCGAAACCAGCAATGATGATTAAAACTAATCTCGAACAAATAGGAAAATCACACCCTCTGGAGAAACTAAATATTCTGATTCTGATGTACCATCCTCTGTTATGGAGCGTCAGTGCTGCAGAAGCAGTTGCTTGGCAAGGGTTATCCTGGGTGATTTGCCAATGCCTTCCCAGCAGAAGTTCAGGCAGGAATTTGTCATTTGTTCAGAGTGCTGACAATAGCTTACGTACTCTTTGTGAAGGACACCTTGGGATATTTAATGTCCACCAACTAATTCCAGCAAACCTCTTGACGTCCATACGAGGGACAGTACACACATTGATGATTCACCCAGTCTGTGAAACACCGGGATGACAGTTTATAGCTGGGTTGGGATTTGAAATGAGGATAGACACCTTCGAGGCGATTTATATGTACCTCGAGGCCATCCTGTCAGTCCAAATATTAGAGTGTAAGAAAATTTATAATCACTTGGGTAAACCGTGTAATAAGGAACAAGGAAAAAAGACATAAAATGTCAGAGCCCCCGTTGTTTCACTCATTTTGCTGTACGGAGTTAAAGGGCTAGCCCATATAAATTTACAATAAAATTTCCACCAGTCTACCAGTTGGCCTTCTTTGATCAGATCACAAAATAAAGTTAGGAGCACATGTATGCCATCGTGTACTGTGCTTGTGCTACATTTCAACAAAATTGGACCGTACATGTCCGAGAAATGGTTGGGGACACATTTACGTAACAAAATGGCCATCAGTCGGCCATAAATCTTATCTCAGAAATAAAAATGTCATGCATATGTAAGCCATCATTCCTTATATGTGTGCCAAGTTTGTACAAGATCAGTAAATGCCTGTCCAAGAAATGGTTGAGGACGTGTTCAACATCGGGTTTTTTTTACAACTAAAATGGCCGCCAGTCGGCCATCTTTGACCGTATCACCAAACAAAAAGATGTACATATGTACACCATCATGTGTTGTTTTTGTTCCAAGTACGAATAAAATCAGTGCATACATGTCCGAGATATGGTTGCAGATGAACGCACGTACGGACATTAAAATCGAGAACAAATCTATTAGCCCCCGTTTCGAACTAAGTCCAAGGGGGGCTAATAATATTTTAAAAGTCTGACGGCATAGGCTTCACATACAAATGACCGGAGATAACGTTGCCTTTTTCTTTACGACATTTTCCTGTGTTGTGCAACGAACAGGAAGAAATTCAGAATGGCCAGCTGAGTTGCAGTGATAAATTCATAGAATTATGGGAATTGAGCTAATCGTGGCTCGAAGGAAATGAGAGTGAGCGTGAACAAGGTATTGGATTCAATCACTTTCGTTTATAACATACATCAGACTTTTTCATGCATAAACATTGCATTTTGATTGCATAGGATAGAAATTTTAACTGTGTTTATACTTTGTACGCAGCAATGGTGTTTTATTTTATTTTACTTTAACCCCTGACACTGAACCCCCACACATAACGTAAGCACCGAGGTCGAACACACCGACACACACACACACACACACACACACACACACACACACACACCACTGCACTCGTCTCCTCGGTACTGTCATCTTGTGCTGTTTTATTGTCCTTAATCATGGCCTCTAAACTGATAGTGAGTGGTTGTATTGAATCTAGTACAAAGAGGCAGAAAAAAAGTGATGTGTTTGAACCAAATATTGGAGTTATTGGACAGACTGGCGAGAGGCGAGCATGTGGCATCAATGGGTTGATAATTAATAAATATGGCATCAATGAGTCCACCGTATGCTACATAAAGAAAAATACAATGGGCAGAAGGGCCAGTGAGGCTGCAAACGTTCCGAAAAGTGCAAGTGTCGGATCTTCATCATGAAAGGTTAAAAGAAACATCATCATCATCATCATCATCATCATCAAATGTAAGTTCAGCAATACAGTATGTAATATGTTTATTCAGTCAAGGACAAACAGTCTTGAATCGTGCAAATTTACTTCTGTCGTTTCCAAACAAATATTTCACAGAAATCCGACGGGATCGTATCTCATGAGAAATCATGCGATTCTTGAAGCAAGTTCAAGGAAAAACAAAATCGACTTTGAAAACGTTCCCCACCCTCCCCTCATACTCAATACCCAATTCCACGGTATCCTGGACTTGTTTAAGCACTTTATTCCAAATTTGCCTTTGTAACAAGTGGAGAGACCCCAATAAATCTGTCAACACCCAACACTGTGCTTTTCTTCTTACCTGTTCCTGAAAAGATAGACCATAGGAAATAGCAGAAGGACAGCTGTGAAGAAAACGAGGAGCAGCACCAGTTGAACAAGAGTAAATGGTGTGTCCAAGGATTCTGTGAAGAGGAAACCATGAAAATAGCGGAAACGATGCAGATACAACGTTTCACCAAGCTCCAGAATAAAGTATCTAGGAAGGATTCCAATGTGGTCAACCGCACATTCCAACCATATCGGGGTTGTCAAGACACAATGAGGCCTACAACACATATATATATATATATATATAATATATATATATATATATATATATATATATATATATATATATATATAATATGACAGCCAGCTTAATGTCTACTCCAGAGGTTATTGTGTAAATCCTATCTCTGTGTTAGATGGCAGTTTCCAACAATTATAGCAGACAGCTTGCAGACTCGAGTTCTCTTCAGTCAGATCTTGCACTGGCATGGATTAATCAAACTCATTGAAGTTGATTTCATCAAAAGCTGACCTTTTCTCATTGAATGTTGAGACAAATGTGCAATCGAAACCACATACTGGCAACAACCTCATGTCAAGTTAACCAAACCGATTGGCACACAAATTTAATCATCAACTTGAACAAACAAACAACATCAAAGACCAGGACGGGAGTGCTGGTGGGATTAGCAAAGTCTTATGAGACGACACAAATCCAAGGATCAAGGTGTTTTCGATCAGCAAAGTTCTTTATGTGGCCGAAAGTGGGAAATTCTTTTCTACTGATGTTTTCACAAATAAATGCCAACCGTCTGGAAAACCCGAAATGGCAAAACAAAGAAAAGGAACTAGATTGCATCGAGATGACCCGGCTGGCCTGGCAGACTTCATATATTCCTGTAACAAAGAGCCAAGTAATGCATGAACAGTCCACCACTGACTAATCCCAATTAAGCCTTGTTTGTATTGTGGATAAAAAATTTAAACTTCTTCAATTGCATTGGTGTCATGAAAATCTACTACTACATCTTTCGCAACTACTACGTTTATTAAATTTTAAACAACTACGACTTCTTTTACCACTTCTTCAATGGCTCCAATGATTCCAACCTTCTTGCGGGGTCGGTCATGGAGAGGCTTTGGCCCAAGTAGTTCGTGAACCGACTGGCCAGGCCTGAAGTTCGACTGAAGGTGATTTGGGCAGGAATTTGTAATTCGTTCAGGGTGTTGGCGATAACTCACCGACTCTCCACGAGACACGGTGGGATCTTTAACGTCTACCTGAGAAACCTGGAGGAAGAAACAAATACTGCTTCACCACAACTGTAACCTCAAACAAACTTACCAAAAGGAATGTCTTCCTCCAAAACTCGACTCCACTCGCTCCAGCTGCCATTATTTGAATATTCATTCTTCACCCTGCTACGCACCCGGAACGCGTATAATCCTGCTGTATCTACTCGTATGTTTTGTTTGAACTCGATCTTTCCTGGGTCTTGATCGAGTAGCTGTTGGAAGAAGACATCATGAACATGAACAGAAACTTCATTTCCAGGAACAGCGAGCACATGCGATTGGATAGCTGAGTATGTTCTCATGACTTTGAGCTGTTTGGGACTGGGTTCATCAAACGATGCGGTTTAATTTAACTGTTATATCATGCATGGTGCTAGCAAAGAATTCTGCTTCTCTGATCATGCTGTCTGAATGAAGATGTGAAGCGGGCTGCACTGTCTGCATGAAGGTTGTGTACATTAACGATGTTCCATATGGAGGGACATTGTGCATCAGAACCCTGGGTAAATTTCTAGCTTGGGGTTGACTTATACTGGAATAGATGAAAGTGCTGTGATGTGGATATGAAAGAGGCATGTTCCACCAAATGTCCTTCACCTGTGCCCTACTACAGTTACATTATCATGTGAGGCTAAGATATCGTGCAAGGTATATAACCGGATTGGCAAATAAATTATTTCCAGGACAACTATGGATGATCCTACATTAGGGTGGAGAAGGTGTTCTTTTGAAGATAAACCACCTTTGAAGCATTGCAAAGTTAGACATGCTTGAGGTGGAGATAGTGGAGCATCAGGTGCAGCTCACCTTCCAGTTACTCTCTTTGGAAGAACGCATTTGTACTTGGTGCTGCAGCTTGTTAAAACCCAAATCTTCCTGCCATTTTACATCCCAATGAAGGATCCATTCGGTTCCTTCTTGGGTCAAGTTTAACTTGGTTGGCTGGTTGAGCTTGACTGCACATTGGGGAGGTAGAGTTGGGGGGGGGGGGTTAGAGGGCTAGGTGAGAATGGGGTTAACTTGGTCATTTTTTTTATCGCTTTCGATTGGACAATAACATTTTATGAAGAGGCCACCCGACTTACTCAAAAGATAATATGATAACATGTAAGTTTTGATTAATAAGCAAACAAAATACTGTACTGCTTTGTTAAAAGCAATGGCTGTGCCATGAATCACCTAGTTTATTTCTGTTACAACGATCCAAATGTATAGTGCCTTTTCCTTTGAGGAAATCTATTTATTGCATATGCAAATATGGTGGAATATTTCACCCTCTACCTGTATGCTCCATATAACATGCCCCTTCTGCTTCCGCTTCCCTTCCTTTTCCCCTCACCCAACTCCCAACCTTCTTTTCCTTCCCTCCCCACTCCTCCACCCTCACTCCCCACTCCTCCACCCTCACTCCCCACTCCTCCATCCTCCCTCCCCTCCTCTTTCTCTCCTATCATTATTACTTCCATTCCTTTCCTCAATTTTCATTTCTCATTTCTGCTAATTCCCTCCTCACCCTCTCCACCACAGCCCCACCTTGTTTGCTGAATGTACATAATAAATAGAAGGCTCCTTCAGCAATACCAATTATTGATAACAGAGAATGGGGTCATTTAAAAACATACTTTTCTGATTGCTAGTACTAGTAAAGTGTTAGAAGACAGACAATGTGGAAGGGAAAGGAACACTATTGTACTATAAAAGTACTATATCAACTATACTGTACTATAAAAGAGATGTTTGGCTGTCTGTCTGTCTGTCTGTCTGTCTGTCTGTCTGTGTGTCTGTGTGTGTGTGTCACGATGATGGCCAAATGGTTCTTCGTAAAACTTTCAGAGGTTCATCAGTGAGTGCCACTGAGTGTTTAAGGCAAAAATATTTTTTGGAAATTTGGAACACTAAGTTGGATATTTTTTTTTAAATCGTTCTTAATTGCCTAAGCCTTTGTAGCTATGTGAAAGGTAATATTAAATGATCGTCGAATCATTCCTTAATGGGTGGAGGGAAGTGTTTACAGCCCCCCCAACAACAAAAAAAATTTTGATTTCTTCAAAATGCCAACATGATTAGAACAGCACCGGACAATGCCAGGTATCCCTTCTAGTCTATATACCGTCACCTTAGAATCAAAAGGTTCTAACTAACAAAGGTTTAATTGTCAGATAGAACCTTATGATTGCAAGGCGACGGTATAAAATCATAATCTGGCTGATGGTAGATCCCAGAATGAAAACCGATTCCGGGATCTACCATTCTATAACAAATCTACAATGTTACCAAATACTATTTCTGCTATCAATATTATATTATCATGAATTGATATACCGTACTGTAGCTTTATGATAATAAACCACATGGAGGATTATTATTTAAGACTAGGAAAAAGAGGGAAAAGTTGAACTGGAGGAGACCGGGGAGGTGGGTCCACTTCATGAACTCCTCCATGTCAGTATTGAAAAGCTATTGGAATCACCTGCTCCTAAGTTCACTCTATATTGTGGAAGCAAACTGTTCCTGTGTAAATTCCTTGTAAAATGAATTTCCATGAATTTCCACACCGTCCTTCAGCCTTTTGTTCCTCAAAAATATGAGACACGGTCTGCTTTTCGATTTCACAATGGATATGCATAAACATAATGACACGTGGCACGAAAATGTCTTAAATAATGGTGGAAATGTTAGTTGTTCGCTGAATACAGTTTACATTCTTGTTTTGCAGGATTTATGGACTTTGGAATACGATTTGTTCAGTGCTGAGAACCAAAACGCAGGCCGCCTGAAGTCATTGTTATTCCAGCCCTTTGGGGAATTAATTAGCCTGGAAAAGCTTTGGACAGTCACGGATCCTTTCTGGAACAAACCACATACCACGGCCACGAGGTTGAGAAAACGGGTAGGGGTCAGATTGCACTTTAGCGACAAGCTGCTCTATCTGTCAAATTGCTCAGCATGATGCCATGCCAGGGAACGTGGTCATCCAGCGCTGCAATGGAGACGTGCTTTTACCTGCGACATGTCGCAGGTCGACAAGAGCTTCGCCTTGCTGCTGTTGTTGGGGATTTTTGAAATGTGTACCCATTGCTCAGACACCTGCCGGACCACACCCACATCTGTCACTGGAGCCCAACCACCATAGCACCCAAACAAAATGATATGGACACCATCTTGGTTTTCTGGTGGGCCTAACACTTTAGGCCTGAAGGCCTCTGCTGATTATATGCATTGTTCGGGTTTGTTGCATCAGATTTACATTGGCTTTATTTGGGTCGAGTGTTAATCACAATGTGGGACCCCGAAAAATCTAATCATATGTCGAATAAAAATTATTACTAAGGCTTAATCAAGCCCGTACATGTCTCCCGAAAAAAAAAGTTACGTAATTTTTGAACGGCCCCATATTGGGGTTGAACAGTCCGTGACCGTATGACGAATCAGCTCGTTCTGACATCACCGTTCTGATATAACAGTGATGAATAGAAGGACACCTCAATGGAGGCACCGATAAGCCTGGTGACAAAAGGGATTAGAATTCAACTTCTGGCATGTGTATGAACGACTTTGTCGTTCATATGATTTTGCAAAGGACATGTTTATCCATGTGAGACCACAAACGGCATCGGACAGTCAATCATGGGACTCGATACGTCCCAAGCAAGTTGGTCTCGAGGAATGACTTTTCTGCTGCTGTCGCACAATGACACTGGTTTGACCACAATTCATTTGACCAGATGGGCCCACACACCATTGCACACCAACAACCGTTCCGCATTTCACAGGATCTTCCCCATTTATACCTGCCTGATCAATGTCCCTTTTTTCATGAGAGCTGGTCACCCTGTCACGCACAAAAACGCAGTGAGAAGAGAAGCAATTCCCCAGTTACTTTAAAGGTTTTGGGGCCAGTCTTGTCCTTTGTTTTGCATTCATCTTTCCATGTCACATCGTAATTAACTGACGCATCGAGTAATCTAAATGAACCATACATGAAAGGAGAATGCTCATGTGAAATAATGATTGTAATTTAGTATATGAAATTAACTTGACTGATGCATGAATGACCCTTTGAACGGCACTACATTGAACGAATTAAATTATTCCAACCACTTGTGCAGTCGACCACAAAGAGTTTTTGGCCCAAGTCTTTCAAGAACTGGCTCGTCAGACCTGACATTCAACTGAAGATTATTTTGGCAGGAATCTGTTCACAAACCGACTTCCGGCGACAACTCGTCTACTCTTCGTGAAAGATACCGTGAGATCTCTCTTTAACTTCCACCACCTGGCCCTTATCTTTGCTGGCCTATTTTTCTTCTCAAGTCTTTCCTTGTTTTCTATGTTCTTATTTCCATTTACCCTTTTATTTATAACTTTGCTTCATTCTGTCTCTGCTGATGAAGGTAATTAATGTGTTTTCAACACCCTTGCATTCATGGCGTCCTTAGACTTTAATTTCTGTTGCTGTTTTTTCAACTCGTTTCATATTTCCCATCTTGTCCTGCTGATGAAGCCATAATAAGGTAGGAAAAGCATTGTCCAGGACTGGTGTCAACATCAACTTGTAAAAATCCATGTGAAATCATCCCTTTTGGGTTGTGGTCCAGATGTCTACATTTTTCAATTCTACTCATGTGTCTAAAAAGAAATCGGTTGATGAGGCTCCAAAGGTCCATTTATTTATTGCATAAACATGAAGGCATGGGAGGAGAAGGGTGGGGGGGGGGGGGGGGGGGTGGAGGACTTGATGAAATTAAAACAACACATGTTAAGTACGATCCCTCCACTGGCACACCATATTGTACACCACCCCTCCCTATTCCATCTCCAGGTGCTGCACGACGTCATCGCCGGGCACCAAAGGCTTCGGCAACTGGCAATTACGTGCGCAAAAAGGGCGTACTCAGTTTTCATTCCATTTTCTTGTTTGTTTGTTTGTTCAGGTGATATCTCAGCCATTATTTTAGCGAGGAAGCTGGAATTTGGACACAATTGTGAACAAGTGCTTTGGAGAAAACAGTATTTTAATTTTTTTTTGATAAATCAATTAATTGATGAATTACTTCATTATTATCGATTTTATTAATTACTTTTTTATTTTCTTTCTCATATGGGCAATATCTCGGGCACCTTATGAGCTAGGAAGCTGATATTTGGGCATGACAGTGACCAAGTGATTTCGCTATAAAGGGTATTTTTGATTTATTGATGAATCAATTAATTATTTACTTTTTCGATTAATTAATTAATTTTCAAAAAGTTACAGATTCTGATGAAACAGTCGTGGTTTTGGTATGCTATTAGTAGGGTGGATATACTGATTCTGGCTCACTTTTCCCCATGTAAATGAATGGGGGATTTTCAGCGATTCACTTTTTTTTTCCCTTAAAATTACACCCCTTTTATCCCAGGTATATTATTTGTCTCCCCTTTAACCTAGGGACACTATTTCAAATAAACAATGCATATTGTTTAGCTCACTCATTGAACCTATAAACATTTGTTCATTCTCATATTCCTTCAATAGTTTAATTTTCTTTGCACAATAATCCCCATCTAAAATATTTAAAACAAAACATTTGAATCTTTATATTTTTCAAGATACCCCTTTTTTGCCATTACGAAATGATATACTTCTCTTAATGATCTCATCTGACCACCTCCTGAGTTGCATATCATTTTGAGATTATAGTAAATTGTTTTTCCATTGTTCAATTGATAACCATCGAAGTTTTCAGTCCATTCAAGGATATTATTTATTTTCTTTACATCCTCCAACTCATTGGTTTTTAAATTGATTCGCTTATTTGTTTTATTTACCTTTGTTTTAGTTATTTTTCAATAAGACTTATTTGATATTTTCCACATTCATTATGTTTTCCATTTATATACCAAGACTGAGATTTTCTCCACTCTTTAGTTTGATTAATACTTTGTTCGACCATTTATATACCGTGAAAAACGTGGCGGTAGCCCTTAAAAAACCCTAACCCATCTTCCCATGTTAAACTTGTGTCCATATGGAACACAATCTATTCTATACACTCTTTCATACAATATCCATATGGAACACAATCTATTCCATTATCTAAAATAAATCTCTTATCATCAAAGGCTCCTAATGCCTTTTTATTTACTTCTTCACTATATATGTTATGTTTATAACTTCTTATTGTATTCATTTCCTATATTCTTCTTTCTTATTCATCAAACAATTATAATAATTTCTAAAAGTTATTGATTTCTTTATTACATATTTCTTTATTCCCTTTAACCTCTTATCAATCTGATCCTGATCACCATACTTATAAGCATATGCTTTGCTCTCAATCCAATAAACTCACTCATTACTTTTCCACCCAACTCATCCTTAAACTTACCAATAACCTTTTCATTCTTTTGGAAAATAACTCGCTCTTCTTACTAAAATTACTTGTATCATATACTCCAATATTTTTCTTCATATCTTATAAACATCATCAGTTTTTATATCTAGGATAAAACTATCAGTGTCCATATACAACAATGAAACATTTTCACCATACTCTTTCTTTAAGCCATTATACAAATAATCATACATCAATATCTTTGATAAATCAAGAACTGCTGTTCCAATATAAATTGGTTATCCATTACAATACTTTCCTTTTTCATATGAATAGCAGAAAAGTTCTCTGAAAAAACCTCTTCTCTCTCAAAACTTGGTTTATTTATCAATCTAGAAGCTTCTTTCCAAGATGTTGCGAATCTAATGTTTTGCCTGTTCTAACATTTTCCATAGTCTTTCCAAATACAGCATTATTCATTAATTTATAAAAGTCCTCTTCAAATTTTACTTTTGTATTTGCTCTCATATCTGTATTGAATTTAATATACTTTTTCATCCAAGGACTTTGTTTAAATTTAAAACTCTATGAATTTTTGCTACTCTCAACCCAGCAGATAATATTGTCTCAAGTTCCTTTGATGCAAAACATATCCCTCTTTATCATAAAATGTTGTTAATAACTTTTCTGTTGATTTCCTTTAATATTAAAACTTTATGATAATCACTTAACCATTTTCTTTGGGGTTTCTTTCTCACATGCAAAAGGAAGATCTTTATGCTTATTATGAAGATTACTTGGGTACTTCAAATCAACTTCAAAATAATAACCTTCTTCCTCCTCATTCAATTCCTCTGAGAAGAAATAACAATATTCATCAAAGCCTTTTCATAATCCTTTTCTTCCACCCACTCTAATTTACCATAAGCAGAGATTGAGACATTGCCCATCCATTCAAATTATTAGCATCAAAATACATCAAATAATTACTATCTTTTTCACTCTTATAATTTGGAAGATATTTATTATTTGCTTTAGCATATCTTTTTGAACATACTTGTGATATTCCACCTCTCTTAGACTTCTCAATCATCAAAAGCATATCTACATCACTGATTAAATCAATATCTTGTTTTGTCATTTTCAACATTGCACTCCAAGCTAAACCAGGAGCTGTGAAATAGTGGGCAGGATCTAATCCATAACAATTTTTATTATGACAGAGTGATCTAAATGCTTCAAACACATCAGCTAACAATAAACATCTGTTTTTAGATACAAATCATGATATTCTCCAAGGTTCTTTATCTTAAATATTTTCCAAATTTCTTTTGCGTGTTTATATTCCTTATCACTTATCTCTTCTTCATAAAGGTTATTATAGAAACTTTCTTTTGAAGGAAGTTGTGTTTTCTTTAAATCTCATAAATGAATTCATATAATCATAAGGTAAATTCCCTTCCTTGTAAGAATTTTCTCTTTACTTTGAATTTCATTCCTTGTTTGAATTTCCTCTCGAGTTAGAATTCCCTCTTTAACCAGAATTTCATCTATAATCAGAATTCCTCTTTTAGTTAGAATTCATTCATTGTTTGAATTTTCTTTACAATTAGAATTTCATCTTCAGTAAGAATTTCTTCATTAATTTCCTCATTAATTAGAATTCCTCTTTACTTTGAATTCTCTCTTTAATCTGAATTTCCTCTTTAGTTAGAATTTCCTCTTTTGGAAAGAATGAATTAAGATTTGGAAAAGAGCCTGTGGAGCTTAGATTTGATGCTAGGTTGGCTAGTGGTGTTCCCATAAACTTGTAAGAATCTAGAAACCTAATACGAGTTATAGGTTTTGTGAATATCATTTTTGCAAATGAATATACTTTTGACTTGTGTGTGTTATGGCAGAAATATTCCCTGGTGTTTTTGAAAGTTCATTTATAAATAGATGTGTATCATAGTTGGCGCTGTGTGAAGAAAGACTGGAATAAAAAAGAAGGTAATTTATAATTAAGATTACAACAGGAATGAGCGGGACCTCTATATTTACCAGTAAGATGACAATGATCCCTAACTTTAGACTCCTCAATTTCCTCCTCACAAATATGACAGATATTGTTCTTTCTAAATTCTAATTTTTCTTCTTTGGTTAATTTCATCGGTTCATTTGTTTCTTTCATTAATTTAGTTAGTCTTATACAATCCTTTTCTAATCGTTTTACAAACTCTTGTGAAGCATTTTTCCACGATAATGTTCAAGTTTATTATAGTTTTCTCCAACAGATGATTTGATATATAACAGAAGCCACAAGGAATATGTTTTTGATATTTATTTGTATATGATTCTTTTGGATTAGGAGAAGCAGTATTTATCTTTTTAAGGATACACTCAAAATCAGCGTATATCACAAATGGGTGCATCATAGATTTATTATAATCTTCAAAAGAAATCTTTTCACCAGGTTTAGGCATTGTAATTACAGCTGATTTATGATTACTACAATATTTTGAATGTTGTTCTAATCGTTCTTTTGTATGAAATGAATTAAGACATCGCTTACAAGGATATATTTTGTTTGCTGTTCTGAATACCTGAGAAGAGATTAATCTTGATAAATTATTGATGTATGTGTAATGTGAATTCTTTCCAACACTAAAATATAAAAGATCAATGTGTGTTTCTTCATTTTTATAGTTGTTTGAAATTTTTAATATTTGAACTTTGTTTGTATCCGTTAATCCATATACATTAATAGAAAGATTATTCTTTTCTCAAATTTAGGAATATCTGTTAGTGGCATTGGGAATTTAAAATCTTTAATGTCCAAGGTCTTCTCATATTTCATATATGTTTTACTCTTTCTGAATTACATTTTGGTGGATGTAAGTGAGCAAGAAACAGCCAGAGAAAACATTTATTATCATTGTTCTTAATATTAACAACTGCCTTCTTTAGTTTATTCTTTGTAATTCAATATAAAAGAAGCTTTAAGAGGTTTGATTTTAGAATGTGTATATCTAAAAAGATGATTTTTTAATATTGAATCCACTTCCTACCAATGTATTATCAACATCTCCTCTTGTCTTGATAGTTCTTCATAAACCCCACTATTCAAAAAATCTTGAAATGATGTTATAAAATGAAGATCTGTTCTCATATAAGGAGTTTGTTCTTCATCTTGTCTTTCATATTCATTTTCACTCCCATATAAAACTTTAAAGTTTTCATTTTCTTTAATGTCTTTTTAATAACTTTTTCAACATCAGGTTTCACTATTTCAATTGATTCAGCTATTTGATGTGGACCGGGTTCTCCAAATTGAAAAATCCTTATTTTTATATGCCCTTTAAATGCCCCATCAGTGTTTTCAATATGATAGTCTCCCTTTACTTTAAACTCATTTTCTTTGTTTTTGTGATTGAAGATGTCTATTATAACTACTCTTCAAAACATCCTTTGAGCAGATATCACAATGTTTTCTTTCCAACTCAGAGGAATATTTATGAAATAGATTAAATGTGTGTTGTTTGGTTCGGAGGTGTTTTCTATAATGTTTATATTCGTGATTACAAACATCGCAGTACGTTGTATTCACCATATTATATAATAAAACTTTGCTGAAACTAAAATTTTCTGATGAAATATTCGTTGATTTTACAGGTGAATCTGTGCTTAAACTAAATTTTCTTGATGAAATTTCGTTGATTTTACAGGTGAATCTCTGCTTAAACTAAAATTTTCTTGATGAAAATTTCGTTGATTTACAGGTGAATCTCTGCTTAAACTAAAATTTTCTTGATGAAAATTTCGTTTATTTTACAGGTGAATCTCTGTCTTAAACTAAATTTTCTGATGAAAATTTCGTTTATTTTACAGGTGAAATCTGTGCTTAAACTAAAATTTTCTTGATGAAAATTTCGTTCTTTTACAGGTGAATCTGTACTTAAACCATTTTATCCTCCAACTTTTTCACTTAATAAATACAATGTTCAAGACACAAAAGACAAGTTTCAATCAATCTCTTCATTTGTTAAAGATACTGAGAAATATTGTCAAGGATGTAAATTGAACAAAGATTAATATTAACAACTATGGATAAAAACAATTATGGCGAATGATATGAGTTCTTCAATTTACTTCAGTGAAGGGCTTTTAGTATACCTGAAGAACATCAATTAAAGTAGCTCTAACAAAAGTTTCTCCTCTCCTTCTGGCAATAAATTCAAAACTAGAAAAGCAATGAAACAAGAAAAAGTATCAAAATAAAAACCTTCTGGATGAAGCTTTAGAAAGAAAAGATAAGACCATCTGTAATATGCAAGGAGAAATTTGTATTTTTTTCAACAACCTCAAAGATATAAATCCTGATGAAATAAAGGATGTTAACGTATCAGGTGAAATGACATTTCGTTCAATTGTAGTTAAGATCATTTTAAAATTACCTTTAATATAAAAAATGTAGCAGTTGAATCTGTTAATGAAAAAAAGTATATAGATATCGATGGTAATGTTTTTTCTACTAATTAAATATGAGTAAATATTCAACTGAAGATTTTGAAGATTATGAGGTGATTATGATACCGAGAGTTTGCATTCAAACGATGGTTATGATACGAGAGTTTGTGTTCAAACGATAGTTATTGAAAGTATAGATGATTCTGAAAGTATCGAAGATGATATCGAAGATGAATTTCAGTTTAAGTAAAGTTTTACTTTATAAATATGAATAGTTTACTCGATTTTGAGCCTCTTGAATTCCCTGATTCTCCATATGACAAATTTGAGAATTGTCCTGCGTGTGAAAGCGGGGATTATAACACAGAGTCAAAAGCTATAAACAATGTATATTCGTGATCATCTTCTAATTAATGATAATAAAAAATATAAAAAGGAAAATAATTTTTTAGATTTACACCAAAAATGATTACTTTACAAGATTGATTAGAGAATGAATGTAAGTATGAGGGTGATAACACACCTTTCCTTACAAGGGAAGAACTGAACGTATTAGAGAAATGTTCAAAGATTGTTGTTATATATTATTCATGGATGTGATTTTCAGGGAAATTTCAACACAAGATATTGCATAAATAAATAATGGATTATCTTGAAATTAAACCTGAACTTAGGATAAATACAGAGTTTCTTAAAAAGCAATGATAAATTAAATAACCTGTTTTCCAAATATATAAATGAATGATTTTTTACCCATTTGGAAATAAGATAAAATTTAACAATCATAAAATCTCCCAATTCATTAAGATGCCTCATAGTTGGTTCAAGTGGATGTGAAAACCTGCTTACTTTTAAAATGCTCCTCACTCCAAACTTTTTAGATTATGATAATTTAATAATTTTCACAAAGTCGAGTTTTCAACCAGAATATCAACTACTCTCACAAGGTTTAATGCTGGACTTCAAAAAGAAGATATATCGGTTTATTTAAACTTCAAAAAAACCTAAATGATTATAACATTGAAGATATAATACAACTATTTGTTGATACACAGAGATGTAAAAGAAATCAAAACCGATAACTTGTATTCTTAGTGATAATACGGATGATATACCGTCTCCCCAGATTTGGATAAATCCAAAAAGAACCTCGTTATCTTTGATGATTGTGTTAATGAGAGAAACCAACGGTAATGGACAGCTACTACACAAGAGGAGACATTCTTCTTGTAATTGTATTTATCTTAGTCAATCGTACTTTCAACTTCCTCGTCGTTCATCAGAAACAATGCTAATACTTTTATTTTATTCAAGTTAAATTCAATAGATATTAACAATTTTGGAGAGACAATTGTTCTACATTATATAGTAAAAAGGAATTTGGGATTACATGAAACACACGACTGAAAAATATAAATATTATTGTTGTGAAACAAGATGAGATATTAAATGATATTTTCAATAAATAAATGGATGCGAAAGAAGAGAGCAAGAAGATTTAGGGAACATCAAGAGTTGGTTTCAAATTGCAAAACAACAGGAAGACATAAAGAAGAACGCAGACAAAAAACTAACGGTGTGAAGAAGCATTTGAAGAAAACAAGAGAAATTTTTTAAACACTTTTAAAAACTTCCCAAGAAAAAATTATAGATGTTTCCACAGTTCCTACAATAAAATATACTCCGAGAAAGCTTCAAGTGTTAGAGATTTCAGTCAAATGACGAGGAAGGAATGAGCATATAGGAGAATTAGAATATGATGATGAAGGATTATTTCAAACAACTGGAAGAGAATGAATCGACCCCTGATTATATTGTGAATGCTCTTCAAAACAATGAATATTCAGCGGATTCAAAAAACCAAAGCAGGGCTCATTCCAACAGAACAATCAGCAATATTTCTCTTGTTCAAGAAAAGGTATTGATATTTAATGATGAATTAAGGTTCTTGAATTCTTGTCGACCCCCTGTCAAACTAACTCCGAGATTAATGTTTCTTCTCACAAAAGATGGAAGACAAGGTTCAACTGTGAGGGATGAATCAAAGATATATTGATAAACCATTGGATATGAGAAATAATGATGATAAAGTATATATTGATCTGCTGAACTCTGTTATTATAGGGTTATTTCTTTCTGGTAAAAGTAGGAAGAATGAGAAGAGAAACACATTATTCAGGCTTTAAGTATTCCTTGGTTCAGGTGTTAGTTTTCTTCCAAATGACCATCACAATTAGTTAATAGACTGTTATTGTTGTTAGGCAGTAAGGAAGGCTGGAAATAACAATTGTTTAATGAAGCATCAGCCATTTTAGACCAGTTGATGAACATGAAAATAATTAATAAACATCAATATAAAGACATTTTATCTCATATTAAATAAGATGAGAAGCACAATCCCTTAGTTTCAATTTCACAACAAGCGACCACACATCTTTCATTCCCATACCCCACAACTTGACACAACAACAGAATATGAGGCATCTTTTATTGTCCATGGAAACTTATAATACCTTATTTAATATAACTGATAAAAATGACAAGTTTAGTTATAATCCGGGAAGTGGATACAAAACGATAACAGTCTCACCCGGAGCATATGAGATTTCTCCAAATATCTTCCGAAATTGCTCGTCTTTATGAAAGAACAGGGTGATGAACCAAAAAAATTTGCATAGACATTCAAAAACATACTTCAAAATCAACGATTAAACTTAAAAATAACTACAAGGTTGATTTCACAATTGATAAATCTTTAGAGAGTTATTGGGTTTCTCCTCAAAAAAGATTGAAACTAATGGGACGTTTACAGTGATAATGTCATTCAAATATCCTCAGGAATAAATTCGGTATTAATTCACTGTGATTTGATGATGGTGCTTATAATGATGGAATAAAACAAATACAATATTTTCATTCAGCGCATACTCAACCCCAATTGGTTATAAATTCAATATGGAACCCAAAAATTTGGTTTATTCTCCTGTGTAGGAAAAACCATACACAGAGTAATTTTAGGATAACCGTCCAAGATAATCGTATGATTTCTTTTAATGGAGAAGTTATATCCATCAGAATTCACCTACGTGAAGTTTTCCAATAAATAAATACGATGGTTATTGTGAGGAAACACGAGTTGGGAAAATATAAAATAATACAGGGATGGGATGTTCCTTTCCCCATACTACAAGGCGAAGGTATGTATCTTGGTAGAGGATACTATAAACCTATGAGACAAAGGGGTGTCGGACATCAATTTCGAGAGATGGGATAATTGATACTCTAATGGGTATCGGTTCAACTATTCTTAAACATAAAGACCTAATTGTTCAACTGCTTCTGCTCTGATCTCTTCTCTGT